>CM016566.1:5020975-5220975 GCA_003412495.2 Echium plantagineum | reverse complement strand
TCTTTCAGCATAAAAAAACAAACCTTGAGCAAGAGAAAACAATCTTTGACAGAATTCTCAATAAACCTCTCAATTATCAGAAACCCTTTTTAGCTGATCATCCAACAATGCGTAATCAAGCAACAAACCTTTTTTTACTTTTTTTTGACAAATTCTTGGTTAATATTCACATAAAAATAGGAAAAAATGAAGCAAAGATTGAATTTTTTGAGGTTTATGGTGAAATCAATGACTGGTCATTTGATGAAAGGAAGAGAGATTTAGGGGTTGGGAAAATATAAATTTGATCAAAATTGAGAAGAAACTTTGATTCTATATGTTTGATGTTTATTTATTATCCCCTCTCCCCTATATTTTATGAGGGGGGGGGGGGGGGAGGGAATTATAAGTTTGTTTTTATCTTTTGAGGAATTGATGAAACATGAAGATGTCATATTATGGAACATGATGAAATAAGCCCATATCGAAATAATTCAATGGCAATTTTGTCTCATCGCATCAAATCAGATCTGATTAGATTGGATTGTATCTTACATTTTATATTATATGATGATGTATGTTATATACTCCATTTTATTAAGATATAAGATGTGGATATACATTATATGTTGGGATCATAAGGTTTTATTTAATTTTTAAAAATATAATTATAAAGGTTATCATAAAATATTAGACAAAAGGTAATACAATATTCGAATATAGAGGCGCATATTATAAGGTACTAGTCATATTATTGTATAAGAAGATAACAAATTTTGTTGACAAAATATTTTTAATAGAATTTATAATCTTGAATTATATATAGAATGTTAGTTTGAATTAAAATTATTATATACTTAAATGTGGGTAATCTTGTAAAGGATGGTGTAGGGAATAGTAATTTATGCGTAAAATACAAAATTTGGTAAGAGCCTAAGAGGTGTAAACGATTATTCAAACACTTTTATAGTGTTCAATTTGATTACTTGAGTTCTAAGATGACACACTTTGACAATTACTTGGAACAACTCCATTCATTTTTCTATGTTAATTCATGTGTTTACAAATGAAGCTCATCAAATTAATTTATATACGTAGTATATTGTACTTAGAACCTAACATTTTAATAGTTAGGTTATACTAATCTATGCACAATTAGTATAATAACCATCAATATCTAATCCCTATAATCACTCAACAAATTTACTATAATAACCACCAAGATCTAATGGTCCAGATTCAAAGTTAGGTTTTCCTAACCCCATTAAATTAGGTCATAAGAAAAAACTCCTTCAAGATCATTTTTTAAAAATAATTATGATGAGCTTATTATGTTGTTTGTAAGCATGCATCACACTCAATTTTTTAGTCTTGTTGATTACTAATACGTACTAGGAATAAAATTGTCGAGAAATAAAAATTTAGAACATAACTTATTACATACTTTACAGTAGTAGTTGTTTTCCTCCATCTTACTTTATTTCATTAGAAAGCTATTTTGTTTGGTATAATTTAGTTTTGTTCCGTCGGTGACACCTATAATTTGTATGGTAAAAGTTAACGTGGAGGGATAAAAGTATTAGATTTAACGTATAATATATTTCGTATTATAACACGTACTAAATGATTCTTAACTATTTCCGTATAACCTTTCTTACCTCAAATGACTAATCATGTACATATAAGTATAACCACTCACACTCGAAATAATTCTAATCAATTTTCGTTTTGTCTAAGCAAGGTAAAAGGATCGAAATATCGTAATATTATATAGGTAATATTGTAATTTTATGTAGGATGAAAGGACTCCTATAAGTAAAAATCAAGTTCCAGGCTGTGTTTCTTGACAAAATGAGAATAGAGCCAATTCCAGAAATAAATGGGGCCAACTTCCAAAATCAAGATTCCTTCCATTTGGTGAAGCTATATTAAGGAAGACAATTCTAATTAAAACTCTATGTTTTATGCTATTTAACAATTGCATTTAATGTTGATTTGGTTAATTACCACAAAACATGACTTGCTAAACAATAATTAAAGATTCTCGTAAAGCTTAAATCCATAATGATAAGACAATAAAACAGATGAGATAAAGACATGCAAGGATTTGTTAAGGTAGCACACAACATAAGATTGGTACACAATCATGCAAGATCTGATTATGACATATCAAGGGGTAGATTAGTCTTTTTTTACTTAAGTTTAATTTTGTGGAAAATGGAACGTGAAGAAATGGAACATGGTTGGCTTATGTGAAAAACAGACCAAAAAGGAGACCCTACTAAACATCAAGACTTATGTCTTTCACCAAAATATGTGAGGTCAATAGCTCATGTGATATGGGGCCAAATTCATTGAAGATTGATTAATAATTGAACACCCATATATTATCTACTTGTTCAAAGACTTGCAGGTAGATTTTTCGTGCAAGTAAATTATGTAATGTTTCATGTGTTTATGTTTAGATGCTACTATTAGCATGACGACACTTCATTTTTAGTGTGAAAGTTTATGAAAAATAACAAAATGAGTGTACATTACCACTATCCAAAGTCGTGGACTAGGTAAGTGGTGTACTCCCTCGAACAGAAATATACAGTACCCCTAAACAGCACGGATGAGGTGAAACGCACTAGGCAATCCATGAGCAGGAGACAAGCCTCGAAGAGGTTATAACCTTGGAGAACTGATTGGAATACAACACATCAGGCTATTCAGACTTCAGTCGAATACCCTTTAACTGTGCCTGGTATGTATTCAGAATCAAGAAAGAACTGAGAGGAACTTCCATGACAAAGATCATACACCAATCTATTCTGACTTTATGCATCAAATCGACCTGCACTGCGAGGATACTTCAATCAGTATCTTAACATGTATTGAGTGCCCATGGCAGCATATATTACATCGTACTGACAAGCTTCATTACCTGTTATTGCGACTGACATGTCACACTTCGAATAACATGTCAACCATTTTTCATAGAGGCGCCCTACGAGATCAGAACGGATTACCTGAACCAATAAGGAAATTTTATTTCATTTTTGTATAAACAACTACCTTATGCAAATAAATAAATAACTGATAACAAACTATAATACCCTTTAAGAGTGCCTGATGCGCATCCAAGCTGCTCAGAGAGACGTATTCAACATCAAGAAAGAGTTATCAGGCTGCTCTGACTTTTGCATCACAAAGATCCCAGCTCCAAGTAGTTGTAATGCGAGGATACCTTCGAAAATTAATTGAGCAGAACTTCGTCGCCCTCTTTCCAGCTTAATGTTTCGAGTGTGGTCACCATCTCTTTAATCCTGGAATGAGAGAAATCGCCAACTATAAACCTTTCAACAGATCCCTTTACTTCAATCAGGCTATGGCCAGGTTCCTTCTTCAGTCCACTGCCTTTTAACATTTTCCTAGCCTCTCCAACATTGTCCCACATTCCATCAGAAGCAAATAAGTTTGACAACAAAACATAAGGTGAAGTACTAACAGGCTGAAGTTTAAGAAGCCTACTAGCAAGTCTTTCCCCAACATCAACATCCCCATGCAACCGGCAGGCAGAAAGTAAGCAGCCCAAGATTATATGATCATCCTCAACAGAGTGCTTCTGCATCAAATACTCAGCCTCTTTTAGTCTCCCTGCTCGTCCAAGCATATCAATTAGGCAGGAGAAATGCTCAATGTTAGGGATGCTACCATATAAAGACATCAAATTGAGGTATGATTTCCCCTCATCAACAAGTCCCGCATGATTACAAGCAGTTAATAGTTCGAGAAATGTAATAGAATCCGGTTTCAGACCTTTTCCTTTCATCTGCTCAAACAGTTCTATTGCTTTTACACCAAACCCATGATTTGCAAATCCAGAAATGATGCTGTTCCATGAAACAAGGTTTTGGATTTGCATATTATTGAAAATAGCATAAGCATGCCAGATGCAACCACACTTAGCATACATATTTATAAGTGCATTTTCAATACATATGTCACATTCAGGCCACCTTCTTATCATACTTGCATGTATTTCCATGCCAAGACGTCTGGAAGCAACTCCCGCACAAGCAGAAAGCACGCTAGCATAAGTGAAGTAGTCCAGCTTTATACAACCTACTATTACCATATCTCTAACTACACTTAAAGCCTTTACATGCTCATTACAGTTACAGCAAGCATTAATACGCGAGTTCCATGATATAACATCTTTCTCTTTAATAGATGCGAACACCTTCTCTACCTCCTCCAACAAATATAACTTAGCGTACATTGTGATCAACACATTACCAACAAAAGTCACAGATTCAAGATTCAGTTTTATTGTGAAACAATGCAATACCATGCCTTTCCACAAATCATCTAATGTCAAACAAGAACCTAACAAACCCTCAAACGAAAATTGATCTGGAACCAAACCATGCCAGCACATGATCCTTAACATCTCGAAGCCTTTATCTTGTTCCTCATTTTCTACCAACCCATTAATAATCGCATTGTACGACACTAGAGTAGGACTATCTACATTCTCAAATGCAAATACAGCATCATCACATTTCCCACACTTCATATACATCGAAATCAACGAATTCGCGACAAATGAAACATCAACATAGTTCAACTTCAGCGCCTGCGTATGAATCTGTTGCCCGAGTTTCAACCACGTAAGACTAGCACAAGAACTCAAAGCACTAGCAAATATAAACTCATTAGGCTTAATATTATAACCAAGTTGCAATCTTGAATAAAGAACAAGTGCATTGTGAAACTGGCCTGATTGATCATACCCAGAAATCATAGCAGACCATGTTACAAGGTTTCTTTCACACATTTCATCGAACATTTGTCGAGCATAATTCAATCTTCCACATTTTGCATAAAAATTGAGGATATGATTTGAGATGTATATGTGTTGTGATAAAGAGGTTTTGATGGCTGCTGCATGAAGGGTAAGCCCCTTCCGTAAAGACTTAGTTTTGGAGCAATGGTGAAGAAGTGAACCCAAAGAGGAAGCTACCATTTACTACTATGGTTATTCTATCAGTTTTGCATCATGTTCATTTTAGTGATAAAAGAATATGGAGGGAACAATTTGTCAAATTAAATTTGTCAGATGTTGGTTCAAATGAATTCTAAAAACGATCAAGTCCTTGTGCGAGTATTTCTCATGTACACTTGTCCTAATTCACAGAAGTTTGACGAGTTCGCGTTATATGAAGAGGCGATAATTAGAGAAACTTTTCTTCTTCTCTTAATAATATTTAGATTATGATTTATAATAATGTGATAAAATAATAAAAGCGTAAATTGTTAATAATGAAATTTAGATTGGACATTAAAATAACTCATTGGACATCGATCCATAAATCCAGGCATCCAGCTAGTCGAGAATTGGAGAAATTGGACCATCTATAAACGGGTCATGTTGATATGGACCATATCGACCATATCTTCCAAATGAATAAATGATGGTACAGTAGGTGTTAATTAGTACATAGTTAAAATAAAAATTATTTTAAATTTTTAACTAATAGTAGATTGTTAAAGTAATTGCTAATTAATAAATCTCTTAATTGAAAATTTTAGTCAAATACAACACTATTGAGCCATCACCATGCATGCATTAATGGTTAGATAACAAGGTTCTTGCTGACCACGATCTTTACATAGATGCAACGCTATTGACGATCTATGTGAATCATATTAAAGGTTGCCTCCTAATACAAACCGAATTGTCACATGTGAATCTTACATTACAAATTAAAGTTAGTTACCAATTAATAAATTAGAGAACCATTCCATCTAATACCAATTGATTTTAAGATGATATTTCCTTACATTATGAAGTGTTCTCTCCTTCAAGAATATGATCCAAAATCGTTTAATAATTTTAGACAAACTATCTACAGTTTTTAACCTATTTGCATAAATATCGAATCTACAGAGGTTTTGAAGCTACGGAGGTAAAAAAAAAGAAAAATAGATCGGTGATAATGTCACAACAAAATTGACACAAAAAGCCAAATTATTTCTCATAGGCTTGCTGGTGAAAGTACTTGTTAATAATTATTTATCTAATTCCTGTTGTCTTTGTAAATAGTCCTAATCTTTGATTATCAACATGGGTGAAAAAGGCAACAAGTTTGACTAAAGGAGGACACGGTAATAAGTTATTATTGGTGGGTGCTGCTGTTCATACGCGTTGCTTACTGCATCATCCCGTGGGCGATTATTCCACTGTCTTCATTCATTCTTCACATCATCCCGTGACTTTTTCGCGTTCGAACATAACTTAACTGATAAAAAATTGTATTTTTTCACCAATTCCCGATATTACGGTAACATCTTTTAATTCAATAGCTTAAACAATTGTAATAATTCGTATGCGTCTTGTAATGGTCATCATAACTCGAATAACTATATTTTTATCTAAATATCATGGTTATCTATCAAAAATAAAAATACATTTTTGAAAATTTCGAAAATAGAGGGAGCCCCACCAATGACTAAGGACGGACTCATTGAATAAATGTTTAGAGTAGGAATACAAGGACCTCACACAATGTCAGGCATTTATGCCTCTGATACTGACCACTGGCCTATCAATAATTTCTCAGTTAATTCAATTTATAGTTTAGTATTTTGAAAAAACATTTTATATAACTGATAAATCATTTACACTCGTGCAATGAGATGTTTCCTTCATCAAGTGCCGGTCTGCCCGATTTGCATGCAGAGAATCATCAGTGAGATTAAATTTTCTCCATATTAAAACTTGCTAATAAATCAGAATTTGAGCTTCCTTGGAGATGTAAATATTTTTTGTAGTATTATAAAATGGATAAATGAATGTGTAGTGATGTTGGTTGATAACTTCATAAATTATCGTACCATATGATACGTGCTCGTGATCAATAAAATTATTTAGTTATTTTATACTAGTATAATCTTAAAACCCACAAGTTCACGATTCTTTATACACCGCTCTATATATAATTGTTGTTCTATTCAGTTACTGCTCTCGATGCAACTTATATTCTCTTCAATCATTTGAGCATTTGTTGGCCAACTTTAAAAAATTAAAAATTGAAATTTAAAACTACATAATTTTTTTAAGATCGAAGGACAACGTATACTTTAAATTTTAAAAAGTAATACAAATGTTATAAAATAGTATTTTATTAGATGACTAGAGTATTGTAGAAGACAAAAAGAAGATACATTTCCTCCAATTTACTTTAGTTATGTTTTTATTTTTATGTCAATTTATAACTATTACTCCCTCCGTTTCTTTTTATTTGATTGTTTGGGGAAAAAGTACTTTATTAAGAGATTGTGAAAAATTACATTGGGATTGTAAAAAGGTGTATTGGAATTGTAAAAAGGTGCATTAGAATTGTAAAAAAGTGCATTGGGATTGTAAAAAGTGCATTGAAATTGTAAACAATCAAATAAAAAGAAACATGGAAAAAATGCTCAAACAATCAAATAAAAAGAAACGGAGGGAGTATTTCCTTATATTCAATATTCTACTCATTATAAATTTAACTCACAATATTGATTTTGTAATTTTTCAAAATATAGAGAAAAAAAAGGTGAAATTTTTGTATAAGGAAACACAACCCTATCTCCCTCCACCTTCCTTTGACCACACCATTACCTCAACAGCTCAGTCTGAAGCTCACTCTTCAGCTACACTACAAAACACCCCACCCCACCCTACCCCCTACCCCCACCCCCCCACACCCACACTCTTTGTGTGTCTCTGAGCGTTGAGATATTCACTCATCACATTTTGCATTTCACTTAATGCTTTACCAACTTTTGCCAGCTGTACAAAATCTATCTTTCTCTTCTTGAATCATTGTAACTTGAGATCTTAAACCTTTTTCACTTTTTCCAGCTACCCATATATATCTTGTTTTATTTATTTATTTTTATTTGCTCAAGTTTATTAAATATACATTTTCATATGTTTGTGTTTTTTTAGTTAATGTGATGTGTGGTATGTTTATAATGCAGGTTGAAGAGTTGATAATAATGTAAATAAGAGTTTATATTATATCGGAGACTGATCAGAATAATCATCCTTATTTGGTAACAAAATCTTACTTACTTTCACTATATTTATTGTTTGATTAGGACCTTCAAATGTTGTGTAAGATATTTGTAATACTATAGTTTTCTTCATTTGATATAAGGAATACCATCTACTACTTCGTAATAGATAAGAAATGTAGGAGTACAACAGGGCAGGTATGCGTGGGGCCGTTGGGATGACGGTTTCATCTTTGTTTTATAGAAAGTGTAGGTTAACGAGCCATTTTGATCTATTCCATTATATCCGAGATATAGGGAACATAACATAATTGACTCCATAAGACATCGAAATTTGAGTTGATGTGCTGATGATGTTGATTATTTTAAGTTATGTGCTGATGATGTTGATTATTTGATGAATCAGAATTGTGGAGCTGGTAAAGTTAAGCAAAATGACGAGAATGAGCATTGCCTTAATGGTGGTTATGATATTTAGTATTATGGGTTCTGGATTAGCGGAAGTATATATTGTCACCATGGAAGGTGAACCTGTGATTAGTTATAAAGGTGGTGTTGATGGGTTTGAAGCTACTGCTGTCGAGTCAGACTTGAAGCTCGACACAACTAGGTATTTATTTATGTTCTTAAGAATAATTTCTGCAATGAATGATTTCAGTTCTTATTTCTCTTTGCTAGTGTGCCAACTGGATTTTAGACATTGTATTCATATAGCCGACCTAGTGGGGTAAGGCTTGGTTTGGGTTGGTTAATCTTCCGGCTGGATGTTCTGTCTTAATCCACCAGCTCCTTATCTTATATGTATGTTTGAAATGTGCATATATGTATTTTCGGGTTGGAGTAATTAGTTGATAATATGTAGGTTAATATAGACCATATGATGATTGCCTAAATTTGATTGCTCGCCCTAAGTGTGATCAATTGGATTTGATATTGTGATACCTGCGTTGTCAGAACATGTACTTTCATCCTCACATTTTATAAGCCATGTTATGAAAAATGCTATACTAGAAACCGACTACTACTACGAAGATATATTAGTTAGAATAATTGTCGTAATAAGCTTATATGTTGTGTTGTGATAACTAGCTAATGAGAAACAAGTTCAGTCAACTTATGGTATCTCTAAACTTCAGATTGTTTCATGGAGGTTAACAATTTTACATGCAGCTCATAGGTTAACTTTGGTAACTAAAGTATGTTGCCTGCGGTAGATTTCTAAAGAGAGGAACCTATGAACATGAATTGTGTTATTAAATAGCTATTGCTCAAACTAGGGGTTACATCTGACTACATGGAACCTTGATTCTAAATTTTTTAACAGAAATCATGATAACAGAAATAGTTTATTAGGTTCCGACCCATCAGCTATAACCATTTTTTATATGCTTATGGAGTTCAAGAGATCGCAATCCTATTTAAAGTACCCGCAGTGCGAGAAAATTTTCTGGTTTATTGTTGTATTGTTGCAGAAAATAATTGTGAAGACTATATAATATTAATTGTCCACTAAAACACTTGAGAACAACTAGAAAAATTCAGAAATGAGGACACAGAACGTTTTGTGCTCCTGGAAGTGTTTCTCAGCTCAAGCTTGCTGATGGATAAATAGCCAGTCTCACTCACACATCTAACCACTATCTTCCCATTTATAGCCATCTACATGCTATGTTTATGTCAATTTTATTTGACAAAGGATGATAACCTGAGTTTCCTGTTATTTCTGTTTCAGTGAAATGGTCATATCTTATGCCCGTCACCTGGAAAAGAAACACGATATGCTTTTGGGAATGCTATTTGATCATGGTTCCTTCAAGAAACTCTACAGCTATCGGCATCTTATTAATGGATTCGCAGTTAAAATTTCACCTGAGCAGGTCACCTACTATAATTCTAAAATTTACTCTTTTGTTACATGTGAAGTATCAGTAAATTACTCCCCGGCTAATTTATAAGTTCTAGCGTTCACAGTTGCCATGCATTATCTTACACCATAATTTTATATTTTAGGCAGAGACTCTCATGGGAGCCCCTGGGGTTAAATCAGTGGAAAGAGATTGGAAAGTCAAGAGACTTACTACTCACACACCTCAGTTTCTGGGTCTTCCAACTGGAGTATGGCCCACGGGAGGTGGCTTTGACAGGGCTGGAGAGGATATTGTGATTGGCTTTGTGGACTCAGGTATTTATCCTCATCATCCAAGCTTTTCTGGTCACCATTCAGAACCCTATGGACCCGTCGCAAAATATAGAGGAAAATGTGAAGAGGATCCAGATGCAAAGAGAAGTTTCTGTAATGGAAAGATTATTGGAGCTCAGCATTTTGCTGAAGCTGCCAAAGCAGCTGGGGCATTTAATCCTGCTATTGACTTTGATTCTCCCCTTGATGGCGATGGGCATGGAAGGTTGAACTATTCTTTCCAAAAACTCTATATGTGCATATTATATGTAATATAATTATCCAGGTAGCAAACATTTCTTTTCTGTTTCTATAGATGTTATAGAAAGTTCAAGTTCAATCCACTGATGGGATGTATGATTTTGGACGAATAATGCACTGACTTGCCTTTAGTGAATTGAGACACACTTATGCTCATCTTAGTGTAGTCTGCCTAAGAAAACACTAAAATTGATGGTGATCTAGAGATTTTAATAGTTTCCTATGATTAGTATAAGATCATCTTGCTTCTTGTTTGTCATGCCATATGCATTCTGTAAAACAAACTTCACTTTTTCCCACTACAAGCATGAAATAGTATCCTATAGTATCTCCTATTTCTACCAGTATATTTCGAGCATTTAAGTACTTTTGCCTGAGGAGTTCAATTTTGGCATTGTGCTGCTCCGCGTTTCAGTATCCTATAGCATCTTTAACTTTCTAACTAATATTTTGGTGAATTTGGAGAGAAATATACTTACTTGTTATAAAGCTCCATTTCTGACGTAAATAGTATATTGGCCAGTCATACAGCCTCTATTGCTGCTGGTAATAATGGGATTCCTGTAAAGATGCATGGTTACGAATTCGGAAGGGCAAGTGGAATGGCACCCAGAGCAAGGTACTGGTGACTTACAATCTTTTCCTCTCTTCAGCTTCTCTAACCTAACTGCTAATATGAATAAATTTGTTCAGGATTGCTGTATACAAGGCACTTTACAGACTATTTGGGGGCTTTGTTGCAGATGTAGTTGCTGCAATTGAGCAGGTATGCATCATAGCATGGAAGTATAAAAAAATGGATTAATATACTATTTGTTCTATCAAATTCATCCAAAATTTGTAGCACCACAAAGAAATAAAAAATCATCAAGGCCTAACTTTGTCAATTGTTCTCACTTCTTGAATATTAGTCTCTTTCATATATTTTTGTCGATCTACTTTAAAAGGAGTTCATTTTATAACAGGCTGTGGATGATGGAGTGGACATTCTTAACCTATCAGTGGGCCCTAACAGTCCACCTGCAACTACAAAGACAACATTTCTGAATCCTTTTGATGCTACACTCCTTGCAGCAGCAAAAGCTGGAGTTTTTGTTGTTCAGGCATCTGGAAACGGGGGCCCCTCTCCTAAAACAGTTTTGTCTTACAGCCCATGGATAACATCTGTTGCTGCTGCAGTTGATGACCGTAGATACAAAAACCATCTAATCCTGGGCAATGGAAAGATACTATCAGGAATCGGACTTTCACGTAAGTTCTTGTTTATTGCACAGATGCACAATACCATATTAGCCAAAGGCACGTACTCTGCCAGATATTCGATAATATAATTTTTGTACATTTTTGTGTTACAAGTGTAGTTAAAACAACTAAGTCTTCTTAGTAGTTGGTTACTGCCCATTTGTTTCAAGGAATCGGTATCTTTAGTTCGTTACGTGGTGACTGTAACTCCATAGAATCTCTTACACACTCAGACACCCATACTACACAGAATACATAAAAGACGCCATATTCAGTGACTAAGGTACATAATAGATGCCATATTCAGTGACCTTCAGTACCTACCTACTTCTGTTGCATATTGCCATCTGTTTATCCTCTTTGTTTCTGGAGCTGAATGTTTAGCCATACCTATTTTGCAGCTAATACACATGCAAATCGGTCATTCACCATGGTTTCAGCAAATGACGTGTTGTTAGATTCCTCTGCCATCAAGGACAGCCCTTCCGACTGCCAAAGACCTGAAGTTTTGAATAAAAAGATGGTGGAGGGTAACATTCTTCTTTGCGGCTATTCTTTCAATTTTGTTCTAGGTACTGCCTCAATTAAGAAAGTCTGGGAAACGGCTAGAAGTCTGGGTGCTGTTGGCTTTGTCCTAGTTGTAGAAAATGTCTCACCTGGTACAAAATTTGATCCTGTTCCGATAAGTATTCCAGGGATTCTCCTCACTGATGTTGAAAAATCCATGGTAGGTTTTCTGCCTCAGTTGCTCCCCATATCATATAAGGCTTCAATTGTATATAGAAGAGAACCCCCCCCCCCCCCCCCCCCCCTTCCTCCCTACCCCCCACTCCCACTATCAGTTTCCACTCTGTGCCGTGTCTTTGCCTTCGTTTATCTACTTTATGTTTTCTGTATGTGTTCAATAGATGACATTGGAGGTCCAGTGTTATCACCTTGTCCCTTTACATTCACAGAGCTTTAATAAGTTGCTTTATCTCCACATTATTAGGCTAAACTAGAAGCTGAGAAATGCCATGCAATATAGTTTATTCTTCTCATGCATGAACTTGCACAAATTATGTTTGCTCATCTTATAATTACATTTAAGCTGTTACTCTCCTTAGTTTTGTATGTGGTTTTTATGTCTTTGCTTTGCACTGTATATGCTGATTTCACTCACTCCAGATAAATATAAATTGATGCATGCATGCTCTTACAGGAACTTATAGATTATTACAACATCACTACGTCAAGAGATTGGACTGGTCGCGTAGAGAGCTTTAAAGCAATAGGCAGTGTTGGAAATGGTTTAAAACCCATTCTTCACGATTCTGCACCTCAAGTAGCAGTGTTCTCTGCTAGAGGACCAAACATTAAAGATTATAGCTTCGAGGAAGCAGATATGTTGAAACCTGATATTCTAGCTCCTGGTTCTCTTATTTGGGCTGCTTGGACTCCTAATGGAACAGATGAGCCAAACTACGTTGGTAAAATACCATCCATCTTATTAATCTCCTTATTGAGCTAATTTTAACTCACAAGCGCACTAACTATGATTTTTAGAAACAGGGAAACCTTTCAAAGGAAAAAAATAAGAAAGATATTTGACATTTATTAGATTAATTCGGTGAAAAAGCATGCCTTCATTTTCTTGAGTCATGGGGATTGGGAGATGTACTAAACCTATTGGGGAGATGTATAAAACCTATAAGCATACTAACTTATAGCTGTTTGGGAACATTATGCAATGTTTGTTGTATGCTGTAGCACAAAACTCTTGACATCTATATGTACACGCATTACTTCTTGGTATACTACATAAGCACAAGTAGTCTAGAGTCTAGACATATAAAGACTCAAAAATAAAATTAGAGTACACATAACTATGTTGTACAATAAAGAAAGAGTCGTAAATTCATGAGGTCTATCCTAGAGTTTTGCTAGAGCCCTGAAGGCTGTTTAAGTGGATCAATTATGAGATCATGAAATTTTAAACAATCATCGTTGCTTGGTACAGGTGAAGGGTTTGCCATGATATCTGGGACTAGCATGGCTGCACCACACATTGCCGGAATAGCTGCTCTTGTGAAGCAAAAGCACCCTCACTGGAGCCCTGCTGCTATTAAATCTGCCTTGATGACAACATCATCTACCCTTGACAGAGCAGAGAGACCTCTGAAAGCACAACAATATTCCGGGGCAGAGTCTATAACACTTGTTCAGGCAACACCATTTGATTATGGAAGTGGCCATGTAAATCCTAGAGCTGCTTTGGACCCAGGACTAATATTTGATGCAGGTAACATAGATTTTTATCCTTAGCTTTCAGTGGTAAGGTCAGTCATTAAATTATTGCAGTAGGTAATCCATGTTGCGTGACCTTATGTTCAACCTTCTGTAGGTTATCAAGATTACTTGGGTTTCTTATGCACAACACCTGGGGTCGACAAAAATGAGATAAGAAAGCACACAAATTCTCCTTGCAACTATACTATTGGGCATCCATCCAATCTGAACACTGCTTCTATTACAATCTCACATCTCGTGGGAACTCAAACAGTCACAAGGACCGTCACAAATGTTGCTGGGGAGGAAACATACACAATTACAGCCAGAATGGCACCAGAAGTTGCCATCGAAACTAATCCATCAGCAATGACTCTTAGACCTGGTTCATCTAGGCAATTCTCAGTGACACTCACGGTCAGATCAGCAACAGAAGCATACAGTTTCGGAGAGGTTCTACTGAAAGGGAACAGAGGTCACAAGGTCAGAATACCTGTTGTAGCCAAGGGTTATCGCCAATAGGTCAAGCATGTACTGTGTTCGTTAAGGGTTTCAAAAGTCGGGACAATAAATGCGTAAGTGGAGTTCTGTTAATAGTTAAATGTAAAGATAAGTAGTACGAGGAGGCTTGGTCTACATTTCTCCAGTTTTTTGAATTTTGTACTGATAGTGTGGACCATAAAAGTAGGAGGATGAAGGTCATCAAAAGTGTTGTACTAGTTTTTTCTCCAGATTCTCCTATAATAAGCATTTCCTGGTGATCGGTGACCATCTCAATATATATTTTCTGTATCTGATGCTATACTAGTTTGAACAGGTATTTTCACAGACATAGAACATATATATAGCATCATCAGAGTACCGAACGCATACAACGTATCTTTGCATGGAACGTGAGCCGTGTACACAATTGCATGAAAATAGTTTTTACCAACAAACATATCTTTGTTTTAGGGCATTCTCCTCAGAAATCTAACGTTATTTCTTCAGAAAAATTAAAAGAACAAAAGAGACGTTATTACTATATTATGATGCTTTATTTCTGCATGGTTATATTATAATGTTATAATCAATTGTAGAATACTAGTTAGCCATACGATATAGACTCATATGTGTTGGGACATAGATATTAAAAGTCTATAAACAATGGAGAAGTAGTTGAGTGTTGCTTATCAGTCATTGTTATTCATTAAAATTTTAAAATGGCCACATGGGCAATATAAATTGAAATAAATTAATTTTGCATTTAATTACGAGTTGACGTTGTTTGCATGGTACAAGCTATTACGTTACCCATTTTTATACATCATTTCGTTATCACATAATTATTTTTATGCATTATCATGCATTACCATCATTATCATACATTACTATATTTCGTTATTACATCTTCCATATTTAAAGTAAACTTTATGAACATTTGACAAGGGTATGTATATTTATAATACAAAAGGAAAATAGAAAATCATATTTGTCCAAGTACACAATAATATGTGCATGTGTACAATAATAATAAATTATTAATTTAGCACGTATGTTCATTATTTGGTCCGCCATAAGAGCCATATAAACCAAAACTTAATGACAACATGATAAGTAATGTCCCAAAATAATGTCATCATGCATGTTCGTTCTTACAAATTGCATTACATTAAAACAAAATGCCAAGCTAAGAACATGAAGATCTAAATCATCAATATTTATCATCACCCACTAGGCTACTACATATATATTTTTGCATATGTATAACCTTCCCCAGCATATGAATATATTGACAATCTTATTTAGCATATACAATACATATAGAACCTATATCAAATTTTCATCTTTAAATTTTCCTTAATATAAAATCTATGTTTCTTATAATAACAAGAACAAGAATGGAGGTATGGAACTAGAACAATTCGATGTTCTCAATAACGCCTCCTAGCCAACAACCACAAATACAACTCGATATTTTCAATAAAATAAACCAAGTCTCCTAATTAACGACCACTAATACATTTCGATGTTATCGTCTTGTACTTTCTCCAACACACTTTACACACCAACAACTTCAATATTATCCAAGCTACCTTTAAACTGTTTATCCAAATTTTTATCTTGCAAATCAGATTCACTTCTCCTGTTAAAAGACATTTCTCTTATAGTTGACAAAACTGGCTTCCATGACTTCCTACCAAAATTCTCCAAACTTTCTTCCAAACTATGAACCTTTATGCCCCTCTCAGAGAATCTGTTTCCACAACTTTTAGAAGGTGGTGTAATAATTTTCTTCTTTGGCTTCTCCTTCCCTTTGCAATGGCCTTTTTTCGCGATAGCCGCGAGTCTTCTTGCTATAGGGACAAGATCAAAAGCAGAAACATCCTCAAATGTTGAGTATGGTATCATGAAATAGAACTTTCCAACTTCAAGAATTTCCTCTGGCTTGAGATGTTCTGAACCAGCAGAGACAAGTTGAGCATAAGTGAGTATGAAATGCTTAGATGGATTTCCTAAAACTTCACTTACTGCAAGAGGATCATCAAATTCTTCTAAGTAGCCATTTAAATGAACCACCCTTATGTTCTTGAATGGAGGGCATGATGAGGATGATTTGTAAGAAAAACAACAAATCATTTTTTTTTCCTGTAAAACTTTGAGATGGTATATATTTGTATATAGTATAGTATATTGTATATACTAGCTCAAAAGTTTCAATTTTGTTGTTAGTTGTGAAACTTTTAGATGATACCAATGTGTTTATATAATAAAAAGATTCATAATCTAGTCTTTCTTGAAAGGAAAATAATTGGCCAACTACATATTAAATAATGTTAGACTTAATGAATAATTTTTGTAACGAGGGATCCGCAGTAGTTATTCGGCGAATGTGTATTGATAGATCTCAGAAGTCCCTTAATAATGATTCGTCGAGTGTGTATTGATAGACCTCAAGCTGACACAATGATGTGAAAACCACGTTAAACATTGAATAACTTATAATTGGGGGTGAGGAACATCCGAAGTAGCTAGCAGTCTCCATTTGGTGGACCTCAATAAGCCCCCATGAACCAACCTAAATATCTAATCATATTAAAGCATATAACACGTTTGGACGATGAGAAAATTTGAAGTACGGCAAGATTGTTTAAAGAATTGAAAGTAATGTTTGACCTGTTTACTTTATTTGTCCAATTAACTAAAAGATGAGCCAGTCAATGTGAATACTAATGATAATATGATGTATTGTGATACTAATGAAAATCTTTAGTTATTTTAGGTCAATGTGAATTATTAAATATTATTTATTAAAATTTTCAATTTGATACTTATATATATAAGTGACGATAATTTTATTATGCACATAGTAACAATGAAGTCGGTCAATATTTCGACCTAAAGCCTCCATTTGAATGTCCTCTTAAGCTCCTACCATCACATCGCCTCCTCCTTATCACCAATACACTTTGATAAAATAAAAAAAAAGATTTTACACCTACGACATTTTAGACTATTATTATTTGAAATTTTATTTATAATTTTGAAATTGTATAGTCAAGCTCCCTTCTACGTTTGCACTTGAGGGCCAATCTCCGTCCGGCCCGAGAAAATCTTTGCACGCCTCCGTTACCTAACTTGGACGTGCTAATCATTTGTCCAAACTTAATTATTATGTGTAGATTTATCATTCTATCATTGTCTTATAGTCTTTAATGTAGAAAGAAAAGTCAAAAGTACTTTCATGATATTTGGATTGTAGTGAATATAAAGATTATCTCACGGGAAAATAATTTATGACTAGAAATAAATATTATAAAATATTGTTTGGTAGATCTAAAGTTTTCGAGGTGAATGAAGTAAAACACACTTAGAAAAACATTCACCCGAAAGACTATTATGTTCGACTCCAAGTATTACATGCCTGACGAGCGGGTCCAGTCCCTTAAGTAAAAAACGGGAAACACTAACAGCCAAATAGTGTTTTTAGGAGTCAAATTATTATTTTATACATGGCTTAAATTTCCTCAAATACTAATGTAAATTAAGGGATAAGATAGTCATTTCACAACTAAAAAGAAAAGGTTATTTGGGCATTCAGGTAAAAGAACACGAACAAATAGTTGAACTCTGAGCTTGTGACAAACTCTTCACTTTGCAGCTCAGACATGAAAATCATTTGGTCAAAATTGAACTCAATCAAACCTTGTTTATCTTCAGTTGACTTCAACCATCCAAAACCCCACTCTCTTACAACCTTGCTAAAAAATGGCTTCACTTTATCAATTCAAGACTTCAACAATATTCTTGAATATTTTTTCCATAATCATAAATTCAAGTCAATTATTCACTTGTTTTCCCAATTAACATTAAACAAAATTGAGTGTAATGCTCAAACAAATACACTCTACATGAAGTCTCTCATAAAAGAAGAGAATTTTGAAGAAGCCGTTGATTTTATTAAGGCGTATGAGGGGAAAAAGATGAAGATTTGTTATAAAAATAGTATCTTTGATAGTTTAATTCAAGGGATTTGCATAAAGGAGAAAAACCCAGAAAGGGCTTTTTCAGTGCTTAAAAATTGCTTGAAGACTGATGATGATAAAGTTAGTATTTTGCCTTCTTCTTTAACTTTTTGTACTTTAATTTATAGTTTTAGTAGAAATATGAAAATGGATAAGGTAATTGAAGTGTTGGAGTTAATGTCTGATGAGAAAGTTGGATACCCTTTCAATAACTTTGTATGTAGTTCTGTAATTTCTGGATTTGTGAGAATTGGTAAGCCTGAGCTTGGTATTGAGTTTTACAAGAATGCTATAAATAGTGGTGCTTTGAAGACTAATGTGGTTGTTTATACTGCTCTTGTTAGTGCTTATTGTAAGTTGGGTAGATTTAACGATGTCTTGGATTTGGTTTCGTGGATGGAGATGGATAGCATAGCGTTTGACGCTGTTTTCTATAGTAATTGGACTTTTGGTTGTTTTAAGGGAGGACTGATAAAGGATGCACTTAGAATACATAGAGAATCTGTGAATAGAAAAGTAGAAGTGGATACTATTTGCTACACGATACTGATTGATGGCTTGGCTAAGGAAGGGGAAGTGGAGAAAGCGGTGGGATTTTTGTACAAAATGGGAAAGGAGGGGGTGAAACCGAATTTGGTTACTTATACAGCAATCATGTTGGGATATTGCAGGAAAAATAAATTGAAGGAGGCAATGGCATTGTTTAAGATGGTTGACAACATTGGCATAGAAATGGATGAATATCCCTATGCAATTCTTATTGATGGAGTGTGTAGGAATGGTGAGTTTGATCTTGCTTTTTCGCTGCTTGATGAAATGGAAAAGAAATGTATAAGACCAAGTATCGTTACTTACAATTCCATCATCAATGGATTATGCATGGCTGGGAGGACATGTGAGGCAGATGACATATCAAAAAACATTAATGAAGATGTCATCACATATAGTACACTTATTCACGGTTATGTTGAAGAAGGAAATGTTACAGGAGTGATAGACATAAAGAGGAGATTGGAAGAAGCTGGAGTTCAGATGGATGTTGTTCTTTGTAACATACTTATAAGAGCACTTTTTATGATAGGATCATTTGAGGAAGCTTGTGATCTTTACAAGAGAATGAATTATATGAACCTGACTGCAAATCTGACTACATATTGTACTATGATCAAAGGATACTGTAGATCCAGTAGAATTGATGAGGCACTTGAGATATTTGATAAGTCTCGGACAATTTATAGTTCTTCTGCTATATGTTACAATTACATTATTGAAGGGCTCTGCAGGGAGGGAATGCTGGGGTTGGCTGTTGAGGTGTTCTTGGAACTTATTCAAATAGATTTACCAGTGGATAGACCAGTTTACATGAAACTAATCAAATCCATTGTTTATGGAGAAGGTGTTGATAGAATCCTTACTCTAATTCTCCAACTGGAAAATTGTAGACTTGAAGTTGAGGTTATATGCAACGAAGCCATTTGTTTCCTCAGCAAAAATGGTTTCTCTGAGGCTGCCTGTAATGGAATAATGGTGATGAGGAGAAAGGGAACAACTGTAGCAAGTGAGTCTTTTTATTTAACTTTAAGAGCTCTTTTAAATGATGGCAAAAAGTTGTTGACTCAGCATATTCTGTGTGCATTTGTAAGAACTTATGGCATTTCGAACATTAGAGCAAAGAAAATATTGGTGCAGTACCTTTGCATTAGCAAAGTTGATAAAGCCCTTAAGTTTCTCAAGACGATGGGTATGTCTTGCCCTGCGGATGTTTTAAAATCACTTACAAACTCCGGCAGAGTTATAGATGCATGTAAACTTATCTTAGAGGCTGATAATTTACCCTCTCTTGATGATTATGAGTTTACAGGTGTCATTGATGGCCTCTGCAAAGGGGGATATATCGATAAAGCGTTACATCTGTTTTCTTTTGTTAAGGAAAGAAGAGTCGAACTCGGCATTGTGGCCTACAATTCGGTGATTAATGGTTTGTGCAAACAAGGGTGTTTCGTTGAAGCCCTCAGGTTATTTGATGCACTTGAAAAAATAGGTGTACGTCCTTCAGAGGTCACTTATGGTACTCTTATTAAAGCCTTAACGAAAGAAGGAGACTTATTAGATGCTAGGAGATTGGTGGACAAAATGTTACTCAGTTCTTTAGAGCCAAATACTTGGGTTTATAACTCATTAATTCATGGGTACTGTAAGTTAGGACAGGTTGATGAAGCTCTTGATCTTCTTCAAAATCTCGAACAAAAGAGTGTACTAGCAAATGAGTTCACTGTCAGCACTGTAGTGAACGGTTATTGCCGAACGGGTGACATAGAAGGTGCTCTAAGTTTCTATTCTAGTTTTAAACGGAAGGGTATATCGCCTGATTTTCTCGGTTTCTTGGATTTATCCAGGGGACTATATGGTAAAGGAAGAATGGAAGAATCTCGTGGCATATTGAGGGAAATGCTTCAGAGTTCTTCTGTCAGAGATTTGCTGAATAAGGTCAGTGATGAAGTGGGACTGGAATCTGCACAAATGTTTCTCCTTTCTTTATGCGACAGAGGGAGCATTCAGGAAGCAATTTCCATCCTTGACGAAGTTGGATCTATGTTTTTCCTTTACAAGAAACGTAGTGGTATTCATAGTGGATCTCAAAATCTCTTGGAGCCACGTTCTTGATTATATACGGCATCTGAGATGATCATTTATATAAATTGCACAGGATTTGTTAACTGGGTTTTTCTTATTTGAAATGTGGATACCCGAGAAAACTTGTTGGGGTATGAACTAATATGCATGAATATGAATGGAAGATCAAATGGCAGGTAAAGACAGCAAAATACATTTTATTCTCTTTACCTTTTTAACTGATGTTAGATTTGGCTCAAGTAACTAATATGCATATACGTTTGTTGCGGTTTGATTTGAATTGTTTGCAGATGTTGATTAGACAGTACTTGTTCTATATTAATGTTATATAAATTCAATTTTTTTGACCATTCTTAAAAAGAAAACAGATGCTCTAAGACATTAATCTCAATAATCTGAGCTGTACTTTTTGCTACATTACCCTTCTCTGTTAATCAACATCATATAGAAATGGACATCCTTTTACTGAACCGACCTTTTCAAGCCAAATTTTACAATCTGTCATTTCACTTGTAAGTGTAGGTGTATTTTCATGGAGCTTAAACGTTCCATAGGGTGTGTAAGAAGTTGGGTTTGATTGTTTGAATTAGACATTTAGCTATCTGCTGCTCTGATAACATGTTTTCTTTATTGTAGTGCAAGGGCTCAGAGTTGCTATGCTGGAGGTGATATTATACTTGCACTGATCATTGTATTACATGTGAAAGAAGAGAATCTGACAGTCTGTGAAACTATCAACCTTCAAGTAGTTCACAATCCATCCTTTGGAAGCTAACTGTCATATTTTCCAAATTAAAGCCAACATTATAATATTGTTGTGCTATAACACCAATTACGTTATCTTTCATTCCTTTGGCCTCCAAAAATGCCAAGCAAAAAGCACCATGTTCCATGGTATTCCCCAGATAATAGAATGCACCTTCAGAGTCGAGTTCAAGGTTTGAACCCCCAGCAAAGCGAAGAGTAATAGTCGGAAATCCATGAAGATCTCTGCGCATGTCTCCTTTGAAGCACAGGTAGTCCTCATGCACCTCAACTTCATCCAAATATCCATTCATTAGTTTCCTTACCTCTGCTTTAAGAGGATCTAATGCATCTTTCTTAAGATATGAAGTTTGTGCTCCGGTGTCGATCATCACATTCATGTGGGAAATCGTTGGATCAACTATATTAGTTTCACCTACACTTATACCTTCCAAACGAATATGATAACTTTTGAATTCATGTAACTCCATAGGTGTCGTATCGCCTTGAAGTATAGCACCATCTCCAATTATCAATTTGTTGTACTTGTAAGTTGGATCACTTATATTACCAAGACAGTATGAAAATTTCAGGTCACCTGTTGCAAGAAACAGAGAGTTCATGGAGGCTGCAAGGCCAAATATTCCGCTGGATTGCCAATGTTTTTGCGGATATTGAACAGTATGTGCACAACCAAAAATTGCTCGTGGAAGCGCGACTAGACCATCATCTGAGGTTAGAAATGTGAATTTCTCATAGCCTATTATGCCGCTGCTATTGGTGCCATCGTGGTACCCATAAGAGTACAGGCATTCTATACCACGTCCGGTGCAGGATGACATAGTAGAACAGTGTTCTGAAACGCAGGGTATGGATGTATATGTCGAGGATCTGGTAGGATCATATGTAGGAGAGACAGCCCCTTGACAATCTTGACAGTAGCTACATTGGACCCATGATAGGTCACTCCCAGTATCCAGAACTAAAAGCTGTGGGATTGGCGGCTCACCAATGGACACATTGACTGAAAAAAGAGCGCCTCCCTCCGTTGGAATGAGCTGACTTCTCATGTTTCCTGTAATCGTCAGATCGAGAGTAGAACGCTGGAGGTGGTGGGTCGAGTCACGGTGAATGAGTGGAACAGAAAAGCCACCATGTCGGTGGCTAATAGTTGATGATCTAGCTGTAGCACACAAGACTGTTTGTATGCAGACAAGGGAAAAGAGAAGGAAACAGAGAGGTGTTATCATTCTATCTATTGTAGTTTCTGATGTTCTCCTGGAAGAAATATATTGAAATATACTCCCTCCGTTTCTTTTTATTTGATTGTTTGGGGAAAAAGTACTTTATTAAGAGATTGTGAAAAATTACATTGGGATTGTAAAAAGGTGTATTGAAATTGTAAAAAGGTGCATTAGAATTGTAAAAAAGTGCATTGGGATTGTAAAAAGTGCATTGAAATTGTAAACAATCAAATAAAAAGAAACATGGAAAAAATGCTCAAACAATCAAATAAAAAGAAACGGAGGGAGTAAAATGCAATTTTAGGCTTCAGAGACTGATACTAAAAAGTATTCCCTTTATCCCAATTTAGTCGAGATTCTTTCCCAAAATATTTATCTGATTGGATACCAACATTAATAATAAAATTTTAATTTATTTTTTTAGAAATAATATTATTTAGAATCAAGTCATCAATACAAAATGTATTGCATAACTACTGCCCAACCTAAATAAGATCATGCAATTGACCTTTTGCGAGCTTCATGTTGGGAGTTTTTCCTTAAAAAAGTAGGCCATCTATAATGTTTTCATGTGCTGTCTGCATGTCTTAGTCATTTTTTAGTGTTGTCTAAGCTGATTTTTGTAATAGTGATAAGTGCAAAAGTTGTCAGTCTCTTTAAATTTCCTCATGGTTTTAAAAACATAAATTTGATCTTGCAATAAGATTAATGTAACTCTATTATGTGAATCGAAGGTTCAAATTTCACATGTATACCTGGATGAATAATATAAGTGAGTCAAAATCATTTAAGACCTGGGCGGCCTGGTGGTCATAGTAGAGACTAGAGAGTATATATTGCAGTCTAAGAAGAGGCTCATGAGGAACCGATGAGCCAAATGCAAAAGAAGATTGAGATAAAATGGCCCTGCATATGCATTTGTCTTCATTAAAGTTCACCATAAAAGGCAAATCTCAACTTGTAGAATATTGTCAAAAAATCTACATAACTTTCGGTGGGCATAACGGCTCAAACTTATTAAGTGGCCAACAACATCGGATATTACAACTTTGATTGCTTGTATTTATTACACTTTTCAATAATCATATTGCTTGGTATGTAGGATTATGCATGAATGGGACCGGCATTCACTATGCATACTACATATTAAGTAGATTTCGACCAAAAAATATTGCTAAGATAAATTAAATTTATGATCTTGCAATTACAAGCTTATCTATTCTATAAACTTAGTGACCCTTACGGGTTAAATGACAAATCATTTCATCCATTACATACAAAATCATCATTATGAAAAAATTTAAAATGTTAGGAGTTAGCTAGGAGCCATAGTTAATTAGTTTAGCTGTAGGAACAATTTTTTTTCTTATCCATACATGATTACATGTAAGGTTACATCAAGCATTGCATCACTCTTTAGTTGATTCATCGGTAGTCCTCACATATATTCTATTTTATGTCATAATACACAACTAACTATCAACTCATTAGTTCGAAGTAGGTGATGAATGTTTATTTTATTAAAAACAACTTTTATACTATAAATATTTGTTCGTGTACTAACTTTTAATAGAAATGCTCGTTGAAAAACAATGATCTATTACAGAGGATTGGAAATATGTGATGAGAAACACTTACTAGATGGAGTGATGAACATAATCTCGTATTAAAAAGCGAGGAGATTCGAGTTTGGTATTACTTCACCATCGAAAAAAAGAAAAAAGAGTTTCGAGCTAATTAAATCTGACATGATAAGGAGAGAGCTAAATGTAGCCAAGAACAACTTGCCGATTAACACGACATTATTATTATGTATGGTTAGCATAATAATATGTGAATTAGCAGCTCCGGCAAGTCATCCTTGGCTGCATTATACTCTCTGCTTCTTCATGCGAGACTCTTAGCCGTTTGGAGGGGTTCCTCATTTCTAATGTTGTCCTATATATATAGGGCTTCTTCAAGCAAGTGGCACTCGAGGAGGTAGGTATGAATATGATAAAGTAGGGGCGTATCTCATGCTATATATTTAAGTGCGTTCATATTCTTTTCGTTCCATCTTAAAAAAATAAGCGATAAAAATATGTAAGTATATAACTACAACGTCAACTTTTAAAGGAATTCCACGTAACCATATATTTTAATACATCATCAAGGTTTTATGGTCGCTCTCAATTATAATATTATAAATTAAGTAATAGTATTAAATTTTTAATAAGAATAGATAAAATTATTGAAGGGATTAGTTAAAATAATAATCTGTATAGTAATAATTAGAGTGACATCTCAATTTTCCACATCCCATGTTGAAAAACAAATGGGTAGATCTATGAGATTCTGTGTAGGCAGAGACGAGGTCTTATCATTTCATTTTAGTGCCCCCTTTTCTAAAAAGGAACTGGTCCCACTTACTATTTATGGGGGACAGGATCAAAAGCTGGACCTTTTTTTTATTTTTGGATTATTTCATGGGGCTACCATATCTTTCTCATTCCCAACATCTTCCCAAATCTCTTCTCCCACCTTTCAATTTTATCAATTATCGTAACAATCACCTATACATTGTAAACAATATTGAAATGATTCTTAATAATAGCATTAAGTTAGCATCAGGATAGCAATTTAATCTCGTATTTAACATCAAAATTGTGTTTTAGTCTCAAACTAACGTTTACGTTCAATCCTACCAACTTGAAATGCACTAAGATATTAGTTTAAATATCAAAGTATAACTTTTGTGCCAATTAAAAAGATAAAATTATAATTTTAAGTGATAATATTTAAATAAAGCATTAGTTTGAGGATTAAAAAGTGTAACTTTATATCCCTTGGGTGGACCAAATTAAGAATCATTTAAGTATTTAACTATTTCCATATGTGATGAATACGGTTTCTTCAATATAAATCACAATGTTTTATTGTTTTTGTTCTAATATATGGAGTATATACTTATTTATAAGCCATAGTATATAAGAATGTGAATATATAATAAGTACTCCCTCCATCCCTTTATTTTAGACCCATTTTGACTTTTTGGGTCAAACTTCGAAAATTTTGACCGTAAATTTTTATTAACCGGTAAGAAATAATATAGTTATATTGGATCTTGTTAGATACCTCTCGATATATATTTTTGAAATATCAAGTTCTTATAATTTTTACACATGTAAAATTAAAAATATTTACGTTTTAAATCGTGTCTCGGATACCGTGAAAAAGTAAATGGTTCTTATAAAAAGGGATGGAGGGAGTAGTAAATTTGAGAAGAAATAGTTGGATGAAATGAAAGCATAGGTAGCTCTAGGTTATCGTTTATTACTAGTGCGCATTCCACCTCGAAAATAAAAGCTTGTTATCGACATACATACATGATACATTTACACATCAATCATTGTTTTTATTGTTTTGCAACTGATGCATGCTGCTGTAACTTTTTGGATTTTTCGTATATTCAAAATAAAGTAATAGTAACTCAAAGGAGAATAATCTATCTACTTAATGTCATTAATTAATTAAGGACAAAGCTTACATGTTAAATCAACAAATAAATAATAATGTTACATCAATATCCTCCTAATTCAAATGGTAATTCACTACCAATTAGTGTGTATGCATTATTCTAAGAAAAGGAAATGTATCAACAATTAATTAAATAGTCTAGTGATATACATATAATTACAACTTCTATTTAAAAGGCCAGTTGATCTAACTCGGACAACTCGTATTAAAAATTTAAGTATTCATTACATTTTTAAAGAAGTTTATTAATTATCTTCCAAACTAGTATCAGAAGCCTCTTAACGAGACGGGTTATGATTATCTCCTGCTTAAGACTTTCAGTTCCGGGTTATGATTATCTCCTGCTTAAGACTTTCAGTCCATTCCTTCCCTTTGCAAGTTTCAAGCACTTTATATATGAAATTCATGCCTCACTCAATAAGTTTCAACAATTACTCAAAATGATGGTCATATCCAAATAAAATCGTTTATTAACACACTTTCTAAGAATAAGAAATGCTTGTTATGGACTAGGACTTTTGGTGTTTAAATTCAAATGTTTTATCTTTTGATTTGTAATTAATAAGAGAGAAAAGGGCATGTAACCTTTAATTTGAAAGCTCAACTATTCAAATTTTATTAGAGATAATTTATTTCGTGACATCTGATTTAAACTTTCAAAAACAATTTCTTGAGTTCAAATCTCATTGGATATAATTTGTCTCATATTTATTTTCATTGAAGTATTATATTAATACTTTCATCCTTAATTCACAAAAGAAAAAAAAAACTATTCAAGGCCGAAATGAATGCATTATTGTGTAGCAAGAATTAAAACGATTACCAAAAATATAGTAGCAAGAATTTAAATACAGCTTATTACTCCGTATAAATGCAGTCGATCATGTGCACGAAGCACTTTATAATACTAATATTTCAGAGTTCTGACTAATTTCACAAATTTAGTATTATTGCGGCCATGTGTTATTTAATGTGAATTATACCTTACTATTATTATGTAATTAGCTGTTGTTGATATCATATATGCATATGGCCACAGGCCGACAGCGGACGATTATAAATTCACATTTAATTGAACAAGTACTTCTTTCTTTTAAAAGGTTATATATATATAAAAAGTCTGATGTAAAATTTAGTATTTAAATTCATATTTAAATAATATACTGTATTTAAGTATTGTGATTTTTGAACACCTATTTTAAAATTATATAAATTTTAAGTAAATACTTTAAAATACTTATTAAATCCATTAATATGCTCTAGCCATGCATAATAATAATGATCAAAATATGCTTCCAAACAACTCAACAAGTATGCCAGAGGATATATTATATTATTAGTGAAAATGTGATATAATAGTGAATATTGTCTATGAATGGTGCAAATTGCAAGCAGGCAGAAAACACAAAGGAAAATGGAAAATGTAAAAACAGTACGTTGTCGATAATAAACGAACCAAATTATGAATGTTGTATATATCTACGTACTTGCCATATGCTAATTTAATGCTGCAATTTGGGCATGCATGGACATGTACATACATTTCAAGTTACAATGCATCATATCATTAATTATTCAACCAACAATGCTACTTGTATGGGAGGACATCGAATCACGTAGAGGTTAAAGGTTTTTCAATGATTTAATGGTTTTGAATTCGATTCTCATTTTAAGGGTAATGGGTTGATTTTTTTGAAAGACAAAAAAACAATGCTACTTATATATGTTGAGTTGTCAACTAACCGGTCTGGTCCGGTTATGGCCCAAACGATTCGGATCATTAATGAAATCGATTCCACTCGCAAATCGATACGTCAATAAAATTGATTTGAATGTTCAATTCGTACTCGATTCGAAATAAAATCATATAAAATCGGTTCATTAATCGATTCATACAAAATTTTTAAAAAATCAGCCTGTTAATCTGTTCGAAATAAAAGTCGTTCGCTCGGATAGCTAACTGTGTTGATCGTAATCCTTTTTCCACTAGCAAATTGAATAGTTAGGCTATGTTTGGTATATTTTTGAATAAAAATGGATATTATAAAGAGTTTCAACGAATGGTTAACGAGAAGGGGGCCGACTAACATGATTCATGACGAATTCCGTACGAATCACAACTGGTTCGAGTTAAAACTATACTCTAATAAAAATGAATTTTATAAATAATTTTAACGAACGATTAGAGAGCAAATGGATACTATTTCGACTTGTATAAACAATCGTAACTGGTTCGAAATTCGACCCAACGAGCAAACGAACTGATTCACGAGCGATTTGCGAGTGGACATATTCGATAATGGGCAAAATTATTGCTCTCACTCATCTATATATTTATACAAATAGTTATTTGTAAATTTCGAATTAAAACTAAGGTGCATTTATTTCCAATTTAGTTTTATTCATAAATTATAAAATTAATGTGCTTTGTTAAAATTGAGAACTAATTTACATCCACATAGCTACTTTTTGAGACTAATTAAATCTCAAGTTTTAAACTATTTGCACTCCTCATCAAACATGAATTGACCCGATGTTTATATATAATTGACATATAATAAGATGTTATTTGTATTGGAACTTGGAAGGCAACTAACTCATCATGCATGTGGTATTTAATAGTAGTAGTATGCATGATGGTTAAGTTTCTCCAAAAAATAGGTACCGACCAAAGAAAATGAGATACTCATGGTGCATAAATGGTCACATCTATAATGTAGATATTCTAAATTTGGTGTTTGGGGCTCTATTATCAATCATAATAATGTGTTGTGAATAGCGAGAGTCAATTATTTTATGAAATAAGTGAAAGAGTCATGCATGGAGGTAGATATGTAGGTGAGAATTGAGTGATAAAAGTTAAATATCGATTATTCCGACAGAAAAAATTATGTTAAAAGGTTAAGTAAATATGAACGGAGAAGGGTTTGAAGATTAGTATAGTATTTATATACCTCCTGGTCTTGGAGTCCTGGCTCGTGGCCTCCTCTACGGACTACACTGTTCGGCACTTGCACTATACCAAAAAAAATTGGATAAACCTTCTGATATCATTCTGATGGTTGCGATATACCGTTAACAATTAACACGGTATATCGTTAGATCCCAATAGACCCGTTTCTTTAGGCGCCCGGGCCGAATAGGAGTCTGAAAAACCTTAATGGCTCGGTCCGGTTGACACGTCTAGACTACAGTCTACTCTGTAAAT
Source organism: Echium plantagineum (assembly GCA_003412495.2). NCBI lineage: Eukaryota > Viridiplantae > Streptophyta > Magnoliopsida > Boraginales > Boraginaceae > Echium > Echium plantagineum. Next base: position 5,191,143 of record CM016566.1, on the reverse strand, counting down.
GGGTCTAATGAATAGAGTCCACGGCCGTTAATAGTGGAACTGTGGTCTGTGGAAGCGAACTACATGTCCATTGGGCCAAACACAATTTAGTTGGTTGGCTCATTAATCCATTATCTCAGTCCAGTCCAGTCCAGTCCATTTCATTAGCTATAGCCTATAATTAGTGTGACTGTGTGAGTGTGTGACCTTTTCTCACTTGAGTCTTGACCCATGTCAAACCGGTTAACCAGCGTGCATTATGATTTAACATACATTTGTAACAATCCGAATATAATTGTAATTGTCGAAACCAAGATAAAATAAGTAAGGGCAAATGATCATAATAATGACGTTGTTTATAAAATGTTGATAATTCATATGATGTTTCAATACTTTATTGTTAATAATCTATGTGTCAAAATATATACATTTTTTATTGAGTGCATGTGTGTTTAGGCGGAGTTATTTTAATTCAAAATTGGAGATAGGTTATTTCAGATGTTTTTTTTTACTCTTTTAACCTCAAATATATTAAGTGAAATGATCGAAATAAGCTTATTGACAATTCATGTGCTCCTTACATGGTATTAATAACAATGAATGTACAGAATAAATGATGGACTTAGACTTTTTTAAACATAAGCGATTAATAATTACAAGTGCCCCACAAAACAAATTGGATATGATGATAAGTTTTTTGATAAAATAAATTGATAATATAATGACAAGTGCCCACGAGGGAAAATGATGTTGTATAATGTATGAGAATAGTAAATTTGTAGTGCCCCTGATTTAGATAGATGAGATCTTGAGCTTCAATTTTAAATGCATTTTGGTCTTCTTTAGGATCCAAAGTTAGGTTAAATGAAATGAAACTCACAACTTAAATTCAGTCGTTTTCATTCTAGTAAAAGACGATCCAGCCCATTATATATACAAGTACCTTTTTAATTATTTGAAGAATTCTGTATATGGCAATATAGCATTATCGTTTGGAGAATATTTATATTTTACTTACGTAAGTTGTTACTTATTTAGCATTTTATTTGAAGAATTAAGTAGCTAGTGTCTTCGCTTCCAAAACCAATTATCATTAGTGACCGTATTTTCTTGTTGTGTTAATCTTTGCATTATCATCGTGGGTCGAAATAATAACTTTGAAGTCAATGACCATTATATATAGATACATATAATAATAATAATAATAATAATAATAATAATAATAATAATAATAATAATAATAATAAAAAAAAATTGGAGGGGTTTGAAGATACAATGTTATGGACATCCGTGGTGGATGGTATAGATATACTTTAGCTTTATGCATGGCCGACTACTACTTCATCTTTTCCCCTTTTCTGAAATTCCTTGGGGCTGTCTACTTTTATGCATATATTGTTTTCCATCGATTCCCACTAGCTACTATCACATCTCAAAAACAGATCTAATGGCTTACAAAGACCATTTTGTCCTCACAAATTAACTTTTTTATTTTAATGTTTTAAGTAATTAAGGAAGGTGAATTTATTTTAATTAAATTTGATCTGAAATAAATTTAATTATAAGTACAATTTTCCTAATCACTAGTTCAAAATAGGAATTAACAACTATACAATCATCAATATCTAGATACAACAAGTTAATGATTTCATAAAATATAAATCCGACTTCAAGTCGTTAAAAGTTTATTTCAAGACTTTTAATTTGAGATACCAAATATTTATTTTTGGTGTTTTATACTCTCTCCGTTCCTAAATGATTGATACATTTTGACTTTACATGGTCAAACTTTAGAAACGTTGATCAATAATTCTCATTTATAGTCATATGATATCTTGTTAGTCAACCTTTTATAATTTGTTCATATGTAAAATAAGAGATATTTATGTTTCAAATCGTGTTTTGTTGACCATGAAAAGTCAAAATATCTTAATTATTTAGGAACGAAGGGAGTATTTGTAAAATTATTATTACAAATTTTTTTAAAACATGATAAAAAGAAAATTGTATCTTCACAACGATGACTAGAAAAGCAAAATGAAAATCATATAAATGAAGCGGTAATGCTTAACAATCAATTTGAATTATGAATAGACTACTATACTCATAGGTTTTCAATAGGATATGTTTCCATTAATAGGTAGCTAAGGTGATTACATTTCCTAACGTTAACCTATAGACTATAGCTTTCATTATTCATCCTTTTTCACATACAACTTCTTCAATCCCTATAATAACAATAATGTTGACTTTCAAAAATAACAATATACTCGAGATATGATACATTCACATACATACAACTATTATATCGATCATATTCATTTATTGTGTATAGATTTTAATAAATATATACAAGTATATCGAATATGGCAATGACATGGTGAAATAAAGTAGCAAAACAAATGGGGACAAACGATAATAAGTCATATTATGCAACCTCATCATCATTCTATCCTTTATAAAGATGATACTCTCTCTTCTTAACGGATTCACGTACCCTGTCTTATATTTTTAAGAGGAGATAAAATAAGGAATGTGTTTCAGAAAATCAAAAAACTTAAGCATTTTACTTTTTATTACAATACGAGATTCTGTTTCTTTACAAGATTTAAACCTCACACCGTACAAAAAAACGAGTGTTATCACTCAATCTATTAATCAAGTGAGCAATGCCGGGAGGCTTCATTCTTTCCTTTATGCTATTATTCTTGGTCTACAATCTGAAAAACTTTATTTTGCTTTTATATTTCTTTGCTTTATTTTATGCTTTTATGCTTAGTGGCTTCACTTTAAACATAGCACATATTTATATTTTGACCGTTGCTTCTCTCTCTCTCTCTCTCTCTCTCTCTCTCAGACACACAAATAGTGATGATCAACAAACAAGGAACTAATTTGCAAGTTGTGTTTATCTACACTTTGAGGTACAATTCTTGAACTCATTTCATTCACATTTCAAAGCCATCAATGTCCTGTTTTTTTTGCTCAGTTAACTATATTTTCTTGTTTTTTACATAAATTCATTAGGACCCTTAAACAAAAAGTCATGAACTATTCCCATTTCTTGAAACAGGTTCATTTTCCTCAGTTCTTGCTTCTTGTTTTCAGCTTATGCAACTTGCAAAAAAATTCTTAAAAATTGGATATTGTTATATTCTATTTAATATATATTTTTCAAACATCCACTTTTTTATAAATTTTTACATGTATAGAATTTGAGATATTTATGTTTTAAGTCGTGTCTCGTAGACCGTGAAAAGTCAAACTGGAACAAGAAAATGGGAAGGAGGGAGTATATCATTTATATGGTAAACTTTTCCAGTTTTGTCTAAAAAAATATGTCTTGAAGTGAATTGTAATGAATGATTATCTAAGAGAATCAGACTGAAGAATGGATTAATTGCTTTTCTAATTAATTAAATTTATGTTTTTTTTTCGGTTTAGTGATTGAATGGCAAAAAAGCATACTGAATTATAAGCTTTACTAATTTGTATACCTGCCTTTTTGTTTTATTGGTTTAAGTGGGAACAGTTTATTTCAGTGTATTCAATATTTGTTTGCTAAAGTGAAATCTTTCTTTTAAAAAGACTGGAATTTATGTCTAATTTCTCAGCTTTAGTCATCAGATTTGTTGTCACAAAGCAAATGGTTTTCTTGAAATGTAAGAAAGGAACCATTTATTTGTAAAAAAATTCTGATTGTGTATGAATTCCTCCTCATATATTTAATGATGTTGTTGTATCTTGTACATGTTTAGGTGAAGTGAATAGTAGCCATAAGTTGTCTCTTTCTTTTCTTGATGTGCACTTTTGATGATTCTCTAAAAATTGTTGAAGGGGAATGTTTGCTTTCTTGTCCGTTGAACAGATAAATAGGTTGTCCCTTATGAGGTTGATTGGCAAATTGAGGCAAACTGTAGGAGTTTTTCGGTTTGAGTCGAGCCTGAAGTATTCATAATTGTCGACCCCATTTAGTGGGATAAGGCTTGGTGTAATTTGGTTTTGAAGAATTCCTGAAGTTTTGTAAGTTCAAATAGGGGAAACTGAAATTGAGCTATGGGATGTTCGACTTCAAAATTGGATGATGAAGAGGCTGTTCAGCTCTGCAAAGATAGGAAAAAGTTCATCAAACAAGCTGTAGAGCAAAGAACAAGGTTTGCTTCTGGTCATTTTGCATATATCCAGTCTATGAAACGAGTGTCTGCTGCTTTGAGAGAGTACATTGAAGGAGAAGCGCCTCATGAGTTTTCGTTAGATTCGATTGTTACACCGCCTTTCACGCCTGTCAAGAAGACTGGCCCTGGTTTCATCTCCGTATCACCAAAATCATTTTCAGTAACACCATTTCGAGTTGAGTCGAAATCATCTGTCAGGGTTCATTATCTTAGGTCAGGTGGAACAAGTTCAGTTTCTGTTGAGGAAAGGCCACCGCGGTCACCAGAAACTGTCAGGATCCAAGCTTACTCTCCGGTACATCATCATGGAGTTGAATCAAGCTCAACTTTTAAAGTTAATTATGTCAGGTCAGGAGGAAATCCCTCTGTTTCTGTACAGGAAAGGCCTCCTCGGCCCCGAGAGACTGTCAGAATGGAGGCTTACTCTCCGGTATATCAGTATGGCATGGATCATTTTTTTCCTACACAGTCACCCCCACCAAATCACTCCTTCTACCAGTACTCTCCTGAGCATAGACAACCTACTCAACCGCCTTCACCTCAGACATCTCGATGGGATTACTTCTGGAATCCTTTTTCATCATTAGACTATTATGGCTATCCTACAAGAAGCAGCCTTGACCACACTGCGTCTCTGGATGAGCCAGCTCGGTTGAGACAAGTTCGGGAAGAAGAAGGAATCCCTGAATTAGAAGAGGAAACTGAACAAGAGGATAATAGTTTTAGAGAAGATAGAAAAGAGCAGAGACCTAACGGTGATATAAACCAAGATAGAGATAAAGTTGTTGTAGAAGATGACGACGACGACGATGATGAGGATGATGACCACGACGATGATGATGATGATGATGATGATGATGATGAAACAGAAGAAGAAATTGAAGTGGAACATCAAGGTCAAGGATTCACAACTCCTAGTAATCCCAATATAGAAGTCTCGAAAGCACAAAATACAAGACAGTTAAGTACTAAAGAGACATCAGTGGCTGATGGTGAATCGAAGGAGGAGACGCCTGGGTTTACTGTTTATGTCAATCGAAAGCCAACAAGCATGTCGGACGTTATAAGAGATCTTGATACACAGTTTAAGATTGCTTGCAATTCAGCGTGTGAAGTTTCAGCCATATTAGAGGCGAGTAGGGCTCAATACGCCTCATCGCCGAATGATCTTTCAGGTTCGAGATCAATCTTTGTTTTCAATTGTTTTGTAATAATGTTAGGATTTCTACTCGCCTATGGAGAGGTAGTTATATCTCAGATAAAACAACAAATCACATGTATATAGAGAAAATGCATTAAAACGGTCTTTAAATTGTGGTCAGTAAGCAAAATGAATGTTTCAATTAAACAGTGTCCACTTAAGAAATGAGGGGATTGGTTCTGAAACCATGCACATCAATGAAAAGGGATTTCATGAACTCATAGCTTTACAGCCTATTGACTTCTTCATACATTTCATAGATGCATGTCGTGAATGAGTTTGCTATAAAGATAAGTAAACCTATTGCACTCAAATTGAGAAAGATCAGTTGATTGAAACACTGTATGATGCATGCGGCATTTCTTGCGGTGAGAAGTGTGGTTAACATTGTGTAAGAGGTGTCGTCATATATAGTTGTGGGATATTAACTGATAACTCAACCAATGAAATGGTTTCTAATAGGATTAACTGATCGCTATCTTCAATATCATAAAACTTTTGTTAAATGTTGTAGATAATAACATTGATTATTACTGAAAAATTGAAATCTTGATACCAGCAGATCAATTTGCACAATTTAACCATAGTTTTTGGTTAAAATCGATCCTTACTCACGATATATAAATGCAGCCAAGAAAATGTTGAATCCAGTGGCTCTGATTCGCTCGGCTTCATCTCGATCATCTTCATCAAGATTTTTAGTGAACCCTTCATCACTAAAGGAGGATGGTACTGAAAGTAGCAGTGACTTGTCTGAAGATGTCTCCTTTTCCGGTAGTCATCAATCAACATTGGACAGGTTATATGCATGGGAGAAAAAGCTTTACCAAGAAGTTAGGGTATGACTCTCCAACAAGCATCTGGAATATTATGCTAATCCACATCCGTTGTATGTTCAAAAAGGAACTTGAAACCGCACAAATTATGTTCCAACTGTGACTAATATAGTGGTATAATGCAGGAAGGCGAACGTGTCAGAATTGCATATGAAAAGAAATGTGCACAGCTCAGGAACCAGGATGTGAAAGGTGCAGATCCATCGTCTGTAGAAAAAACACGAGCTGTCATAAGAGATCTATACACAAAAATAAAGGTTTCAATCCACTCAGTTGAAGCTATCTCTAAGAGAATTGAAACTTTACGTGATGAAGAAATGCAACCTCAGCTTCTGGAACTCGTGCACGGGTTTGTCCTTTGTTCCCCATTTGAATCTGTCATTTAGCAGGGTTCATCATTTTGGTTTTACCATAAGCATTTACATTCCAATGGTAAACTACTACTAAAAATTAAAATTGAAGTGATAATGCACATGCACGGAAATGTAGACTAATCTGTAATTTATTGATACATATAGCTTAGCACGAATGTGGAAGGTCATGGCTGAGTGTCACCAAGTGCAGAAGCGCACGCTAGATGAAGCCAAGATCCTATTAGCTGGCCTGCCTTCAAAGTTGTCTGCAATGAAGAGATACACATTGTCACCTTCTGAGCCACACCGGCTAGCTCGCTCAGCCGCAAACCTGGAAACAGAGCTCAGGAATTGGCGAGCAACTTTCGAGTCATGGATCGTTGCTCAACGATCATACATGCAGGCACTAGCAGGATGGCTGCTGCGGTGTGTTCGTCTAGACGCTGACACAACTAAATTGCCATTCTCTCCCCGAAGGTCTGCCGGGACTTTACCAATATTCAATATATGCATCCAATGGTCCAGGTTCTTGGATTCCGTGAGGGAGTCTCCAGTGCTCGAAGGACTAGACTTCTGTGCAGCAGGTGTCGGTTCTCTCTATGCTAAACAACTCAGGGAAGACTCCCGCCATTCTTCAGGCGGATCAAAAAGGTTTGGTAGTGAGCCACCACCCATGGGAAACATGGAGGTGGTTGAGGTTGGAGAGTTTGAGGAGGAAGTGATGACTGCAGAAAAGATGGCTGAGATTGCTATCAGAGTGCTTTGTGCTGGAATGTCAGTTGCAGTGAGCTCACTGACAGACTTTGCAGTTGATTCAGCAGAAGGATATGCTGAATTGTTGAAACAACTGGAGAATATCAATCCCCACATTTTAAATTAAACTAGAATTTGGATTTAGGGGCATTTTTAGGTAGTTTAGAGAGAAATATAATGTAAATTATTTAATACACGTTCCCACAGGAAATGGAATACATTAACTTATGACGGAAACTTCAAATTTCCATAAACTACAAGGGAGAATATTACTCAAGGGCCAAGGCCATTACTTGAATATGCAGTAACAGTGATTTGTTTTCATGAAATGCTAAGATCAATATGGAATCGATGTAAGAAACAACTCATGTGTTGCCTAAGCATGTATTCCATCAGACATTCGGACTAGAGAACTTGAGGTCTCCAACTAGACCAAACGGCAACTTCGAAAATACAGAAAATTTGCCGTGCTTATATTCATATTATTGCAGAATGGAAGTAATTTGGTACAAGAAGAGAACCGATCAGTGAAATAAAGAGATCAACATCTAGCCATAAGCCATGATCAAATTAAAGTTGCTCAAACAAGAATAAATACACCCTCAGTCAATTCTCTAGTTCAAACACTAACAAGCCATTTTAGATGAGTAAATTTTTTCTAGAGGATCGTTAAGTATACAAATGGGACGGCATGACCCCTCAAAAGTTCCTTGTTTGCTGCGAGCTCAAATTGCTCCATAATCCTGCAAAATAACAGAAATTAGAACAAGAGAATAAGCGACTCTCTAATTTTCTTGATCATGTTTTTCAAATTATAGAATTTTTTTTTTTGTAAATGATTGATGGAAGATTAGACAAACTTAAAATTGACGTGTGTGAAAACTCATTATGCCTACTGGCTAGTGAGCAAGGGTTCTGAAAATATCCAGTATATGGCAAAAATGACGCTACCATTTAGAAAACAATACAAGCAGCAAGGCAAAAAAAGTTGGTAGCATCTGCAGAACTGTTGCAGCGAGGCAAAAAAAAGTGAAAACTTACTTTAGTCATAATTCAGGTCATCGTCATCGAGCTCCAAGTCGGTAGCATCTGCAGAACTGTTAATTACAGACAGAAAAACTATGACTGCAACCACCTGAGCCAATAGAAAATATTTGGCCCTCTTTCTGAATTTCTTTTCTTCCTCTGTTTTTTCTCTCTTCTGTTTAGGCTGTGGTTTTGAACCTGCATGGACGGAACCCTTTTGAGAACTAAACCCAGGTAAGATAAGTGTATGAAAACTCCCACTCAAGCTCCGGGTCAACAAAAAAGTCCCACCAAGCGTATAGGATCCGAAGGTTCAAAGAGTGTAGAAGTAGACGGGGGAAAGAAAATCATGTTTATTTGATAGAGAAAATTCACCGAGCAAACCCACTACACAAACCAACTTATATACAAAAATTGTTGTAGAGGGCATGATCTGTTTGATAACGTAGTATAACGTGGATTGAAGTCTATACCTTTACCATCACAGGATATGGCAAGGCCAGTATTCCAACAAACTAAATAAAGATGAAAATAATGATTATGACAGCTGTGGAACATATCACTTACTCCAATTGAAAGGACCTCTCTTTGTTGACGACGAAGATGGATCTGACTGAGATGGAGGAACAGAAGTAGGCGAGGATTCTATGCACTCCGTTTTAAGACGCTCAGCATATCTCACAAGATTAGCATGCTTCAAGAGCCCATCCCGCAGCATTGATGTTTCCTAAAACCAATAATAGCAATGTAAATAAAAACAGAAGTAACCACAATAGAAGTACAAAGGGTCTATGTCACTTCGAGTCCTCGCAGTAAAAGAGGTGCACCGAGTAGTCAATTAAGACCCTGGGATATTCATCTTAACACAGTGAGTAGACTAGTGAAGACATCGCCACTATTCACACATTTGACAAAATGCAGATGATCAGAAAATCCAGAAAAATATAGTATGTTGACAAAATTTAAATTGACAGAAGGACCCTGCCATTGCAATGAATTATAATCCATTTTACAGTACATATTACACACTAGGGAGTGTAACAAAAATTGGCTAATTAATAAGCCCGATAGCCCATCCCCCTTAGCAGCTCAATACTATTAATATTTTGAGACTGGAACTATATCGAACTCATCTGAAATATCGCCCTTGTATATACGACTACATAGATTAAGTCAGGAGCGCCTCAAAGGAGGTGTGAGTAGGATATCAGAAGACGTAAATCGAGCAAACAGAGACATCAAGCAAAGATTGATATAGTCAAAATTTGATGAAATTTAAGAACTGGTTAACTTTGCTTGTTCATCTGAATTTCTAAAGAGTAAAATTCTATCTTAAACCATCAAGATGAAGCAATCGATAGAGTCATGTTAATTCTTCATGCACTTACGGGTAGTGCATAAAGTGCAATCAGCACATGGCTAAGGAGATACGCATCCAAACTCGTAGGCCTGCATGGAATATCCATTTTCTTATCAGTGTAACTAGCAGCTGGTTATAATATCTTGATAGAAAATAAAAAGCACGACAGATAAAAACAAAGATTGTGCGAAATGCAATTTTTACCTATTGTCGAACAAATAATCCTGGTCCCCTAACCTCGTCTGCAACGCATCATAAGCAATCTTCGCTTTACTGTATATCTACCATAGAGAATATCAGAGATAAGACTATGTTTGTGGTTTATTCAAAAACATTTGGTATTAGAAAAAATTCAAAATCAGCACAAAGAACTAAAAATGATGGCACGCACCTCTTCTTCCATGTTATCAGCATTCTCTTTTGTTATTCCAAGTAGTTGTTTTACAGTGCGAACTTGCTTGATGAACAAAAGCTTTCCTATTGGCCATGGAAGATCAGAATAATAAATCTCATGAGCCGCATTTCCGCTGGCACCTAACCAAATTTCATACATAAGTGCATCCGAAAGCCATGAAGTAACCATAGCCTTCGTTGATATCCATTCGGGGATTCCCTTAACATCAGAGTCCAGGTCAGCAATACCGTCTTCCTTTAAACTTTGGATAACTCCACTTTTCTCATTGTTGTATGCAACATAGGGGCCATATTCGACATAGGGGACTTGATCTGAAAGGTTACTCAAACAACCTTAAGACCAGATCTTGGAAACATACAGAATTTGATACTTGATTCTGATACAATCAATAACACATATCCAATGTTTCCTGCACAGTGCAAATACAGGCAGCTCTTTTTTGAATTTATGAGTGTAAACTAGCTAAGACACTATACTTCCTTAAATTAATTTCGATTATAGGACCAGATACGACTCTGGAATGCCACTGCTTCATATGATCCTTCTTAGAATAAAAATGAGCAGGGTTTATAATGAAATAAAGGTAAAGTAATAGTCTTTCAACTTTCTATATCGCCACCTCTGCCACAGTTCCACTGAACATGTCGTCCATATACCCCCAATATATGCCTATTGCCCTCCCATTCCACTGAATCTTTCAACACCACACTTGCCACTAGACTAGAAGTACACTTAAAAAAACATATTTTGCCAAATGTAGATGTGCACACGAACAAACTCACCCACAATCCCAAATGGTTTCACACATCTATCGTGACCAATTTGAATACGCAAGTATGACACCTAAACTGAACATTGTTCACCAGAACTGCTTCACCCACGTGTGTGTCATAATTTCATTGTGGGTAGTTAAATCTTTAAATAAGCGAACAAGAACTTAGAGGAGATTACATTCACACAAAGTTATTACAAAATAAAATGTGTACGATCGAAGTTTTGGAATTGCAAGTAAAGAACTCAGTTTTACATTTTATAATTGCAGATTAATCATGTATAACTTGTAGAAATAAACATCTAAATCAAATAATCATATTGGTCAAATCCTCATACATACTAAACGTTGATTCAAATCAAAGTCATTATAATTATAAATGATAGCATTTGATATACTTTCACCAAAATATATATACTATCTCCATTTCACTTAAGTAGGAGGTTAACTTATCAATAAAAAATACTCAACTATTACCCTAAATTAATATTATTTGAACATTTGTTAACAACGTCCACTATCTAACACACACATATATACTATATAGTACTCTATATATTATCTAATTTTATTATCTTTGGATTCAAATACGAAGTTAAATGAATAGATAATAGCTTCGAAAGTATGTTGACTTTTTTGTTAAATAAAAACCTCCACGTTAAATTGAAATAAAAAAAAGTAACATATACAGCGATCAAACCGTAAGAATCCAACTCAGGAGTCAGGAGTAGTGAAAATAACTAATTATTAAGGAATGATGAGTAATTAATTAAAAAATTGAAGAAAATGAAAATATACATAATTTGAATACCTGAATCAGGGTAAATGAGATTAAACTCCAAATTGAAAGGAATTTTGGCGAATTTGAGGTAAATGTAAACAGGTAATGAAGAGGGGCATGCTGTTGGAAGGCCGAATGCGGATTTTCTTGCTACAAGTGTTAGCTTCTCTTCATCCATTATTATTTTTTTATCAAATCAAGATGGGAAATTGGGAATTTAAGAAGATTTTTGAAGTGATTGACTTGGAGAAGAAGATAGGATCGTTAAACCCTCCTAGGGTTTACTCTTACTCTCTTTCTTAGCTTGGGGTGATTCAGTGTTGACGGCTGGGTTCCATGTAGGTGGAATTTTTTTTTGATAATTATGTAGGTGGAATTATGACACCAACTTGTCAATACAAATGTGTGAAATTATGATAATTAGTTAATTACAAATAGTCGTGAAAGTCGAGTGAGATCAAAATAATTTGTATAGTAACGATATCAATTTGTGTAGATGTATGTTTTTATGAGCCTAACATAGATGGTACAACATAGAGTGGGACGAAGATATGCTTATTACAAATACTATAGTCGTCAAGTATTAATATCATTTTGTTTTTATGTTGTATTTAGCTAAATGCGGAAAAATGTATTCAGATAAAGATCATTATTGTTTCGAAATATTATATAACACTCCCTCTGTTTTTTTAACTTATTGTTTAATATCTTTAGAGTCAAACTTTGAAAACTTTGATTATGAATTTTTATTACTCGATATTAGAGTGGATCTTGTTAAATTCGTTTCAATATGACTCTGGACATATCAAATTTTTATAACTTTTATGATTGTATAATTAGAGATATTTCCGTTTTAATTCGTATCTCGTTGATCGTGAAAAGTAAAAACAATTGGATAAAAAAACGGAGGTAGTATGAAGTATTTATAGAAATAATTAATGACAATGTAACACATTAAAAAATATAAACTAGCTCATTTGCTCCCATACTAAGATTCGAAATGCTAGAAATCGGGTTCACTGCCATCCTCATTATCTATACAAATAAAGACAAAAAACAAATGAGTAAGAACTTGGGTGTTAATTGTTAGGTTGTCTCGTATTGAGGCAACAAGATGGAAACGGCAGAGGCGCATAACTGAATTGAAGATGTTGTCTATTAGTGTCTTTTAGTATTAGACTATTAGGTTTTAAAGTGGGTATATTAGATTTAGATTTTTAAAGTGGATATTGGACACTTCACATTCGGTCCATTGGGTCAATATTAAGTTTAATCTAATAAATTATATAAATAATATATAATAATTTAAAAAATTATCAAAATTCAGTACAAATGTTAAGAAATATCCCAAATATAAATATTTTAAACAATATATATAGATAGTCGGTTCGGTTCGATCGATAATGGTTTGGTTTATACTAAGACCGAAAACCGAATTTTTTTGGTCGGTTTTGAATTTCTTCTCACCGCTTCGGTGTGATTTTTTTCCCAATCAAGTCGGTAAAATTTTGGTTCAGTCGGTTTGCAGCGAACCGATAATATCCCTTATCCTAAGTCTACCGACAGGCTCCCCCAACCCTGGCCCGGTGTCCTAGGCTTCGGTTCCTTTGAGTTACAAGGTCCCTCTTTGAACAATTCATCTATAAAATGTATGTCGTTGCCATGGATCAAACCCACACCATTCTCTTGAGTATACCTTTCCCCTATTTTCTTGATCAGTTGGGTCACGCTTAGGTATTCGATGGAGGTTTTCTTAACCCAAACCTACGGCATGCAAGAAGAGTTAATGAAGTAATGGGACTACCGGACTAGTAGAGTTTTAACGGCTTATGGTCCATTTCTTGTTTGAAATTGGGCAGCCATTTAATTAGTGATGGTGGACTGATCTTTTGGATCTAGTCCATTTATTGGCCGAGCTTGTTTTAGCTTGATTTGATTTTGGCCTAACATTCGTCCCATCTAGTGCTGTTATCGAGGCGAGTCGGTCCGAGTCCAGTTATAACCGGACCGACTCGGTTGAGAACCGAGTAAACCCGATACCCGGCTTGATAACAATTCGAGTAAGCACCGAGAGAGCGAAATCGGCTCGAAATCTCTTATTTTCAACGAAGACCCGACTCGGGACCGGTCTGGAGTCGAGTACCCGAATCGATACTCGATTGGACTCGGTACTCGATTCAAACTCGAAATCCGCTTGTATTGTTCATGACAATCTATATAGAAACATTATCAATTAATCCTTAAACCAAGTAACCAACAATTTAATACTGAAGTCAAAAGGTCTAATAATTTAATACTGAAGTCAAAAGGTCTAATAATTGAATACTGAAGTCAAAAGGTCTAATAGTTTAATACTGAAGTCAAAAAGTCTATTAATTTAATAAAGATTCCCGAGCCGGTCCCGGGTATTACCCGAATCGGTTTCGATTTTGATGTTGGAATCGAAACCGGGTACCGTTACATTTCGAGCCGGGTTTCGAACCGGGTTCCCGAGGCGGGTACCGAGGCGGGTCTCGGGTAACCCGGCCCGCGAACAGCACTAGTACTCCCATCGCCCCTTCAACCACCCACTTTAATCAATTTTCTTCTTGCCATCAAGAGAAGAAAAGGATGCCTAAGTTCTGCCTTTGTGCTATTTAACCTTCTTATTTTGTCTAATTTGAATGTCTAGCCCTAATTTATTCATCATCTTTTCATCTTCATATCGACTCACTCTATGACACTGTAACTTTTTCGTTAGAATTAAATTCTTCTTCTCATGTGATGAATGGTTTTAACAATTCACTAACAAACTATATATAATTAATATATCATGGTGATTAAATTTCGATTGAATAAATGAGCCAGCTCAAACTAGACTCGGTAAAACTAAGTGAGCCATTGGCTTGTCTGGGCTAACTCATGTACGCAGTACGCTCTCGTTTACCATGCCATAGCAACAAATGAAAGCTTAGATAACATATATATGACGTTTGTTCAACAATGTATCAAGCCTCTAACAAGAACAACAAAACTTCCAAACACGCATGAACTGGAACATATTATTGAAAACTAATCAAAGAGTGAAAATCCCAAGTCATCATCGTCACTCTCCTCTTTCTTTTCTTCCTTCTTCTCCTCTTTAGGTGCTTCTGCAGCGGCCGCACCACCAGCAGGAGCTGCTGCTGCAGCACCACCTCCGAAACCTCCACCAACACTTCCACCAACAATTACCTACATCAGTTAGGAAAAAGCTTAATCAACACATGAAACAATTTGACCTGTTCTAGATTATACCATAGATAGTGTAGCGCAACATTGGAAGTAGTATGTTTTAATTATTAGCATATCAAAGAGAAATCTACGAAAGAGTCACCAGCATCTGGGAGTCCAAAACATATCTTCTTTAACAATAAAATTGATTCGACATACATACACCGATATCAATTTAAAATGCGGACCTCATACCACATTTTTGTTTTCTGAACATGTCGAGGACGTTCAGGATGACATTGTCAATATGTCAATTTCTCAATAATATTAAGGGTATCTTCAAGCGAATCTGGAAACTAACCAACGAAATACGAAGAATTGAAATATTTTTCACCAAATATTATAGTTATACCAACTCCATTTTCAATTCAACTCCTAAGTTTGACTTGGCAATAACAATAATCAGCTTTCACCGAAAGAATTAATTTAAATAATTTATTATTAACTTGAAACATGATAACACTATGTTGTTTGGATATTTAATTTCACTAACACTTCTATATAGATAAATAACTAAACGAAAGAATTATAATTTCATAACTAAGACATTTTGTCAGAGCTAAATTGAAATGAAGTATCGCATACTCTAGAACCAGTAATAATCATGCAGCAGATATAAAAACAAATAAAATAATAACAACAATAATACCACAAATTGAATCAATTAAATATCTGATTGGAATAATATAATTAATTGATAACGAATAAGAAAGGGAAGATGAATATTACTTGGAAAACAGCAGAAGAGGGAGAGACATATGAGAAGGAAGACTGAACTGCGCCCGATTCGCTAGCAAGAGCAGCTTGTACCAGCTTGCGTTGAAGGTCAAAGGTACAACCAGCCGAAGCTTCCAGATCGCCTTTCAGCTGCTTAGCGCTCCATTCATTTCCTGATTCTCTGCACACAAATGTGAAAACTCCCATAGTTGACTGCTGTGAAGATAGTCAACTGTACGGCGCTAGGGTTTCGGATTATGAGGTTTCAAAAGAGATTGATTTGTGTTTATATATACATGGAATTTTTTAGGATTTAGGTGAAATTAAAAACCCTACGTATCAAATGACGGTTTTGTCCCTTGTTGTCCTTTTAAGATCGAGTTTGGCTAGTACAACTATTAACGAGTCGGGTTTGAACAGAACCGAATAACTTAGCAGCAAAGACACTTGATCGAGCCAGACAATTATCCATTTGTTTCAGGGATCTAATAAGAAATTGTACAAAAAGGTCAAAGTCTCATTCCCTAAACTTTCGGTGGTTATCCAGTTGAGTATTTTGGGTCGAGTTCCAAGTTGATATCGAAATGCTCAATAATTTCAAAATATTAGTACTACATTCCTCAACTTTATCGGGTATTTAGTCGAATGGGTTCGGATATATTTAACTTCATCTGCTCGTAAAACTTTTGGATGGATTGTCGAGTCACTACGATTTACGAGTAGGATACTGAGTGGGTGAAACAATAATTGCTCATACAGTCATACCTTACGCCTTTTCAAAATAGGCTTCACGTGAAATATATATGGTCCATTCGTTTGTTTTGATTATACGGGTTAGCCTTTGACAGTTTGAAGAAGAATTCATCTTGAATATTAAATCAGTAAAATTGCAATATAACTTATTCAAAGATACAATTTATTTGGCCTAAACAAAAATAATAAATATATCCGTTCGATATTTAGTTCTCAAAAGAAAATTTGATCGAAAACATATCCCTATAACTGCACCATCATCACCCATTAGAGCTTCTAAACTTTCAGTCCTGAATGAATGGCGACAACTCCCCCAACAAGATTCTCGTATTCCACTTTCTGAAACCCAGCATCTGCAATCATTGCCGCAAACCTCTCCTGAACAACATTCATCATGCATTAGCGGTGAAGCAGTTTGCTATAATGCCAATTATCCGTAACGTCTTTTGGACTTGACTATTATAATTAAGCACATACCTGAGATGGAAAGCGACGAACACTTTCAACCAAGTACTTATATGATTCCCTATCATTTACAACTAGCTCCCCCACTGCCGGAATAACTGAAAATGAGTAGAAGTCATACCTGCGAAATAACAAACATCACACTTACTTCTATGGCTATATCAGATAGGTCTATGGATCATATAGATGAAATAAGATTTGTATTCATGTTTGAAAATATTTTCAACAAGCACAAACCAATTTGAAGTTCCCAAAATTATATATGTATCTAATCTATGATGTTGAGCGATTCTTACACATTCTTAAAAATAGGGATGTCAACATGGCTGAGTTCTAGGCAAAGGAATCTTCCTCCTCTTCTGAGCACCCTGCAAAAAAAGATCCAACTAAATAACTAGACGGAAAAAAGTTGAATTAGAAAACTTACAACCTGAAATAATAATTCTAACAGAACACATTTCTTCAAATGCTAATTCAAGTGCAAGATGTGCATAGCTCATTGTCAATCTGTTCTGATCATGCAGTCATGTGAGTAGTGTACACTACAATTTATTACACATACCGACGTTCATCTTTCAACATCACACTAATTTATAATCAAACCTCATAATAAAAATACCTATAAGCTTCCGCAAGAGCTTTTTCTATGTGGGTTACATTTCTTATCCCAAATGCAATTGTGTAACCATCCATTGAGTCATCTTCAAATGTCAGTGCTTCGGCATCTCCTTCTACCCAAACAAGCGACTTATCCTCTGCATGCCCTACAGCTCATGAAAATAAATCTAAATTTAAGAATAAGGACACCATGCTTTTCAAACTTATTTCAGATTTATACAGCTTAATGTTGCAGTATTGGTTACCTCTCTCTTGGGCTCTCTTTTTACCGACATTCAACATATTTGGATTTATGTCACAAACATTTATCTGAGTTTCGTCAATGTTTTCTTCAAGATAATTTTGCAGGGATCTACGCTGTACACTTTTAATTCTTTCAAGAACCCTGAAAGCAACATCACCTGTAAAATTTTGAAATAAGTCTTTACTATATCTTGAACAAACTATAGGTCATTGCTTTCATGAAGTCATGATTCATGGTAGAGGAGTTTCTTGGTTCTACCCGAGAAAGACAATTAAGATCCATGCTATATTTATATTGCATAGGCATGCAGAAGAGTACACATGTGAGATGAAAGAAACGTGATTTAACAATGGTACCTGTTCCACCAGCCACATCAAGATGCTTCATTCCAGGAAAAGGACACAATTGGGAGACCAATCTGTTAAAGAAGCAGAAAGTAACATGTAACTAGAATTTATATGTGATACATGACATAAAGGGTTCTTAATATTTCAATTAGAGGAATAACCATAGTATTGCAACCTGTCCTTCCACAGTCTATGAAGCCCACCACTCATAATATCATTCATGAGATCATAGTTTGATGCAACATTGGTAAAAACATTGTCAACTAATTCTTGCTTTTGTTCTTCGCGAACTTCTTTAAACCCTGGAAATCATACGGAGAAATAAAGCATCAAACTTTATACTGCGTATTAGTTATCGAATTTTTTTCCCAAAGCGACAAAATCAGTAAGTTACTATATCGATTACTTAGGAACTATTCGAACTAATGTATTCTCTAATTTGCAGCTACAAAATGAGATCCTCAGGATATCTAATTTAACAACTCAATGCAATACATTACCATTTCTTCTTCCATTATTATTCAATACATAATTTGTTCTCCCATGTCTTAGCTGTTCTCAGTTCAACTCTATTAAATCAAAGGGAACACCACCACTAGGTAAATAATATGCAGAAGCATAATTTACTCACTACACTACCTTCACTTCTTATCTATTGTGAAGTAGTAACTAGTCTTTTGCAATTAATCTTGGGTCAACTCAAAAAACAGCCTCCCTGATACCATAGTGATGAGGCTGTGGACAATTCGACTCCCCTTACCCTGCTTTTCCATGAGCCTAGTTAAAGGCATCGGAACGTGTTATTATATCAGTTCTTTACAAAACCCCAAAGAGAGCGAATATTTACAAAATGGTTCCAGTGGCAATCATGCACTAATCAAGACACTTCCCTATACTAGCTTATATATAAATCATCACTAGTAACAACAACAATAACGCGCCCCAATACCTCTAAATGCCCCACCTAAACAGGGTACCGGATAAATAATCAGTGAGTACCTCGATGCCTCCAAACAAAATCCCACCTATTAAGGGATGACTCGTCACTAACATTCCTTAGTGCCTCTAAACATGATCCCATGTAAGCGAGGTAACGAATAAAACATCAATAATCATACAAATATTCACATATATGAGTTTTCGAGTAAACGTTCAACATCACCGACCAATTTCAGAAACAAAAACTTCCAAATTATATCTAAAAATGGGCAAAATTCGTTTACCAAAACTAGTGGCATGAGAATGCAAAGCGGAAGCGGACAAGTTGTTAGTCCTCAATCGTCTACCAATATTTCGCATTGCCATAGCCATGATCTTGTTATAATTAATTAATCAGGTCCTGATACATATACACAATTCAAATTATCAATTTTAAGCTTCATATCATATCATAAGTTTTAGTATGAAAAGAAATATAGAGAAATCATAATTAATTATACATAAATATTCATTACAACATTTTAATCTCAGATTATAAATCGAATATGTAATAATAAATGAAATAAACGGAGATGTAACATGTACCTCTTGCTCGCTTAGATGAGTAATTTAGGTTGAGGAAGTAGGGGGCTTCAAATTAACTTCTTTCTTTTAAACTCTCAACTGGATTTATTATACCACTTTTGATTTTTTTCACTATACTTAATAACTATTTAATATTTTGAGTTTTGTACATTTTAATATATTAATGCAATGTAAAAAAATATTTAATTGGTAGTTCATATGGAATTTACAAACTAGTATATAATTTAATATTAGAATTACGTTTAATCTGTTATACAACATACAAATTATGACTTTTAGGAGTAAAATTATAATCGAGTAGCTAAGAAATTTTTAAAAAGCGACAAAATAGTAATTTACTTCTAAAATGCACTATTTGAGTGTGCATATACTTAAACGTCCATTCATAAATCGTCGTTGAACAAACATTAAAACACACCCATCTAAATCTATATTATATATAATGCCTAAGGGCCAAGACATCAAAATAGCCACATAACACTCCCTTAATTTTTATATTTTTTTAGATTTGTTTTAATAGGTGGTTATTTTTTCACTTATTAAGAGTTGATATATACCAAAGTAAAATTTAATGATAAAAATATATTTAACTATAGGAAAAAAAGTTTTGTATATCATTTTCAACTCTTAAAAAAAATTATATCAATTAAATCTTTGAAGAAATTTATTGTGTCCATCAATTAAATTCTTTTAACAACTTGAATTTGTTATTGCTTAATATAATCATTGAAGAAATTTATTATGTCCATTACTTTTTGAGTAAACGAAAATTTACTAAATAAAATATTAATACACACAACATGGCTAGTGTTAATAATGTGTCATGTAGCACTAGAAAAATGAAACATGTAACCCATCACAAATAAAGGATGACAAAATATTAATAGAAAGATGAGATCTACATGCATAACATTCTCAAGCTATGTACACTAGTAATCTCTGCACAGTTTAACCTGTGCAATTTTGTTCAAATAGTATTTCATAAATTTTTATAACTATATTCACCTAAATATGAGATCATAAAATAATAATAAAAATTAAATTGTATATCTAAACATATTAATTAGAAGAAATACTCTTCACTATTAACTATTTGTCATTAAAATATATGAACATTAAAAGGTAGTTACATTAAAGGGTAGTTATTTTTTAAATGTTTGTCTTAGATAGGTGGCAAACATATATGATGCCACATGGCTAGCTTAGATGATCTCATAAGCTTCACCAAACAAAGGCTTCCCACATTATAGTATAGATACCATTTTCTGAATTTATATACAGATTGAATACATTGGTCTCTCTGTATGTGACATATTGTCTACACCTTGTATAGGTGAATGTCCAACATGTAAACGTATGTAGATGTCACTTGTATATACCACTGTGCTATAGAACAACTAAGCATTGTCCTCGGGCGAGAGAAGCAAGATAATAGAAGAGTAACCAAGCATGGGATACATATTGCTATCGAGGAAATGAGAGTACTGTCTGATGGCTACATCTCTATCCGGAAGATCATCCGCGAGGAAATCAAATGGTGCTGGTTTACTGGTGTCCACCAAAGGCTCCCATCGGTAACCAGGCCGTTCTGGCAGTGTAATTGTGACAGGTAAATGGCTAGTGTTGAACGCGACATATAGTTCACGCTTCACTGAATCATTCTGCATAAAAGGATCATGTCGAAGGTGACTCAGCATAAGTTTCTGAGATGAAACCATTTAACAAACTAGGGGGAAATAGATAACAAGGATTGATACACATGGCCCATAATTTCAGTGGAGCCAAACTCGATAACTCCTAAACTATGTGCCCATAAGAACAACAGAATGCAGAAGATGATGAATGTTTTAAAGAAAATAAGTGAAGTATGCCCTCTCTACTCTCTAGTAGCTTAAGCTTTTGAAAGATTTCATCCCTCCACCGTAACTAAGAAGAGCCGGAGAGGAGCATAAATAATTGAAATGGCAAGGCAACAGTCCAGAGATATAATAAATCCTCGAGTTAATATAATAACAACCTAAAACTATATATAACATCGGAAGGAAGATATGCGAGTTTAATTTGTTTTAAAACTATATCATTCTACTATTATTTGGGAATTAATTTGAAAATTACTCGACTTGTAAGTATGTAAACAAATTAATTAATCATCCGCAACCTTCCATGTTTTAATGCTATTGAAAACCAGTCACCTCTTGCCTTAGACGAAAATACACATAAGATAGAGTTTGCATAACAAGTTCTTTATAACTAGATTTAGCCAATAGAAGGATGCTGAAGGCAGTTTGTTGCAGAGTACACAGGATACTACGACTTCAGATGTTAAGAGATTAAGAGAGTGCGCATGTACCAAGGTAAATCCAACAAAACGACTTGATTCAGACCAGTCTGGTGTTTCAGGAGAATAACCATGCCATTGCAACCTCTCTGATGTGGGAAAATCATGCAAGCCAAGTGATTCACACTCACTGCAGAGAAAAACGTGCCATCAGGGTAAGGAGGAGGTTATTGTGGAGGATAATAAAATAAAAGAGTTAGTAGGGAAAACACACTTACTGGCGAAATTTGGTTATAAGACGGCAAAATCTGAAAAACTCTGATGATGCTTCTTCCTTTTTATCCCAGCGGAAGTAGTTAATCTGCATCAAGATATATTTCTTAACATATCCGGAAAAGACGCAAACAAATCCTTGATCTAAACAATGTAAATGCTAAGTACATCATCAATCAGAGTCCAGAGACATACATAATTATCATGACAATATGTGTTGTTGTTTCCTCCTTTAGTGTGACCATATTCATCTCCCATATAGATCATGGGCACGCCCTGGGAATTGAAATATCATTAACAACAAGATGTACTTAAGTATAAAATAGAACAAGAAATGAGACAACAGGACCAAACATTAAACTTTTACATGCGTGGTGAGTGGCCCAAATCCATTGTCATCAAATCACGTTTTTACTATATGACTGAACAAACAGCTCCTAGGAAGTGCATTGGGTAACTTAATGAGTGAGTCGATGAGTGTCATAACTCCATTACCTTGCATCAATAGATAATAAATAGATGGCAGACACTTTCTGCGCCAAAAAATATTTTAATCTCGTATTTTAAAATATGGAGATACGCAGATTCAGTCTCACACGAGTATCCCAGTTTTCAAGATTTAGTTTAAGGTGACGTAGGAAATGCACTGATTTCAATCAAGAGACTAGAAGCATTGAATACAAGAAAAGCACATACATTAGTTGTCTTTCAGATTCAACCATTGGAAAATATTAAAGAGGAAAGTAAAAGTAAGAATTTACTTGAGAAACCATGAGAGTGACAAAGAAATTTTTCATTTGTCGTTTCCGCAGTCTCTTCACTGATATGCTTGCAAACTCTCCTTCCTGCACTCAAACAGAAGAATAATTGCAACACATACAAAGGTGCACATCCTCTTATGGGATCAATCAAATCCATGTGTTACTATCTAACAAAACAAGCATATATGGTTTCTGCTGGTTGCGGACTTTCCGTCTCATAATCACAGTGGTTGTGAAGGAACTTTATTATGTGAAACAGTAAGTATAATATACGACTCATATGCACAATATGGTTCAACGGTATAATTGTGAACGAGGAACAGTACTGACATGCACTAATTTACTAATAAACAGTAGGTAACTTTGTTTGAGTTGGTTAACTATCTTGCTCTGCAGATGAACATGCACTGATGGGTTCTGAATGTAGGTAGAATTGGATATAAACCCCATCATTATAGAACATGAATAAATGTTATTTTTTCTGTTAATAAATAAATAATGTATAACGATATGGTGGTACAACATTTTGAAACTGTACCTGACCACAATTCCAGCTGTTATTATGATTTTCTCCATCCATATTTTCCTCTCCATTAGCCAAATTATTCTTGTTGTTATAGCTAACCAGATCAGCCAAAGTAAAGCCATCATGCGCACATACAAAGTTTATACTGTTCCATGGTTTCCTTCCACCTTCCTGTTTGGGGCAAAACTGTTCTTAAGGTGTTTTTCTTATCAACATATAAGATGGTAACTACTTATCATTATACCTCATAGTGGAACTGAGATAATTAACAAGAGTAGATTTCTTTTTAAGTATTAAGAAGAGAAGTGGATGTGTCAAAAGAGACACCAGCTATTGTAATCTCGGATGATAACGAAAGAAAGCCAAGCAGGTAAAGATTAATGACATACCCGGTACATACCAGGGCTTCCACATAAACATTCAGCAAAAGCCCCCGCAAAACCATCAGTTCCCTTTATGAACTGCCTCACTATATCGCGATACTGAGTTTCGAAAGAATATGTCTTAGAGTCTACGATGACAGATAAATGGAAGGAAACATATAGAAGACTGAAAGAACTCAAGGAAGCAATTCAAAGTTTCTGTTCCCCAAATGATTTGTTTTCTTTTTTCTACTGAATGAACCATATCCACTTTACATGATTATTAGGCCTTTAAAATACTTCAGTGTGGGGGGGGGGGGACATGTGTTGTAATGATGATCTTTTAAGAACTTGAAAAGAGAAGATAAACAGTAAAATTCCTCAGATAGTGTGAAACATATGGCCCCAATTACCATATTATATTAATTGAAAACTCAAGGGTAAAGTTGAAAAGAAATGAATTCATTAAGGGGAAAAACTCACCATTCCTATTCCAACTAAAATAGTAAGGAGACCATTTAAAAAAATGGATGGATCAAATTTTTCTAATGATGATATTAACTTGGAAACACAGATGGACTAATTGTTAAGTGACGTGTCTCAACCAATATTACAAACCTTTCCATTCCACTCCGACCATAGACCCCAATGCGGAAATGAACCGACTTGGTACAGGCCTCCACAATCCCATGCTTCAGCAATAAGCTGATTAACATAAATATAAAATTAAGGAAACATATATGTAGCTGCATATATGACATGAAATAAAATTTGATCACAACATGATATTAAAAGAGAAAACATAATGAGGTTCATGTTAAATTACTAAATCCATAAACATAGGCATAAGCTAATGCACCTTCACTCCACGAAGTATGGGATCATTGCTGAGCATGTCAATTAATGGGGGGCTGCAGAGAGGCGTGCCAGTTGTGATTGTGTCTCCTTTGAGTGAATCTCCGTACACGTTAGCTACACCCCATTGGCTGCAAAGACCAAACCATAAGAAAAATTAAGGAACAGAGTTAGTCCCGTATCATTTGAAAAAAAAGGATAGAAATATCAAATGTAGGAGATTGAACTTGACCTGCTACTTCTCGTCATAATAGAAGCAAGATCAAAGCGAAACCCATCCACATGCATTTCGGTCACCCAATATCTGCCAAAAGATCAGACTTGGAAAAATGAAGTTTAGAGGAAAGGCATGAAAGAATATAATTGAGTAGAAATTTAGTGAAATTATGAGCTAGATACTCGAGAGCCACATCAGAAATAATACACCGTTTCTCCAGAAGTATCTTTCAACAATGATATATATTTCTGCACAGTTGGGTCAAGATACGGTGAGGATCAATTACCTTAAGCAATCTACTATAAATTGGCGTACAATATGATGGTTACAGTTAAATGTGTTTCCACAGCCTGAATAGTTGTAAAATTCTCCCTGCAATGAAGAAAAGATGTAAATAATTATAAAATACGTAAAGAAAATGGTAAAGCTTTCTTGCTTTTGACATGCTAACAATTACTACCTCAATTCTAAAACGATCGTTGACTTTAATTCCGATGGTCAAAATTTACATATTTGTAACTTTAACAGTTTAACTGACAGAAATAACTTCGATTTTGAATCAAAATTTTCATGTTAATAGAAAAATACGTTAAAATACAATATTGGGATATATACTTCACCATATACAAATATGCACTATTGTTACAAATACTCAACTAGATGTTACACTCGGTTGCACTAAACTTGCCAGTAAGATGTTAAATATGTAGCCACGTAGAGAAAAAAGAGAGAGCATAAATATAGAGGTCTCTAGCATGTGCGCATGTGAACACTCTCACACAGAATTTATGCTAAATAGATCGAAAAAGAAATATTAATGGCATGCAAAGTTGAAATGACGAGCAATATACTCAAAATTCACCTATCCTTAGGCTTAAATTGTTCAGTTGACAACTAGACACTAATAAACACATAGATGTACCTTAGGAGCAAGCATATAGAAGATACTGTTGTCAACACCCCTAAATGATATAACGGGACCCTTTTCATTTCCTTCCGCTGTGTGATTGAAGACAACATCCATGATTACCTGTTTCATATAGGATTAACGAACAGTAAACATAAAAAAGAAAAGGTGCTAATCAGTATTTGAATAATATGAAATAATTGCTATATCGCAAAATGTGGCACCACCTCAATTCCTCTTTTATGTGCTTCTTTAACAAGATATTTGAACTCATGTATAGCACCAAGGCCGCAATCTTGAGTACCAGTGGAAGAGTATCTTGTCATTGGAGAAAAGAAATTGACTGTTGAATAACCCCAGAAGTTCAACCTAAGAGAGGAGCATTGTTTAATCAGATATCAGGGCAGTTAGAGAAACAATCCGGGCTTTAGAATACTACACCCATCAGTGGATAACCAATGTCTTTCATATGCCAACAAAACCAAAGATAAACAAAGAAAGTAAAGTTAATACTTATAGTCACCCATTACAGAATTGTAGCTGTAGTACTCCATCTCGTTGAATTCATGACAAGGCATTAACTCTATACAGTTGATACCAAGCTCCTGGAAAAATTTAGATATGTAATAACAATAATCAATCAACTTGTAATAGATTACAAGTAAAATTATAAAATGATAATAACTCTAGGATTTAACACTAAAATTGCACTCGAAGTTATTTATTGATAGGATTGGAGCATAGGACCTAGGTTTCATCATGTTCTACCACTAATGAAAGATCTACCTCCAAATGATCGAGTTTTTCCACCACGCCCCTGTAAGTACCCGGAAATTTCACAGTACTAGACTCATGGTTTGTGAATCCACGAACATGCATCTCATAAATTATAAGATCCCTCTGCGGAAACTGCAAGGGCAGATCTCCTTCCCAGTCAAACTGATAAAACAGCAAGACAATTAAGTTTCAACATTAGATGCCAGTCTAAGACATTGAACCATAAGAATGATAGGAACAGCAAAGATTAATATGATCTTTTGTGGAAAGTCAAAGAAGGTCACTAAAATACATAAGTTGAATGACAGACCACAA
The DNA here is from genome assembly GCA_003412495.2 of Echium plantagineum. Classification (NCBI taxonomy): domain Eukaryota; kingdom Viridiplantae; phylum Streptophyta; class Magnoliopsida; order Boraginales; family Boraginaceae; genus Echium; species Echium plantagineum. The sequence continues at coordinate 5,164,301 of CM016566.1, read as the reverse complement.
TCTGCACCATCCACTCTTACCTCTTCACTAGCGCAAGGTAATCTACCTACCATCTGCGGCCAACAATCACCCTCAGTCTCCAAAACACCAAATTCTCCTCTACTTACAACAGCCTGATGATTCCAACGAAGAACTAATCAGTACAATGCGTTGCTATACAAATCGCACACAGAGACAACAATACATAGATGAACTTCATTTGTATGTATGCAAACCTTCGCATAAGGATCCAACAGAATATGTGAAGGATCAAAGTAATGTCCATTTTCCGGAGAAAACTCTCCATCAAACTTGTAGCCATACAGCATGTTTTCAAAATCGCCTCTAACAAGAACATGCCAGACATCTCCTGTTTTGTTAGTCAATGGATTCAAAGATATTTGCTCGGTCACTCTTTTCTGCACCAAATTTGAAGTCAATTATGCTAAAGCTCCACTCTTGATTGTCATAAGCATAGGTCGTGTAATGAGCCATTTTGAATTTTTACTTTGAACACGTTAAAAAGAAGGCAAAACAAATTTAAATCTTTGAAGTTCCAAAACAATTAATTAAAGACTTGGAACTAATTTATTTTATTAAAAGATCGACATTGTCATTGCATGACTCGAACTAGGCTATGTGAGGCAAAACAGTAGGCTAGAGGCTAGTCCATGTCCCGCTCAAACCGAAGACTTGTCATTGCAAGTACTGCGTGCCATGATCCGAACTAGCGTATTTGAAGTGAGCCACTAGGCTAATCCTAGATACACTCAAACGCGAGACTAGTCGCTGCAAGTACTTCATTGCGTGACTTGAACTAGGCCAACGTGAGGCGAGAGACAAGGCTAGTCCTTGTCACGCTCGAACACAGAACTTATCATAGCAAGTACTTCAACCCAACACTTAAAAACTATTATGTTTCTTCATGAAATGTACCTGAGATAAATCAGAGACACTGATCAAACAAAGAACAGCAGAAGTGGCATTACAAGAGAACACAGAGAAATTGACCCCACCGTCTCTCAAACTTGCTCCATACGGCATTGGATAGCCATTCAAAACCTCAAAACGGTGTCGTTTAACAGGTGGCTCTTCCACTGCAACAGAAGTATCAGCCTCACTCCTTTTATCAATAGCATTTGCAATTACTGAAGTTTTTTGCTCAATTAACTGAGTGCCCTTTTCTTCTTTTTTCAAAAAGATGCAATCTTTACTAAATTCGAGCTTATTGGGTTGCTTATTAGTCAAACAAAATCGAGATTTCTGAAACAAGAACTTGGAAATGGGAGTTGAGGTTGAAGCACAATGAAGAAACTTCATTTTATCAATTTCAATGAAGTGGTTCAGAGATTATACATTTATACCATATATTATATGTACAGTTATGAAATTTTCTGCAGATATTAAGAAAATATACAGTATTTATCAAGAAGAAGAAGAAGCAGGAGAGTTAGGAAGATTAAGTGATGTGTGGTTTTTAGTGTTGAAATTTATAATGGAAAAAGTGAAGTTTAAAATAAGGTGATTTTAGGAACAAGTTTGAGATGATTTTATTAAAGTAGTGTAATTTATTTGACCATATTGTCGTGGCTCGAGGTTGATGATGGATTTGCTGCTTCATACATCAGAGTGCACGCACATGTGGTGGTGTCTTCAACAAAATACTCCTCCAAAATGATTACATCATTAGAAATACTATAAATTTTAAACTTACTAAAATTAGTTCATTATACATACACCACATTAGTAGATCTTAGGTTATTTCACGTCTAAAACAATATTATTATTCTAAGTCTACAGTATTACTCCTACTAGATTAATGAAAATTAGTTATAGATATAAAAAATTTACCTCTATATACAAAAACAACATTAATTTGCTATTGAAGTAAATACTAAAGAAGGATTAATTTATTTAACTAATAAAAAAATTGCTAAAATGGAATAGTAACTCTCTTTGTTTTATTATCAAATGATACACATTCATTAATAAATAATGATATCTAACAAAATTAATGTGTTTCATATTAACATTTTAAAGATAAAAAATCACTTATCAATGACATTATATTTTGTATGAAAGCGTATGAATAACATGTATCTAACAATTTCTCAACTTTATAATCATAATAAAATTCAAAAATAAAATATTAGGAGTACATTACAATTCATTTTTATTATTTACAATTATAATAGTAAAACAATTAACTCAAAATCCCTTATCAATTGACTGAGACTTTTTTTAAGTGAATGCAAAATCTTGGAATATTACAAATTCAAGATTTATTCAAATTGATTCTCAGTTTAATCTGAATATGCATTAATCATGGCAATGATTGGTGAGATGTTCCATCACATCATCATATATTGATATATCAACACTCTTCTTCTTCCTTCATTTGTAGATTACCTCTTAACTAAAACAATCATACTACTTTTTTTTTTAATACAATTTTCATTGATTTATTTCCTCACAATTTTAGCAAGAAATAAACATACCCATATTGGAATTAGATACATAAAGGCATAAAGTTAGGATTTTTTACAATTTGGAAGATGGGTGGCTTGTGTTGGCCATCTGAATTTGAGGTAATGCTGTAAAGATTGAATCTTTTTTATTATTGATGACTACATAGTATATTAATATATTATGCTTATATTTAAATGAAATGTGGTTTAAGGATGTTATTATGGTATTGGATTAGCTGAGTATATTATGCTTATTTGTTAATGAAATGTGGTTTAAGGATGTTGATATGGTATTGGAATAGTTGAAAGTGAAGAAGCTGGTTCAGCATCCTCTTAAAACAATGACTTGAAAAGAATAATCTCCATTTAAGAAAGATTGTCTAGTTTATTTTTAGATGTTAAAATTAACAAACTTCGTAACCTTAATTGACTCGCATATTCGAATCATCCTAGGTGCATTAACTAAATCGGAAACACATTAGAGGATCTGCGTTGGTCTTGTCTGGATAAATTTGAATGAGTGGTGTGCATGAGCTCTTTGAATCAAGTCTTAGTGGAATGAAATCATTCATATTTTCATACCCACATATTCATAATTTTATTCTTTGCATAATTGTGATTTTGTGATTTAAAAGTCTCTTTTCGTGGTAATAAGACGAGCTTAATGGGAATCTTATAGAAGTGTGAATTTTCCAACGTACACTCAAATTAGAACAAATCTAAGAAGTAAAGTCCATGTACAATGTTGAAGTTGGTTAACAACATGCGCTCATGAGTTCATTGTCGGTTTTGGTATGAGGAAAACACAGTACATAATCTAAAACTGACACCTGTATTATTCCATGCTGGCAGTTGCAGGAAATGAGAAAGAAGGTTTCTCAATTGTCTGGTAAAGATGCCAGCGAAGTTAGGGTAGTTGTATCCCCTTTCAGGATTTGTCCACTGGGAGCTCACATCGATCATCAGGTTGGTTGAACTTTGCCGTACCTTTATTCTTGTTACAGTTGCTAATGGATTATGAAATCCCACTAGAACACCTGTCATGACATTTCACAATATTTGACCTAACAAGTAACATCCTCCTAAGGTTATACAGTTTTTTTGTTGGAGATTGAATTGCCAGTGACCATTCTGTAAGGGCCACTATTGGGATAATTTGAGTAGATGCCTTCATTTATAGACTGCTTCTAATGCAACTTCACAATGTGCTATTTTCTAACAACCAGAGATTGTTAAGAAGTTATGTGGTGAATTATCAAGTAACATGTTAACAATATGCTGTACAGACATATTTATTGACTTCCTTTTATCGATTTTGTTATCTCTATAGATAATGTTATAATTAATCAGACTTTTCAGGTTATGTAACTGTATCCACTTCATGATTATAGGGTGGAATTGTTTCTGCTATGACCATTAATAGGGGTGTCTTGCTTGGATTTGTTCCTTCTTTGGATTCACAGGTATAGTTCCTGGATCAGCTAGTTATGCAGTGTTACATACAAAACTTTAAGTATTCTTGTTAAATGGACAATCTACTTAGACTGAAGCAACATAGAAGTTCAATTTTAAGCGCAGTTAGGTTATGTACCTTTATATATGTATAAGAATAGAATCTGACAATTTCTTAGCATCTACAAAAAATTTGCTTTCATCAATATGTTATCACATTTTTTTAAGTTGAAATTTGAGGTTTGGAAGCAGGATAGGGCATATTCTCCCTTCTTTCTAGTCTACTTTTGCATGCACTCTAAAATCACTAAAGATTCTGGTTAAGTTTCCCTTGTTATCACTGCACCACTTTTAGTTGGTTTCATTTTTTCCAATTGATGATAAGTTAATTAAATAAGATATTTATTTCCAGTTTCTGCCTTAGAACTGTAAAACTTGAGGTCATCATATCCTATCAACTTCAAACCAAATTAAACCAAACTAAGCTTTATCCCATCAACTTCAAGGAGGAAGAAAATAAATATTAGGAATTCTGACTTTGTAACTACCTAAATATATCAGTGCAGTACTAGCTTATTTGGGTTTATGTCTGCACTTTTGTTTCAGGTTTTCTTAAAGTCAGGACAGTTCAACGGAGATGTTAGATTCAGGTACTGAACTGTCATATATCCTTTATGATTATGGCCATAATTCTGTAATCTGATCCTAGTTTATCTTAAGAATAGCTCGTATGAATTTTCCTTCCTTATATCCACTGTACATATTGAAAAAGAAAACTGTAATTTATTCCCATTAAATTTATGTGGGTCTCAGCGTAGACAAAATCCAGAGTTCAGCGCATCTTGAGCAGTCAAAGGAAGATTGCCAATGGGGAAACTATGCTAGAGGAGCAATTTATGCATTGCAGAAGAAAGGCCAGCATATCATGAAGGTTAGCGGTTATTTCATTCAGTACTTTTAATACCCTTTTCCAGTTCTATGTTTCTTTAATCTAAACTTAACAAGTCACATTGTTTCTGTTCGTTAATCAACGCTTTAGTTTTATGTTTTACTGGAGTCTTTCTTATCAGTACCCTAGCAACTTTATTACCTTGTTCTGCTTATTTTGTTGATATTTCCACCGTCATTTCTTTCTAGTAACATGAACTTGAGGCTTAGTTTAGCCAGATCTACTTTTTATGTGTTTATTTGGAAAGCCTGCATGGTCATTTAACCTTCTTCTTCAATACATAAGATGGCAGGACTTAGAAATCTTGTGTAGCCCATGAAGCTAAGTAGAAATTTTTTTGAGAAAAAAACTGGTAAGGTTTGTAATCCACAAGTTCTCTCCCTAAGTTCTTACCCTCCTCTATAAATTACATTCTTTTGCTAATGAAGGATTACGGATTTGAACATTAAGTACTGGAGCTATAGGTTTCTCATGAAAATATCTTCATTTTTCTACTCATCGGTAGTTTGGTTATGGAATGTTACAGGGTATCACAGGAATCATAAGTGGATCTGAGGGTCTGGACAGTTCAGGTCTTAGCTCTTCCGCAGCCGTAAGTTAATTGTTTGTGATATAACTTGCTGTATGCCTAATAGTACCTTGACTTATTTGTAACACCATAGACCATAGTGTATACTTTTTCCAAGTACTATGAATAATCAATAATGTATCTTTTCGTTCACTAATACAACCCCATTTATTTTAGCCCTAGACCAATGCTGGCTCTGTTAGACATACCAAGTATTGTATGCACTTGGAAATCTCCATTCAGTAATCATATCTGCTGTCTTTCCAAATAATTTGAAAGAGCCTTCAACATTTAGGGTTATGTAGGATTTTGAAAAGACAGAAATTATTGATAGATCGCTGCTTATATTTGCACTTCCTCTATTATACATATTTGTTACCGCATAAGTAACGTAGGAAGCCGAATATAATTACTACTAGAATTGGGTTCTTCATCTTCACTTGGAGATGGCTTGTAAAATTGGTGTTCATGTCTAACAGGTCGGCGTGGCATACCTGTTGGCTTTTGAATGTGCGAATGATCTTATTGTATCTCCTTCAGAAAATATTGAGTATGATAGGTAAGCATCCTACAGTACTACTTACTATTTTGTAGTTTCTTGACTTAGATATTGTTAAACACAATCCTGCATCATGTGCGGATTCTGTTGTTCTGAGCACCATTCAATTTTCACCCTCGATAAGGCCCCTCGAAAGATAAGTTCTAATTTCTTATGCAACAAAATGCTCTGAAAATTTTCGTAAAACTATATTATCAGTTCCGGTGGCCTGTGCTTAAAATTACTCGGGTGTGCAGTGATGATTTTTCATTATGAGCTTGTATGACAGTAAAATTATGGATCCTTTTCTAGTTGTTTTGCCATGTACTGCCAAAAAAGCTCAGCCAAACATACCTTTGAGGGTACATCCTCGGATGGTGTTTATACTGACTTTTGTTTCTTTATTGTGTAATATCTTTCATTTTACACTGGCAATTTTTATTTTTATCAGAATTTTTTTTAATTTGGTTTTCTCTAAATTACAGGCTGATTGAAAATGAGTATCTGGGTTTGAAAAACGGCATACTGGATCAGTCTGCTGTTTTGCTTTCAAGCTATGGCTGTTTGACTTGTATGGACTGCAAGGTTGCTTTATTATTATCAATCATGATTTGGTTCTTAAGCTCGCTTTAATTTCCACAACTGTTAAGAAGGTCAATAGGAGGTTTTTGCATAGTTGGCCAGGCAACTATGATCAAGAAATTTGTTAAAAATCAGTCCATATCTTTTCAAATTTATCCAAAACCTCATCTCTTGAATAATGAGTTGTTAGACAGGACAAAACATCACCAGTCATCATTATTTTTACAGTAAAATTGACCTAAAATTTTCAGAACTTCAACGTTATAGCAAAATGCGGTTTGGGGCCAAAACTTATTTTCAGTACCTTTTTCATATCACTTTCCACATCAGTTGCCCTAGTCAGCTCTGGGATGATTTCCACTGAGATTTGTTTTTGGTATTGTCTTTTGAAATTGTTGAAGAATCAATGATCAATGATCATATTGAAGATTTGATTATTGCTTTAGATTTTTATGAAATTATGATCAATAAATTAGCCATATGAGATTAATGTAAATGCATATATCATCAGGATAAATGATATGAGATGGTTATGAGCAGGTTTCCCAAGTCCAACATGTGTCCTTTTGCCCCCCTACTCCCCCTCTCAATTTCGAGTACTTTACTTCTAGATAAATGATTTGAGCTATTTTGTTTTCTTCCTTTGCTTCTCCCTCTCTATTTGAGCATCCACCCAAATGCTCATGAATATATTTTGGGTGGACAGACCAAGGAATACAAGCTTATACAACCGCCGGTGTTAGCTAAAGATCAGAAAGCTGAGATAAATAACAGATACAAGATATTGATAGCATTTTCAGGCATAAAGCAGTGTTTAACAACTAATCCTGGTTACAATCGAAGGGTTTCCGAATGTCAAGAAGCGGCCAGGGTTCTCCTGAAGTAAGCCAATTTGTAAAGATCAATTCCAATACATTTTAGACAGTTCTATATCTATATTAATTTGTTTTACTATTTTACTGCAGGGCTTCTGGAAATGAAAAGCTGGACCCCATCCTGTGCAATGGTTAGAAGTTCAACCATGCTCTCTTCAGAATTCACAGGTGTATTGTTTCACTAATATTTATCGTACTTGTGCAGTTGCACCAGAATACTATGAAGCTCATAAGGTACATTCTCCAGTCCATTTACACACTACTATTGGTCCACTTGTTATAGTAACCGATTACTGAACTCCATTTGAGGTATGAATTGAGCAAGAATAAATTAATGTAAAAGCAATGCTGTTGACAACAGCACTGGCCCCTTTTTTGGTCTTAATGCCTTGCTCTTTCTTCATTCTTTTCAAATACAATTGTGATGGCGCATCTTTAAAACGCTTTAGATGTGGTAAAAACTTGTCATATTGTTGTCTCTATTTTATTAAACAATTCCTTGCATATTGTGTGCTCCTTCTCGACATATTGGTGAGATGAGATCAACAGTAATATCAGATAAAGAAGCATCATCTTAACCATATAGATTTTGGACTTCAGAACTTACAATTTCTTCACTCTATCTTGTCTATTTTTAACTTCTTTAGGGTGAATTGGCGCCAGAACTAGCAAAAAGAGCAGAGCATTATTTCTCGGAAAACAGACGAGTGCTCAAAGGTCTGCGCTTGCAAGCTTAATCTTACTATTCCTTTTTAGTACTACTCTTTGCAGATTCTATCTTCTTTGTGATCGCCCTTCAAATACTTCAAACTTCTAATATGATGAAGCGATATGGCATCAGGTCTCGAGGCATGGAGATCAGGCAACATTCAGGATTTTGGAAATCTAATGTCCGAATCTGGCTTAAGTTCCATACAGAACTATGAATGTGGTATGCATCACATCTTTCACCAGTGCTCCTTTTTGGTGTTTTCATGTGAATATCTAATTGCATTCATTTGATCAACTAGGCCTTCTTACAATAGAATTATCAAGTAGTAATGAGTTATAGATGGAAATTACTTGACCCATCCCTGTTAAAGGTAGCCGTAGCACATATAAAATCGCATCGTTTATAAGTTCAATATCCAGTCGGGCAAGTGGATTGATCAAGCGGTTAGGAATCACGTGATTCTACAAGCTAGATCTCGTGTTCAAACCCCAAAAGTGGTACTTGGTTTGTTTAAAAAGAAAAAGAAAACATTCGATTCCCAATCAGTATCGTACACATATCTGAAAAATCAAATGCATATCCTATCATGCTCGACTACATGAGATACTTCACTCGAACAATCGTGCATAATATTATAGTGGTTGGATTCTAGTAGAATATGACCAAGATATTCAAAACTGATTCAGGTTCTGCACCATTAATACAATTGTATGAGATTTTGTTGAAAGCTCCGGGGGTGTATGGAACGCGGTTTAGCGGAGCAGGATTTCGAGGATGTTGTATTGCATTTGTGGATGCAAACAAGGCAGGTGAGGCAGCTGCGTATGTGAAGAAAGAGTACTGTAAGGTTCAACCTGAAATCAGTGAAAAAATGAATGATGAAGAGATGGTGTTAATATGTGATGCTGGTGGATCGGCTTGTGTCGTTTGAGTTGCAATGTCCAATAACTCAGAACCCAAATTTTCCGCCATATGTTTTTTTATTTAATTTGTTCCTATTCATTAAATTTCATAGCACTCTTCTGCATGATCCACATTACTTTTTTATATTTTGTATTTGTAATATTGCTAGCTTGAGTAGGTGATTGTTTAGCAACAAGCACAATGGTTTTAGTCGATACATTAGTAGAGATACATTAGTAGAGATACGATTGTAAAATTTTATCATTTGAAAAATAGATTGAATTCTCAACCAATGTAAATGAAAGTCAGGGTCGATTCAAACTTTATATTTTTTTATGTGATGAGAGTAGGCCTGTGAGCGAACGTAAGTCGTTCAATTCGATTGCATTATTAGGTTCGAAAAAGTTCGACCCGCAACTCGGTGTGCACATACATATATTATGTTTGACAATAATATATGTGCTGTGAATGAATTCGAAATGCATTAGAGGTCATGATGGTTTTACTAGGGCCCGCTCATGATTTATATGTTAGTAAAATACTTGGTTGATATTTTATTAACATATGGCTAATGTCATTTCGATCCTAGAAGGTCACACACATACAATGCACTTGATTTCAATATGATTGAAACTTCCGGGTTAAAAGTGTAAATGCCAAAGAATCAAGGGGAATTCAATTGGCTTGTTTGACTTTGAATTCAAACACAATTAATATTGTATTAATTGGTGCTTAATTGTGGAGGCGTTACGTCTTTGGGTTTAATGTGATTAAACCGCAAATTCTTCACACACTTATTATTGTAATAAATGGTGAATCTTTGGGTTTAATGTGATTAAACCGCAAATTCATCACACACTTATTATTGTAATAAATGGTGAATAATTGAAAGGAAGTTTTTTTTTGTATTACCACTATATAAACACCATTTAATGGTAAACAAAATAATCAACCTTCTCATTATCATCTTTTCACTTGTAAGACAATTGAAAAGAAATAATACTCCCTCTTCCTTCTCTATTCGGCCAAAACAAGAATAACATCAAGAGAAGAAAATCGTTTCTTTCTTGATTCATTCTTTGTCAAATATACTTAAGCTCTAGTTGCTTCAAGTAAGGAATCAAGCTAGCGTTGATGTGGACTAACTAGAGAAAGGAACGCTGATTGCTCTTCCGATGTGCAACTCAAACACGCTTCAAGAGGTATACACACAAACTCATAGTTAAATGTGAATTTTTATAACCATGTATTTCATCCTTCATACGATTTTACATAATTTGATATGTAAAACTTGTATAAAATCCCAACAACCTCAACCTCCACCTAACCTGAATGAAGAACGTTACAATTTCAACACAGATTCTATCATACGCTTAATAATGCTGTAATTTTTCATATAATTAGTCAACATCTGGTGTTAACAGATCTGGAGAAGTGAAAGCAAGTGCGTTGTACCATGAAACGTGAATAATGATACAGTAATGAATAAAATGTTTTTTTATTATTGTTCTTTTTATTTTTAGTTTACTTTGTCCACAATCCAATTGTTAATTGGGTAATTTGAAACATGAGTAATCCAAAATAACATTTTTATGAACATGAGTAATGTGAAAAGTCGTTTTACCTTTAAAAATATTAATATACACTATTATCATATTTTATTGATGCTTTATGTTAGAATTCGCCAAGTCAAAACATGTGTCTTGATTGTTGTAAAAATTACTGTCTAATATAAAAAAACAAAACACAAAACATATACATATTGTGAAATTAACGTAATATATACTCTATAATGGAAATAGACAAATAAAGTGTAAGTGTGTAATGGATAATTTATCCGTAAATAGTATTATCTTCGTTTTATTATTTAAGGACCATTTACTTTTACACAAAGTTTATAACAACTTTGAATTCATCTCACAAACACAGTTTTCCTTTCACTTTTTCTTAATAAATTTGATAAAACGAGATTCTAAAAATGGATTTCGATTTTTTGATAAAAAAGAATTCCTTAGACTTAGGGACGGAATATAGTGCAATGTGCTCTTATTCCCTTCATCTTTATTTGATAGAGCACTTTACTTTTACACACATTTTAAGGAAATTTTAAACTTCTCTCACAAAACTTATTTTCCCTCCAATTGTTTTATTAAATTTGGTCAAAATGAAATTAATAATAGAATTTCTATTTTGTGAATGTTTCCCTATCAATTAGGGATGGAGGGAGTATAATATTACATAAAAATATCGCTTCAATGTGCTTTATATAGATCTTGGAAATTAAAATTATTAATGTAAAAAAACTAAAAATAAATAAATTTATATGTCAAAGTCATCATTTGAAAAGGATATAAAATGAAAATTAAATGGACCAATGAGGAGCTTCCACGTTTGAAAGCCCATGCATGTGGGCTGGTTTCTAGGCGCCTGCCATAAATATTGCCCGCGCTGCCCATTTTTGCCCAAAATTGTCACCTCTCCCCCACCATTTTTTTTAATATAATTCCCACAATTATTGTAATTCTCACAAAAATTGAAAGAAAGTTACCTCCAAATACCCCATATTGCAACACATTATTACATCAACATATTTCTTCATCATATCATCAAATATCCCAATTATTTTTATACTCGATAATAGGGAACGTTTGACAAAATAATTTACTTTTTCCCTTTTCTTTATATCACCAACATACAATACAACACCTATAATCTTAAAAAATAAGTTAAAATCTTTATGATCCAAATAAAATAAACTAGATCTCTATTTTTATAGGCTAAAATAATAAATTAGTTCTAGAATTTCGGTTGTACCCACTTTCTCTATCAAAAAATAATCTCTACCATACACCCTCCCATTCAATTATATGTGAGAATTCAATTGTTTTCAACTATTTTTTGACATAATATTATTCCTCAATTGCTCTTTATTATAACAAAATTCGAGAATAATGTTTTCCAATTTTTATTATTGGGAATAGTCTAACACACATAGAAGAATTTCTGGAAACTGCCTCTTCCACATAAAAAAAAAACATTTCTAAGGCCATTATACGATATATTAACACACAAATGAACCTGTACGATTGTTGCAAGGGTACATCACTAAATCTCATTGTACAAATTCAACAAATCAAGAAATTTATTTAACAACATCTCTAATATTTAGGGATATTCACTGCAGAAACAAGTTCATTAGCAATTGAGAAGAAGATCATGAAAGTCACTAACCAAGAGTGTAAATAAATAAAAGTAGAAAAAGACCCTTTCAATTGACCATGTACTCAAGAGTATAATCATCAATAATAATTCGCAATTTTGTGGATAATTAAGTGAATGTAGGTTATATTTGAATTGCTCCGCCAATTTCGTTCAACTGCTCCAATAAATATCGTTGATCGGGTATGTCTGTGGGGGTGGTATATAATTGAAAAGGGATTTTTCTTATGGGATGTGCTTTGACATATTTACCCTTAGTTAGGAAATCTTAATTATTAGTGTTAGGTTAGAGGTACTCCCTCCGTCCCTAAAAGATTGTCACATTTTGACTATTGTTAGTCAAACAATACATAATTTGATCGTGAATTCCCATTAAACGATAAGAAATAATATAGTCTTGTGGGATTAGATTCGTCTCAATATATATTTTTGAAATATTAACTTTTTATAATTTTTTCACATGTAGAATAATAGATATTTATGTTTTAAATCGTGTTTTGTTGACCACCAAAAGTCAAAATGTGACAATCTTTTAGGGACGGAGGGAGTATTTAAAATAGAATGAGAATCTAAGATAAATAAAACACTTTTACAAACGAATCTAATAATATCAATTTTATATTCACGAATCACGATAATAACGAGTAATGATTACTCTCTCCATCCCAAATTTGAGAGCGGATTTACTTTTATAATAAAAATATTAATAATCCTTGCATTTTGCTCACAAAATTGCGTCTTCTTCAATTTGCCATCTCACATTTTGATTAAAATGAGTGTCAAATTGGAAATAAAACTTTTATTTTGAGAAGAGGGATTCTAAATTTTGAGATAAAGGGGTTTTTAATCAAAATTTTATTTCGAATATATGGAGATTTATCAATTGATCTAATTTTGCAAGAGTATAGAAACATTGCTTAAAAGATTCGTTAAATAATAGGATCGATCTAGAGACAACGTAATGATTGTGGATAAAAGCTAGAATAAAAAGAATAACAGTAGACGTATTATTTATCTTATCATTATACAATGCACGTGCGCTGACTTTTCCCAAGTCTTTTCTGTTTCAAGGTGCATCTGGCACCACACTAATATGACAACATATATTGTCATATTAGTATATTGTAGTATAGAGCCTTAGCTCTTTAAATAGTGTAGTGTAGGTGTGGTCTATACTAAATAAGAATCATACTAGTTATTAAGAATGATTAACAAAAAAGTTTTGGTTATTATTATATTGTTTGTACTCATTGTACAATTTGGTGATGTAAATGAGATGGAAAAGTGTTTAGCAACTTGTCTTGTTGACAGTTGTATTATTGAGAATGTTACCTGGATCTGTTTGATGATTATCTACTTATCTTTTTTGTTAAATAGAGACATTTCTTTAGACATTATTTATGTGTTTGGTTTTGTTTTAATTCGTTATTGTTGGAGAAGTTAGTGATCTAGGAATCGTAATCTTCCTAGATCCGTACTCGGTAGTTGCATTAGTTATGTTGATGTATTTGGTTTCGTCTATGATCATGCGAATAATGACTATAAAGTACTACAAAAACATAAGCAATCGAAATTAATTGAGATATTTAGGTTGAGTACTGGTTTGTGGGAAGATATCAGCTCTGCGTTTCCTTTAGTTCGCATGTATTATGTGCGGGGAAGTAAAGTTCAAGCTGTGATATCAATGGTATTGCCTATTGGATTGTGCTGGAGGACAAGGGAGCATGTGACGGTGATAAAGATATTATCGTTTGATATTCACAATGAAGTGTTTGACACCATCGACCTGCCTCCATCCGTGGAAAAGTTCGATATATACAATGGGAGTCTTATGTACCTATTTGCATTTGATGAATCGTTGTTCTTAATTAGATTTGTCTATGATGAGGTTCTTGATAAATCGAAGTTTGAGATATGGAAGATGATGGAATATGGCGTGGTTGAATCTTGGAAGCTATTGCGAGTTCATGTTTTTGACGAGCATATGTCTGGAGAACCAATTGGCTTTGACAAGAACGGACGACTTATATGGTTTACGACTCACTATCGGTTCCTTACTGTAATGAGAAAGGCTTTGCTGCAACTTTTCTTGATAAAGATAATTTTAAGTTTCTTTGCAACATTGAAACAGAAAAGACTTGGAAAAGACATAAATAATGTCTAAAGAAATGTCTCTATTTAACAAAAAAGATAAGTAGATAATCATCAAACAGATCCAGGTAACATTCTCAATAATACAACTGTCAACAAGACAAGTTGCTAAACACTTTTCCATCTCATTTACATCACCAAATTGTACAATGAGTACAAACAATATAATAATAACCAAAACTTTTTTGTTAACCATTCTTAATAACTAGTATGATTCTTATTTAGTATAGACCACACCTACACTACACTATTTAAAGAGCTAAGGCTCTATACTACAATATACTAATATGACAATATATGTTGTCATATTAGTGTGTCATGTTGTCATGACACACTAATATGACAACATATATTGTCATATTAGTATATTGTAGTATAGTGCATTAGCTCTTTAAATAGTGTTATATGACAACATAATCAATAATCAATGACATTATATTTTGTATGAAAGGGTATGAATAACATGTATCTAACAATTTCTCAACTTTACAATCATAATAAAATTCAAAAATAAAATATTAGGAGTACATTACAATTCATTATTATTATTTACAATTATAATAGTAAAACAATTAACTCAAAATCCCTTATCAACAAAATATTGTCAGAGTGCACGCACATGTGGTGGTGTCTTCAACAAAATACTCCTCCAAAATAATTACATCATTAGAAATACTATAAATTTTAAACTTACTAAAATTAGTTCATTATACATACACCAAATTAGTAGATCTTAGGTTATTTCACGTCTAAAACAATATTATTATTCTAAGTCTACAGTATTACTCCTACTAGATTAATGAAAATTAGTTATAGATATAAAAAATTTACCTCTATATACAAAAACAACATTAATTTGCTATTGAAGTAAATACTAAAGAAGGATCAATTTATTTAACTAATAAAAAAATTGCTAAAATGGAATAGTAACTCTCTTTGTTTTATTATCAAATGATACACATTCATTAATAAATAATGATATCTAACAAAATTAATGTGTTTCATATTAACATTTTAAAAATAAAAAATCACTTATCAATGACATTATATTTTGTATGAAAGCGTATGAATAACATGTATCTAACAATTTCTCAACTTTATAATCATAATAAAATTCAAAAATAAAATATTAGGAGTACATTACAATTCATTTTTATTATTTACAATTATAATAGTAAAACAATTAACTCAAAATCCCTTATCAATTGACTGAGACTTTTTTTAAGTGAATGCAAAATCTTGGAACATTACAAATTCAAGATTTATTCAAGATTTAATCGGACTGCACCACTTTTAGTTGGTTTCATTTCCAGTTTCTGCCTTAGAAGTGTAAAACTTGAGGTCATCATATCTTATCAATTTCAAACCAAATTAAACCAAACCAAGCTTTATCCCATCATCTTGAAGGAGGAAGAAAATAAATATTAGGAATTCTGACTTTGTATCTAGCTTAATTGGGTTTATGTCTGCACTTTTGTTTCAGGTACTGAACTGTCATATCTCCTTTATGATTATGGCCATAATTCTGTAATCTGATCCTAGTTTATCAGAATAGCTAGTATGAATTTTCCTTCCTTATATCCACTGTAATTTATTCCCATTAAATTTATGTGGGTCTCAGCGTAGACAAAGTCCAGAGTTGAGTGCATCTTGAGCAGTCGTCAAAGGAAGACTGCCAATGGGGAAACTATGCTAGAGGAGCAATTTATGCATTGCAGAAGAAAGGCCAGCATATCATCAAGGTTAGCGGTTATTTCTTTCAATACCCTTTTCCAGTTCTATGTTACTTTAATCTAAACTTAACAACTCACATTGTTTCTGTTCGTTAATCAATGCTTTAGTTTTAGGTCTTACCGGAGTCTTCCTTATCAGTACCCTAGCAACTATATTTACTTTCTAGTAACATTAACTTGAGGCTTAGTTTAGCCAGATCTACTTTTTATGTGTTTATTTGGAAAGCTTGCATAAGATGGCAGGACTTAGAAATCTTGTGTAGCCCATGAAGCTACGTAGCTTTTTTGAGAAAAAAACTGATAAGGTTTGTAATCCACAACTTCTCTCCATAAGTACCTTGACTTATTTGTAACACACTAACACCATAGACCACAGTGTATAGTTTTTGCAACTACTATGAATAATCAATAATGTACCTTTTCGTTCACTAATACAACCCCATTTATTTTAGCCCTAGACCAATGCTGGCTCTGTTAGACATACCAAGTATTGTATGCACTTGGAAATCTCCATTCAGTAATCATATCTGCTGTCTTTCCAAATAAATTTTTCAGAACTTCAACGTTATAGCAAAATGCGGTTTGGGGCCAAAACTCATTTCAGTACCTTTTTCATCAGGTTTTGCTTATTCTTTTTTCTTCCTGTCATCCACGATTCCACATAGAGATGGTTATGAGCAGGTTTCCCAAGTCCAACATGTGTCCTTTTGCCCCCCTACTCCCCCTCTCAATTTCGAGTACTTTACTTCTAGATAAATGATTTGAGCTATTTTATTTTCTTCCTTTGCTTCTCTCGCTCTCTTTGAGCATACTCCCAAATGCTCATGAATATATTTTGGGTGGACAGACCAAGGAATACAAGCTTATACAACCGCCGGTGTTAGCTAAAGATCAGAAAGCTGAGATAAATAACAGATACAAGTTATTGATAGCATTTTCAGGCATAAAGCAGTGTTTAACAACTAATCCTGGTTACAATCGAAGGGTTTCCGAATGTCAAGAAGCGGCCAGGATTCTCCTGAAGTAAGCCAATTTGTAAAGATCAATTCCAATACATTTTAGACAGTTCTATATCTATATTAATTTGTTTTACTATTTTACTGCAGGGCTTCTGGAAATGAAAAGCTGGACCCCATCCTGTGCAATGGTTACAAGTTCAACCATGTTCTCTTCAGAATTCACAGGTGTATTGTTTCACTTATATTTATCGTACTTGTGCAGTTGCACCAGAATACTATGAAGCTCATAAGGTACATTCTCCAGTCCATTTACACACTACTATTGGTCCACTTGTTATAGTAACCGATTACTGAACTCCATTTGAGGTATGAATTGAGCAAGAATAAATTCATGTAAAAGCAATGCTGTTGACAACTGCACTGGCCTCTTTTTTGGTCTTAATGTCTTGCTCTTTCTTCATTCTTTTCAAATAAAAGTTCCATACAGAACTATGAATGTGCTATGCATCACATCTTTCACCCGTGCTCCTTTTTGGTGTTTTCATGTGAATATCTAAGTGCATTCATTTCATCAACTAGGTCTTCTTACAATAGAATTATCAAGTAGTAATGAGTTATAGATGGAAATTACTTGACCCATCCCTGTTGAAGGTAGCCGTAGCACATATAACATCGCATCGTTTATAAGTTCAATATCCAGTCGGGCAAGTGGATTGATCGTACACATATCTGAAAAATCAAATGCATATCCTATCATGCTCGACTACATGAGATACTTCACTCGAACAATCGTGCATAATATTATAGTGGTTGGATTCTAGTAGAATATGACCAAGATATTCAAAATTGATTCAGGTTCTGCACCATTAATACAATTGTATGAGATTTTGTTGAAAGCTCCGGGGGTGTATGGAACGCGGTTTAGCGGAGCAGGATTTCGAGGATGTTGTATTGCATTTGTGGATGCAAACAAGGCAGGTGAGGCAGCTGCGTATGTGAAGAAAGAGTACTGTAAGGTTCAACCTGAAATCACTGAAAAAATGAATGAAGAAGAGATGGTGTTAATATGTGATGCTGGTGGATCGGCTTGTGTCGTTTGAGCAATTACTCAGAACCCAAATTTTCCGCCATATGTTTTTTTATTTAATTTGTTCCTATTCATTAAATTTCATAGCACTCTTCTGCATGATCCACATTACTTTTTTATATTTTGTATTTGTAATATTGCTTGCTTGAGTAGGTGATTGTTTAGCAACAAGCACAATGGTTTTAGTCGATACATTAGTAGTAGATACGATTGTAAAATTTTATCATTTGAAAAATAGATTGAATTCTCAACCAATGTAAATGAAAGTCAGGGACGATTCAAACTTTATATTTTTTTATGTGATGAAAGTATGAATATGATGATATATGCAAATTACGAATACATAAATTCTTAACTAATAGATCATTAAAAGAAATTATGAGACAAATTGTCTCTAACAATGTTTGAACCTAGACCTATTAAGTTGGAAGGTTGGCTTAGCCACATGCTATTGAGCCATCGACATTACAACATTGTTGAAAACTTTTAGAACCCTCTTAAAACAGGCCTAGTACAACCACGCCCTAGACCATGCAAAAGGGCTAGCCCTATGTCAAACTACAATAAAATATTCTCCGCGTCCCTAAATGATTGGTATATTTTGACTTTTCATGGTCAACACAATACAAATTTAAACATAAATCTTCTATTCTACATATGAAAAAATTAATAGTTCTCAAAAATATATATTGAGACGAATCTAACAACATATCATATGACTATTATTTTTTATTGGTTAATGAGAATTATTGATCAAAGTTTTTAAAACTTGAGCATGTAAAATCAAAATGTACCAATCAATTAGGTAATTAGGGACGCAGGGAGTAATAAATTAAAAGACGTAATACCCAGTAATACCCAATTAGACGCATGATCTCAAAAGGTCACTAGTAAATCTAAGACAGTAAAAAAAACACGATTTTAGATTGACAGCCAAATGAGTAAAAACTATAATGACGTTTCTGGAACACTCAATTTGGTAGTTTATACACGTTATTACTTCCAGGCATGATCGGATTAAAACATGTCCAAAATGTATTTTTGTCTACAAAATCATTTATGCTTCTTCTTGATATTTAGAGACCATCTTCGAAAGGGAAAGCAACAAAGTTATTGTTAGCCAACATCATATCAATCAGATTCGCGCTTCAAGTTTTAGGCTTCTTCTGAGAGTCGGCATTTCCATACTCAGATCTGCGCTTCAATCCCAAAAAGTGCTCCACCTGACATATCAATCAGAAGTAAAACCTAACTAGTAGCCGATGAGCTAACAACATCTAAATTCTGATGCACCAATATCTGAAGAGAGACGACCCCTCCATGTCAAATCAATAATTAACTGAGGTTTGACTAATGACCAATAAATTTACAAAACTCAGTTTGATTTTAAAAATACCGTATTAAATAAATAAATTCAATGTGCAAACTTTTGACATAAGTGTCCTACACATAGTATCTAATGGTACGTATCTTTTTACATAAAGTCGAAGTTAAATAAATGAATTATGGTCTAAAAAACGAGTTCAATTGTATGATAATAATAGGCAAAGAGCGAAGATCAGTACCTTCTTGTCCCCGAGCATTGGGGTCAGCCCTCCAGGGATATCCTTCTCTACTGTTGCAAAACCACTTCTGGGGTCACTAGTTTGCCTGAGGAAAATATGTACCCCACGAATACAAACCATAAGTTTAACACAGGGCATGATGTGAGATCAACAAAAAGTACAGCTTGAGTTGTCTTTAGAAGAAAAAGTTTGTTCACTCATATGTTACTTTGTTATGGTGTTTGAACATAGAGGTATAATAGGTGGTAAGTGGAGGTATGACTAGACATAAGATTCATTTGAAGATTAGAAAACTTACCCAGGTTTAACATGGCCACTGAGAACAAGGTAAGGCATTCCCAGTTGCTCCTGAACTTCTCTCATCTTCTCAACAGACTGCGATGGCGTATCTGCATTTTTCATTTGCTTGACCTTTAGCTCCTCCTGGTATTGGCGCATCTGCTTTTCTTTCTTCCTTTTACCAGGTTCCTTTCCATGAAACTTATGTGAAAGCAAACGAAACGCTTCCTTTGGGGTGAGCTGGGAGAGATAAAAACAAAAAAATGAATTTTATTTTAAGTAGATGTCGAAGTTATAAAAATACCAGAGAAGCTATTTCTACAATAAACTAGAATACTAAATCATTAATGATGCATATGAATTATTAACCATAAAGAAATTATATGGTAAATGGCCTAGTAGAAAATGTAGAATCTTGGTATCACAAAAATTCTTATTACTGCTTTTGAAACATGATATTAACATTTTAAACATATAACCCTTTCAATATTAAGCATAATTTGGGCATACTCACAATTCGACCATATTCATCCAGCCTTTCAATGTTTAGCTCCTTCTTCCCATCATTTTCATGAATTCCTACAAGCTTGCTTTTCTTCTTGTCCGTGTTACGACCACCCCATTCAACAGTTTCCTTTAGTGACCCTCTGTCTTTCAGAAGCTTGAGTGCACCAGCAAGACCCTTGCCTACAGCATTTTCATGAATGGTCTCATCTGGGACGACATTTTCTTCCTTCTCATCTGTAGAGATTTCTTCTTCTTTGGTTTCTTTTACCTCAGCCCACGCTTCATCTGATTGCTTTCCATGATCAGGTGAGTTGGGTGCCTCATCTTCTTCCTTGAAAACATCATCGTCATCAGGTTTTTGCGCTTCTGAAAACAAGCATTCATTAATATGAATTAATGTTCGGCGAGAACAAAGGTGCAACTAACTTTCACAGTAGATAAACGGAAGCAAAGGTAATCATTATTACAAATAACCTAATATGAGCCATCAGGATAATGGAGATGCATAACCAACGTAGTACGATATAATGAACTTGGATATACGACTTTATTGTATAGTTTTGGAAATATGAAGCTCTCTTAAATGTTCTTCGACTGGATTTGACCACTAATCACGCGGTGCAAAATTCAGACGCTGACATGCAACGGGTACCATATGAATTAATATGGAAACATTACCTTCATTGAGTTGAAGACCCCATACAAATTCTTCCATCTCCGTGAAGACAAGTTTATTGCCCTGTGCCTCTACAGATGAAGGGTTTTGATTGTTTGTGTCTATTTCTGCAGATGCAGATGAAGAAAGTCCTGCAATCACCTGAGGAAAAGATGGCATTTCCACCTCTTGCTTTTTTAGTGCTAGCTTACGTGCCCTTTCTAAAGATTTTCGTAGATCCTCATCATCGTCTCCAATGGCAGGAGTCTCATCTTCATCTATAGGGGCATTCCTAGATGGAGCGATCCGAAGTGCTTTAGATGCCTCTTCAGCCTTCGCATATGCTGAAAGGTAAGCATCACTTCTAGTTTGCGCCTCGGATCTTTCTTTTTCCTCTCTGATTGCTTGCCGTTTACTATCCTTTCGAGAACCAAGATCCTCAGCACCCAGTCCAGAAGAAATGGCCTCCGCTTCCAAAGCTTCTAGATCCAGCTTCTCTTTCTTCCTTAGTGATTTCTTTTTCTTGGGCTTCTTAAACTGAAGCATTTCCTCTTGAGTGTAGTAATCTGACAATAACTTCCCTGAGGAATGTAGGTGTTCAATTTGATTGCTTGAAGGCACACCCTGAAGCCTCTTCCGAAGCTGCAAGAGTTTTTTTTTTGAAGTGTAAGAACAAGATTTATAACACCTAACTCAAATATAGAGTCCAGTGGACAAGTTACCTCTTCCAGTTTTCTCTCCGCATCACCGGTGAAGCGTCCAGTTGCATCAAGTGTTATTCCCTGTCAACCGTGGAATTTTAAAACAATCCTACTGGAATGATATCGTATATTAGTTTCAAAATAATAGAAAGGTAACCGAACCTCGTCTGAAGCTGGCTCATCATATTGTGGAAGCATTTTCTTTTCAGTGCTAGGATCATCATTAAACCTGAAGAAATGTGATAAAGTTAGTTGGTCATCAAGAATGAATTAGTGATTGCAAAAAAAAACCCCTTACTTATCAGCATAGATCCCTGTCTTCTTCTTTGCAGCTTTGTAAGCATCATCCCTTCGTTTCTGCTCCCCAATTTCAGTATTTTCAAGCATATCAACCTCTGGTATATACAATGTAATGTCACCTTAGGAAATCTGAGTCCAGAAGATAAGCGAACAAGATGAAAAACAAGAAGCGGAAACCATGATGTACAGAGGGGAGTAACAAGAAAAGGCTAGTTACCTTCGTTAACATCACCATCAGCAAGTATGTTTTGATCTTTCAGCGTCAATACAACTGCTCCACCTTCAAGAACTTTATCAAGACCGTGAAGAATTTTGGCTCCGCCTAAGTTTCCTGTCAACCGATACAAAGGAAGATAAAATTAGAACAATGATAACAGAAAAACATTCTTTGGACATTCAGCTAACCTACAGATAAAAGGACAGGATATCTCAGTTGGTCATAATCCCTAGCATTATATATTTCACAACCCACAAGTTTTGAAAACATTGAAACATGAGGTACAGTTTGTCATGTAAACCCATGTCACTTATAACATCACATGTCAGTTACTTAATTGAAGAGTTTAAACATCACAGAGCTTCGATGTTTCAGAAAAGCCACACAAGAGAAGGCAACATAATTATACAGATCAATGAGACGAAGACCAAAAAGTGATGAACACAAGCATATAATTTGGTGCGAGAAGTTTTGAACTCATTTGAGACAATCCATTCCATGAATAATCTGTTCTCAAGATGCCAATAATTCAGTAAGAAACTTAAACTCAAAAGATAGATGATGACGAATACATACGGTTAGCAGGAAGACTAGGCTGTTCATCATCACTTTCCTCTTTGACATTGTCCTACAATATTTACCAGGATTAGTAAATACAGAAGTAGAATTTCACACAAGATGGTTAAAGTGTTAAGCAATTCAAAGAAATAAGTAATCGACCTGCTCCTCAAAAATCCTCAAGCGCTGCAATGCTTTCTTCTCCTCTAACTTACGACTTCTATTGACCCATGAAAGTACTTCGGAAGCACTTTCCGACTTTGTCTGCATCCTTTCTTCCTTCATCCTGCACAGTATAAGCCTTCTTAAAGTAGATGTTTAATGATCCATGTACAAAATAGGATACAAGCAGAATAATATCTCATATAACCCATTTCAGAAAGCATCACCTTCAGATGAGTGTTAAAATAACAAAACAAGATTAGCAGATTGCCAATGATTTACTAAGGGATTCGGAAGTTTATACAGAAATCATAAGGAAAATAAAGTGTGATACATAATGCAACTTAATGAGGCATATAGTCAGAAGATGAAGATACATGCTGAGTAATAAGGAATGAAGGAGAAAAGAGAAAAGATGGGAACAGGAGCAACATGATATAATACAGAAGTAAAACAAAATGGGAATAACTTACTTTAAAATGCGCTTCTCAAGCTCTGATGTTGCGGGAGCAGATCCACCAGCTTTAGATTTAGGAGGCATGGTATCCTCTTCCTCATCATCC
Organism: Echium plantagineum; assembly: GCA_003412495.2. Lineage (NCBI taxonomy): Eukaryota > Viridiplantae > Streptophyta > Magnoliopsida > Boraginales > Boraginaceae > Echium > Echium plantagineum. Next base: position 5,140,619 of record CM016566.1, on the reverse strand, counting down.
GAAGATCTTACTCCGGATCGTGAAATATTTTTATCTTGAAAATCCTCATTGTTCAATATTAATTTGTCCTCTTGTCCCCTATCATGATTCTCATCTCTCTGTCTGCGACTACTCCGCTCTATATCCCTCGACCTTTCCCCATCTTGATATGTCTCCCGTTCTCTTTTCTTTGACCGCTCTTTTCCCTTTTCTCTTTCATTTACATCTTTACCCGGATCCTTGTCTGTTTCCCTTTCTTGACCCCTATCCCTAACTTTCTCCCTTTCTCTTTCCTTCTTCCTATCCTTCTCCTTTCTCATTTCTTTCCCGTTCTCCTTGTCTCCACCTTTCTCTGTATGATTATCCAGCTCTCTTTCACGTTCTTTGTCTTTAACCGAATCCTTGCGATCTCTATCTTTATCTCTGTACTTATCTCGATCAGCATCTTTATCCCGCTTCTCCTTACCCCTCTCCTCTCTATCACCCTTCTTACGATCTTTACTAAATTCCTCGTTCTTTTCCTTCAGACTCTCACCAGTGCTTGATCTTTCCCGACCTTTACTTCTATGATCTTTCTCTTCTCTTCGTCCACTGCTCTTACTCCTGTCTTTACTGCGATGCTTGCTCAACTCTTTCGATTTGTCAATATCATCATCCTCCATATTATCATGACGACCACCCCACCTCTCAGTGACAGGGGAATTATCTTGATCCCTCATTTCAAACAAGAAAACTGAAGTCCTACCTTATCAAACACCACACAAAATTAAAATCAATATCAAATTAATTAACTAAAAGTGTTCATATTTACCTAAATCTTTAACTCAAAACACCCTTAAAACCTCTTCACATACTTCTAAAAACACAGATACATATATCATGTGATGCAATTGGAAAGCACTATTACAAACATTCCTAACCCTAAACACTTCAAAGAATATCAAACCACATAAAAAGTTTGAGTTATGGAAATTATATTCCAATCATTATTCCCCTTGAACTGTTCAATGGATCTTACTTAACAGAAAATACATGGAAAAAAATTATGTGCTTCCCACTAAAATTTGTATTGTTCCAGTTCCATACCTAAACCAAACACAACCCACTAAAATTAAAATTTTCAGAGAAAATTATAATTCGATGCTTACAACAATGATACATATCCCACAGCTACTAGACTACCTCTAATGGTTTAAATACATTTCTGTATCTAAATTATAACGAGTTTGATTAATAATCGACAAAAACAAAAAAAATTATAATAACTAAAATTTCGAAATTTAATAAACCCTAGAAAACAAAATTCAACTATAATACAATATTCAAATCACATGTAATCATATATACATACATACCTGTATACTATCGAATTGATATATATATAAAATATAAATAAGTTAAAACATATGAGCAAGTAAATATGGGGAGATGTACAAACCTGAAAGCGGGAGAGAAAAGAGCGAAGTTGTACCGCAAAGAAAAAAAGAATCAATATAAATTTACTTTTTTATAATAAAAAAATATACGAAAAGCATATGAAATGGCTAATGGGCAAAGTTAATTGGGCAGGTTCGAAACGACTCCTAAAGATGATATGGGCCGTAGTTATTCAAACAACAGAGGGTTAGGCTTAGGGACTTAGGGAGTTAGGGTTAATTATATGCATAAAATATAATTGGCCGTTTGGCCCATGAATCCTTACTGGTCCGGACCTGCCCGTTTTCCACCTCTACCTTAAAGTATGGACTTTTGAATTTTGATGAAGTAGCCGGGCTGTTATAGGCTACTATGTGCATCACAGCATGAGTGCATCAGTTGAAAAGTACAATGAGGGTCTAATATTTTCTCTATTTTTAGTCTATAGCATTTGGTTCTTTTTTCTTCAATGAACACGACTCGAACTATATAAATTTATAATTTTTGTCATAATTTTATTGTGAAGATTGGAAATCGCTCGAATAGACTTGGTTAGGATTTTTGACTAATTCAAGTCTCGAACCGAACTAAATTTTACAGATTGTGTTGTTCGAATTGAATTAAACCGTATCCTTTTAATGTTTCAACTAATTTCCAACCTTAAATAACTCTATACATAATAAATTTAAATAAAAAGATCTACTAATCTCCAAACAAATAACTTGATTTCAATAAATGAGTGGTCTAAACATAAAATGTCAATTTTTTGAAGCAAAATTTTAAGAGTCAGTTAATTTTTATTAGTTTGTACTATATAAATACGTGAAGGCTCCAATTAGAGGTTAAAACTTTTGAAGCCCCATATTTATTGCGAAATCTCACATTTGCCTTGTGGACAACGCCCCCCCCTTTAAAAATTTATAAATAAATCAAAATTAAATTCTTAGAATTGAAAAAATTAAAGTTTATAGAATAATCAGAATTTAATTTTCTTTTTTAAAAAATTTATTTTCTTATAAAAGAGCTCCCGTATATTTTCTGTATTCAAACTGACCCCAAAATGTCTTATATGTTATATTCCTATTTTGCACCTCACTAAAACTCAAAATATGTCAATTTGTCCCCTAAACACTGGCACAAATCCCCAAAATGATCAGTCGGTTAGTTTAGGGGGCAAACTGACTGGTTAGAAAGTTCAGGGGCAAACTGACCAAATGAACAAAGTTTAGTGGGCCATTAGAATTTAAGCGTATATTTTATAACACATATTAGGGCTCCATAATTTTCTCTCCAGATGATTGATTGTGCATAAATAACTAGTTATGATAATAAATGTATAATTGTTATAATTAAATTTATTTTGTACATATTTTCAAAAATATTATTATCGTGATTTTACTTCATCTAAAAGTTCTAACTGTTAAGATGCACATCCCACATCGGATATCGGTGTCCTCTCGGATCAATATATAAGATTTTGGGTTACTCCTGTTGTCAATTGGTTTATAGGGTGGAACCCCATAGACTCTTAACATAGTAACAGAGCCAAACCCGAGTGATTGAGTCACGTGTAACCCCGTCGATGTTGTTCGGCAAGTAATACCGGCGATGATAATTCCGCCGACGATTGGGTTACATGTGAGGGGAAGTGTTAAGATACACATCTCACATCTGATATCGGTGTCCTCACATATCAATATATAAGATCTTAAACTACTTCTTCTATTACCAATTGATTTTAAAATGAATCGCCATAGACTCTTAACACTACCCTAATGGTATCATGCATGAACTTTTTTCAAAGACGTCTCATATTTAATTCATACAAAGCTCAAGTGTGTCGGCCATTTCTAGTGAAAATCGAGTTCTATCGTTTGAGGGGGAAAATTATTATAATAATTGGGAAATGTCAAACGAAAATAGTTAGATGAGAGTGATTGATGATAATGGGGTAACGTGGTGTGTTGTGATTGCATTAGATAATGAACACGGCTAGGACACGGAGATGGTTTTATATTTGTAATTATTGTACAAAAACAATTGTTGGCAAAGCATGGCCTTACATGTTGTATGTCCCTTCGATAAAATGACCTTAAATATATAATAGCTTCATTATGGTTCTCTTTTGCCAACTTGTCAATCTTCTACAAAATAATTACTATAAGTTTAGCAATTATTCTAGGCATGGTGAATTATAGCTACTCTAAGAATAATATATATTACTTTATATTTGGATTGTTAGATGATGTTTTGGTACAATCGTATTTATGTATTCGCAATCCTAAAAGAAGTCCTACTTGACAACATACAAATGGCTTGATGCTCGCCACTTGATTAAAAATTATTAGTTTTAATAAATATTTTTTTACTAGACTATTTGATAAATTTTTACTCTCTTCATTATCTTTATATATATGTTTATACTTGAAAAATCAAAGATTTACTTAATAAATATATTAAAAAGAATATAATGTATTATGAAGTATATTTTAAATCGTTTAACATCGATGGCTTAATAGTCTGGTGGCATCTGATCCAACTTCCACATAGGAGGTCTTAGGTTTAAAACTTCTTGGAGGCAATTGTTTCATATTATTTCATTCTAACTCTCTGCTTGTTAGTTATCTTTGTATTCGTTATTTATAATATTATTGTACTCATATCTTCATCGTTGATCTACAAAACAAACAAAAAGAAGAATCTATTGCCAAATACTTTTTTACAAAATTTAAATTTAATTAGTAGCATATATTTTTTGTTCCAACACAATCGATATATGTGTGAGTGATAATGGTGGATATGTAGTTTATGTTATTCTCTTTAATAATCAATTATTTCTCATTATTCTTTGTTTTTATATTTAATCTCTCGGCCACGCCTACTTCACGACTTCGGTTGACTATCAATGAGTTTAATATTTACTTTATCCACAATCCAATTATTAATCGTTTAAGTTTATTTTTATTTTTATAATGAATGCATTACAACAAACCATTAGAATCAATCATCTACATAAAGAAATTAGGATTTACTAATAACGCTTTGTCTTTCACAACAGACGCCATAGGATGATTAGTGCTAATTATATTAGGTCATTATTGCGGAAATGGTCCTTGAAAGTGCGTATAACGGTGCATTTTGGTCCCTAATCCGTTAATATTGATATTTTCGTCGTGAATAGAATAGTGAAGTTTTGGGGCAAAAATAAAACTTTTGAGAAGTTAGTTACCTCAATGAAACTAGGGGGACAAAATTACTAAATTACCTCTTCATACACTTTTTTCCTTTTTCAATTTTTTTCCTAGTAAAAAAGATTCGATTTTGGTAGTTGTTTTAGCAATAATTAAAGTTTTGATTTTTAGCAAAAATGTTCGAAATCAAAAAGATTAGGTTTTCGTAGTTTTTTTGGCAAACTATCAAAATAAAAAATCGAACATTTTTGCCAAATCGAAACTTTCATCTAAAACAACCACCAAAATCGAACTCTTTTCACTAGGGAAAAATTGATAAAAAGAAAAAAAAGGTGTATCAAAATATTGGGGGTAATTTAGTCATTTTGCCCCTCCAAGTTCATTAAGGTAACCAACATCTCAAAAATTTCATTTTTGCCCCAAAACTTCACTGTTCACGCCGAAAACTATCAATGTTAACTGATCATGGACCAAAATGCGCCATTATACACACTTTGAGGGATCATTATATATCCGCAACAATGCCACATTCGAGGACCAAATTGCACCAGACCCGTCGCTTACTGGGACCATTCCGACAATTAACTCTTACAAACTACAAATACATAAATTCTAACTAATAAATAATTGAAGTACATATCAGACAAATTATCTTCAAAAATATTTAAATCTAAACTTACTGCTTAAAAGCTAGATCAAATGTAAGAAAATTATTAAGCCATCGACTAATATCAAACAGATTAATCCCATTTTTTCCTAGCAATTATATGCACGAGCCAGGGGCGGACCTACATTGAAGGTAGCATATTCACATGAATATCCTACTTAAAAATAAAATAGCTCAAATGGTTAAGTTCTTAGTAAATTTATGAGAGGTCTTGGGTTCAAACCTTGGCATAATCATATTTTTTTTGTTACTCCATTCATTTACATCTTCTTAATGAATATCCATGTTTATTTTTGATATTTTAAATGATAAAATGAATACCCTCAATTATAATTCTGGGTCTGCCCCTGGCACGAGCTCGACGTTATTGAATTCGTTTGTGTAATGCTCTTGAGTTTGTTGGTGCCTTCCTTCATTGTATTTTTGTTGTTACTTTTTTCTATAGGTGCACTGATCATTTGTGGTTATCATTTATGCATGTAGTTATTGTAAGAAATTAATTGTTAAAATAATCCTAAATAATATAATAAGATAGTATTTTGGTGTGAGATAATTAGGTTATTTGTCACTTTTATCTAAATATATTTTTTTCTCATAAATCTCTAATTAACTACTATTATTTACCATTAAATTAATTTGATTAACACATTGGCCGTATCTTCTTCTTTAAAACACTCAATCCCAACCTCCACCTGAGTTAATCAAATAATAGTCCAATATAAAAGGCTTTTCCTAGTAACCAGAAGGTCATGAATTCGATCGCTAATTTACAAAAAAGAAAAAAAGAAATCCCAACCTCCACCTAACCTAAACGAAGAACGTTGCAATTCCATACGCTTAACCAAGAAAAGGAAAGGGGACTAATCGTCAACACAGATTCTACCATACGCTTAATAATGCTGCAATTCTTCATATAATTAGTCAACATATGGTCCAAATCTTCATTCTTTACGTCTTCTGCTAGATGTTTAGAAGAATCTCCAGAAATAAGTGGGCATATTCAACATCTAGTCCAATTCACAAATGAAAATTCCACCTACCACCATATAAAGAAAGGAAAGATTGCTAAGGATTCATGTGCCTGATTTCAATTATTAATATAAGGATTAATCTAATGCACTCATAACCAATCGATGGCGGTAGCCGGTGGGTGGGAGGGAGCACATCGATGGTGAAGAAGGGTAGTGATGGGACGAAGTAGGGGTGAATGTGTTAATAAGATTGGTTAGGGGTGGACAATAATTAAATTAGGGGTTATGATAGAGAAAATGTGTGTGTACATAAATATTTTTTCATATCAAAAAAAAAAAAATTTTACAAAAACTAATGGAGTGATACGAATAAATATTTTTTGAACATTAGTGATTTAATTGAGTGACTTGAAACATGAGTAGTCTAAGTGATTTTTTTTGTGAAAGTGAGTAATATGAAAAGCCGTTTTACCTTTAAAAATATTAGTACACACTGTTATCACATTTCATTTGATATTTTATGTTATAATTCGTCAAATCGTAACATGTGTATTTATTGTTGTAAAAATCACTCTCTAATATGAAAAATCAAAACACAAAAACATATGCATACCGTGATATTAACGTAATATATATATAACAGAAACGGACAAATAAAGTATAACGAATAATTTATTCGTAAATAGTATTATCTTTGTTCTATTGTCTAAGGACTATTTACTTTTACACAAAATTTATAACAACTTTGAATTCTTCTTATAAACACAATTTTCCTTTCACTTTTTCTTAACAAATTTGATAAAACGCGATTCTAAAAATGGATTTTGATTTTTTGAAGAAAGAAATTCTTTAATGATCGATTCGATTTCATGATTATAAGTTCATTCCATTTTTAACTTTCATTGAATCGAGAAAAAGGTATTCTCCAGATAATTCAAATCGAAGCAATTGGACATTCAACTCGGGATGATTTAGGGACGAAGGGAATATATGTTCTTACACAATAATCACATATAATATTACATAAATATATCACCTCACTTGTGCTTTATATAGATCTTGAAATTTAAAACTAAATAAATTTATATGTCAAAAACATCATTTTAAAAGAAGATAAAATGAAAATTAATTGGACCAATGAGGAGCTTCCACGTTGGAAAGCCCATGCATGTGGGCTGGTTCCTAGGCGCCTGCCCGAGATATTGCCCTCGCTGCCCAATTTTGCCCAAAATTGCCACCTCTCCCCCATCATTTTTTTGAGTCCCACAATTATTGCATAATTCTCACATAAATTGAAAGAAAATTATGCTCAAATACAATCCAGCATCTATAATCTTGATAAAAATATGTTAAATTTGTTATGATCCAAATAAAATAAATTAAATCTCTATTTATAGATCTTGTAAAATAATATAAACTGAAATAATTTTTATTTTATTTTGTATTATACTAAAAGCTAAAATAATAAATTAGTTTCAGTTGTACACATTTTCTCTATTAGAAAATGACCCTTACCGTTCACTCTCCCATTCAATTATGTGTGAGAATTCAACTATTTCCAACTATTTTTGACATAATATTATTTTTCAATTATTCTTTATTGTAACAAAATTCAGGACAATATTCTCCATTTATTTATCATTGGGAATAGTCTAAAGTCTAAACACACTTAGAAGACTTTCTGGAAACTCCCTCTTCCACATAAAATAAAAACACTTCTAAGGCCATTACTACTTGATACTTGAAAGACTTCCAACTAAAAACCATTACTACAACTTCCCACATACTAGTCACAACCGAAATATCTATATCCACATGGCGAAATCCTTAGTTTTGGACTTCTTGTGGCCGGGCAATATTTTGTTGTCATGTTGGAAGTTATGGTAGTGTTAGGATAAGTTGTCTTGGAAAATTAATTAGTTAAATTTTGTGTTACTAAAGAAAAACTAACATTATCAAATATATTAAAAATAACTATAAGATCTAAAAAATTCAAAATTGGTTAATCCAATATTTTAAATTTAATTAACATACAGTTAAAAATAACTATTAGCTCGTTTCTATAGTATTATCATAGAATATATTTGTGTGTTAATTAAAGTGAAACTAGCATAACTTAAGATATTAAAAATAATCATAAAATTTAATAAATAGTAAACAGATTGATTCAATTCTGATTTGTAAAGTAGCTCGGCTACAAGGGTTGGGAATGAACGGACCTGTTATGGTTCTTTTAAGATTTGTACTTTTAAATTTTTTTTAATATATTATATGCTTGTACTTCATGTAATTTACACAAAATTTAGACATATAATATATTAGAAAATTTTTAACAAAATAAATCTTAGAAAGAACATAACCTTCTACATCAACGTAAGAATGTCATTGAGGTTAAGGATGTTTTTGGAATCTAGAGCTGGAATCTAGTAATCCGACTCACACAAATCGTGTTTTGAGTAGGAGTAATATTTTTAATGCCTAGTGTATACTTTCCTAGTCCATGAAAATTGCGATCCTTCATATTTTCGAAAAGTTACCAAAAACATGGACAAAATCTCAAGAGGCAATACAAAAAAATTATTAAAATGATCTCAGATAATATGTGTAAGTTACACTTTAGTCCTATTAAATATATGATATACACAAATGGTCTCTGTTATTAATGTAAATGATGCAGTATAGTCCCTCTATTGACCGAGATGTTAAATTTTGACGAAAAGAGGTCCAAAATAGAATTTTCAAAACTTAATGATTTCTTGAAAATGTGCATCTTAGTTCATAATATTGGTCGAAAAGGTGCACTTTAGTCCCTAATATTGATCGAAAAGATGCACTTTAGTCCATTTTTCTGTCAAAATTTAACGTCTCCCTCAAAATATGGACTAGAGTGCACATTTTCAACCAATATCAACGACCACTGCTCAGACTAAATATTTAGAGGGACTAAACTGCAACTTGCACATATTATCCTAAATCGAGACCCCCTCCCCCGAAACCCCAAATCGCGACCCTTCCCCTAGAAAACCCTAAATCGCGATTTGATTTTCATGGTGGGGAAGGGGGCCTAACTGTATTGGGGTGGGGCTGTTGTATAGGGGTGGAGGAAGGGGATGTTCTCGTTTAGTGAGAGGTGGGGGATGAGAGTTTTGATAGTTGGTGGTGGTGTTCTTGAAAGAAAGGAGAAATACGAAGAAGAAAGAATGAAAAAGAAGATGGAGATGGTGGGATGGTGGTGGTGGGGATATGGTGAAAGATGAAGAAGAAGAAGAAGAATGAGGAAGAAGGGTTGGGGGTAAAATAGAAAATTTTGAGAGGAAGAGAGTACTCATTACAAAAAAATTAAAGAGGAGGGTAAAAATTAAGAGAAAATGAGGGAGGGGGCATTCTTCCAATTTTCTCCATATAACATATTATTAACAACATAGACCAACAAATGAAATGTAACGGGTGAAGAATCTAATGCAACATGTTCTTACCCAATAATCACATTTAATATTACATAAAAATGTCACTTCATTTGTGCTTTATATAGCCCCAGTCTATTACACAATCCATACACCAAAAACATACAAAAACATATACAATTATAGCCATGAATAACCTTACTTACTTAGGCAAAAAACTACAAACTTTTTGTAGTTCAACATTCTCCCAACTCATCCATTTCATGAGATCAACAATTGTTCCCATCTTTGCATTCCTCAAATTCATCATCCATAGGCTAAACTCCCTCTCTTTACACCTCCTCTACTTCATCTCCATTTCCTTCCTAGGTTTCATCATCCTCAAAGCTATGAAACCAAGAACCAATTTTTTTCCTAATAACTTAGACCTAATTTTCACTTCTGTTTCTGCTGCAACTGTTTCAAGCATGTCAACAGTTGAAATGGAAGTTTTCTCAAATACCCAATTCATCATTTTAACCATTTTGATGTTTCTTGGTGGTGAGGTTTTTGTTTCCATGGTCACACTTTACTTGACAAAATCCAAGATTTTAAAACCATGGAGAAATGATAACAGAGTAAATTCTTCATGTGAGAGTCTTGAGCTCCCCCCACCCAATCTTGCAAATGAAATTGAGATGGGAAATATTATAATTAGACATGATTCTCGTACTTCAAACGACATTATTTCATTAGACAATAGATATCTTAAGTACAAATCAATTAAATTTCTTGGTTCCTTAATCTTGTTTTATCTTTTGTTTGCTCACATTTTAGGTGTCACACTTGTCTCAATCTACATGGCAATAATTCCTAATGTTAAAAATGTGCTTCAACAAAAGGGGATTAGTTTAATCATTTTTCCAATTTTTACAATAGTTTCAACTTTTGCTAATTGTGGATTTCTTCCAACAAATGAAAGCATGGGATTGTTTAGCAAAAATTCAGGGCTACTTTGGATGCTAATCCCACAAGTGCTCCTAGGGAACACATTGTATCCCTCATGTTTAAGGGCATTAATATGGTTTGTGGGGAAGTTTTATAAAAAGGAAGAAGCAAATTATTTGCTAAAAAATTCAAGAAGAGTTGGGTATTTTCATTTGCTTCCTAGCAAGCATTCAATATTTTTGGTGGCTACTGTTTTAGGATTTATTTTGATACAATTTGTATTGTTTTCATCTTTGGAGTGGAATTCAATTGGTCTAAGTGGGTTGAATTTTTACCAAAAGATAGTTGGAGTGGTGTTTCAGTCTGTGAATGCTAGGTCCACAGGGGAAACCATTCTTGATCTTTCCACAATTGCCCCTGCCATGCTTGTGCTCATCGTCGTCATGATGTTAGTATTTATATCTCTCACATATAATCTTATTCGTTTTGTCCTTTAATATATAAACTCGACATGAACATGTGAAAACGTCAATTATTCTTGATTGAAAGAAAGTTTTAGAATTAGAAACTTACAATTCATCGTACAAAACCTTTTTTAGCCAAACAATTTTTATGTAATAATGATATACTAATGAATTACTCCTTCACCTAATTTCTAATTAATTGAGATGTGATTTAAAACGTAAATATATTTTATTCAACACGTGTAAAGATTACAGTAAGTTGATATTTAAAAAGTATACATCGAAACGAATCCAATAACATCTCACATAATGACTATATTATTTCTTATCCACTAATGAGAATTTATGATTAAAATTTTTAAAAGTAGACTTTCAAAATAGAAAATGGAATACAGGTACTATAAATGAACATATATATATATACCACCTAAATAATAATCGAGAAAAAATAATTATCTATAACATACATATTGTAGAGACTAAAAACAAAAATTTCCTAGTATTTGTCATCATGATAATTTGTTAACATTTATTATTATTCTTATGTAACTTAGGTGGATATTTCACCAAAAACAGCCTATGTCATGTCAAAAAAAGCTTCAAAAATAATAGTCAATCATAAATTTCATCACTTTTTGGATGTAGGGAATATAATTAGTGAAAAAGTCCTAAGGAGGGAGTATTATTGCATTATTTTATTAATTGTAACTATGTAAGGTTGACAAACAAGCATTATCAAGTATATTCTGAAATATAGTACATGATGATTTAAGTAATGCATTATTGTCTTAATGAACGACTATATGATCATTTTAAATATAAGACACCTAGGATAGCTCACTATCCATTGAACTTTCAAGGGAATTATGAAATCAATAATTGAGTCTATATTATTTTTGTAAGTTGAAGCACATGCATGAATTTATAGTTGCCTCAAAACAATGCATAGTATGATTGAAACTTCAAGTAGCAAACATGGTGTATGAACACCCTCATTAAATGTAAAGTATGTCACATGTTCAGACGAATTTAGATATTTTGGATTAAATCTTTAAAATTGATATAAATTTTGAAGTGATTGTTCAATATACTTAAATATATTAAAATATAAATATAAACATTTATTTTTGTATTAATTTTTTATTTAAGTCTGTATAACTTTTTATTTATAAAAAATAATTATTCCATTGAACTTGTCCAAACATTATTATAAGGTTTGTCATGGAGTCTGCATGTGTGTAGGTTGTTATTGCCGAGATCATAAGTGTTAAGTTGTTATAGAAACGTGTGAAGATAGTGGCAGAGGCTCAGATGGCTTTGAGTCAATGGGCAACGACCCCCATATTCATTAATTAAATTTATCTTAAAATTAATTGATAATAGCAATATCAAAAACATTAGAATCATAATTGGACATTTTCAAATCTTTTGTTGCAGGAATTTTTCTAACTTGTAATGGCTCAGATTGATTTAATAACCATTACTACTAAATAAAAGTCTAGTATCACAAGGCCTGCTCGTCTTTCTATAAATCTGGAAATTCGTATGATTAAATATTTATATACCTTAACTCACTAATACTCGATTTCATATGATTCAACAAAATATATATATTTTTATTTAACTTAGCGCACCATTCTTATCATCAATTATATATATATATATATATATATATATATATATATATATATATATATATATATATAAATCAATAAAATTCTAATCATCATCAATTAATTATATGAACAAAGTAATCAAATTTTGATTTTAATTAAATTTTCATCATGACAGGTATCTTCCACCATACACATCATTTCTACCTGTTACAGATGACGATAGCTCACAAGAGAGTGATAGCAGACAACGGAAGATGATACATAATATGATATTTTCTCAACTCTCCTATCTAGCCATCTTTATCATTCTCATTTGCATTACAGAGCGTCAAAAGATTAAAGAAGATCCTGTTAATTTCAGTGTCCTTAATGTCACGTTTGAAGTAATAAGGTAACTTCTATTCCTTATCTACAGACATATTAACGAATACATGTACGCGATTCAACAATGCATATAAATTAAATAGATCATTCAAATAAAAACGGAACGAACATTGTATGTATCAATATTCTGTTTTATTTATCCAATTTTTATGCGAATTACAGTGCATATGGAGGAGTAGGATTCACTACGGGGTATAATTGTGATCGACAACTAAAAGCAGATCCAAGTTGTACTCCTAAATGGTATGGTTTTGCTGGAAAATGGAGTGATGAGGGTAAATTAGTACTTATAGTAGTCATGATATTTGGAAGACTCAAGAAGATGAATATGAATGGAGGTAAAGCTTGGAAGCTAACATAAACGAGCCATGAACAAGCCTTCTTCAATGCTCATCAAAATTGTTAACATCTTGCAAAGCAAGTTGCAAAGCTCTTGAATATTTAGAAGATATTAGGAAGTAGTATATATATTCAAGCAAGTTAATTGGAGTATAATTTACTTTAATGAGTGATTATGTGAAATAGTTTTTCTAATTTCCTTCCACATAATCAAACATTATGATAGATTAATCCAACAAACATCATTAAAAAATTATGGTGTTTTTAGATTGATCATTACGTTGTCTCTAGATCGATCATATTATTTAATTAACTAATTTTCTAAGCAATGTTTCTATACTCTTGCAAAATTAGATCAATTGATAAATCTCCATATATTCGAAATAAAATTTTGATTAAAAACCCCTTTATCTCAAAATTTAGAATCCCTCTTCTCAAAATAAAAGTTTTATTTCCAATTTGACACTCATTTTAATCAAAATGTGAGATGGCAAATTGAAGAAGACGCAATTTTGTGAGCAAAATGCAAGGATTATTAATATTTTTATTATAAAAGTAAATCCGCTCTCAAATTTGGGATGGAGAGAGTAATCATTACTCGTTATTATTGTGAATATAAAATTGATATTATTAGATTCGTTTGTAAAAGTGTTTTATTTATCTTAGATTCTCATTCTATTTAAAATACTAGTAAGTTAGATGCATTTCTATAATCTTAAATATCAATTAAAATGAGTATAAGTTAGTAAAATTATTTTTTGCACTAATAATTTGCCACTTCCATCTCAACTCATGACTGAAATCTTTTTGTTTTTTATAATTGACGATGAGAATATGAATATAATGGTATTAAAAATAATGAATACACAAATTTTTAATTTATATACAATTACTCAATTAGTGTAAATATGAAGCAAATTATCTCTAATTAGACTTGAACCTCAAAGTCCAAACATCAAAATCGAAAAATTGGATCAAATGTCACTGATGTGGACCCCGTTATGGATATCTGTACAATGGGTCCATCTATATATAGGAGGCCCACCAAGTCTAGCGGACTCAGATCCGTGAACACGCGCTCGGTGGACACGATCCGCATAAGAGCCCGTGAATAGTAGGGTTAGCTCTCGCCCACTTAGGAAGAGACACGCGTCCATCCTGAGGCGAGATATCCGGAGTCCAAATACTATAAATACAGGGCACACTTCCCCAGATGAGGTAATGTGCATTTGACCCTGACTATTATTTATCAAACACCGATTGACTGACTTGATCGTCGGAGTGTTTGTGGTCGAACTCCGACCACACTTTCAGGTCGATGCCGCCCAAGACACGTAACACCAGTAAAGCAACTTCTTCCCGTCCACCAGTCCCTCAACCTATATCAGCCATGTCACGTCCAGAGCCACACCGGGAGGAATCGGCGAGAGACTTGAGGGATCAGTTAAATAAAGGCAAGGGAGTCATAGATCCGCGAGACGAGGGAGATCAAAGATCTCAAGCCGTTCCAGATCTGAGGGACCGTTTAAATCAGAGCCGTCATAGCGGACCGTCCGCACGGTCAGGAGCCGTTCGTAGGCCGTCGAGGGCAGAGATTAGGGAAGGATGCGGAGAGTCCCAGATGTGCCGACAAGAAGAATCGCGTGGCAAATCAATGGCGCCGTCTGTGGGGAATAGAACAAATATGCCACACCGTTCTCAACCCAGAGCTCACGATGCGGACTCACGCAACAACCAGGGGGCATCCCTTATTGCTGGCCTTAACATCAATGACGAAATCGATCGTGAGGTACGCCGGCGCGTACGTCTTGAACTGGAAGCCCGCGATGCGGCTGCTGCAGCCAAAATACCAGTCATAGATGTACCGTCAACGCCCCCACCTGTAGTCATACCATCCCCAGCCCCTGCAGTTGTACAACCTGTTGGAACCGATCCGGTAATGGCTAAATTACTTGAAGAACTGGCGTTACTTCGGCAACAAGTTACCAACATCTCTGCGTCTCGCACCCAAACAGTGGTGGCCCACACGCAGATGCCGTTTTCCGCCCGTCTCCAAGCGATAACCCCTCCTACTGGGTTCACTTTACCCCAGTTCACACAATATGACGGTACCACAGACCCCCAAAAGCATCTAAAGGGCTTCCTAACCCAAATGACGATGTCAACCAATGAACCGGACCTTTACGCTAAAGCATTCGCTAGCAGCCTACGAGGAAAGGCCTTAGATTGGTATATGGAGCTGCCCGCTAATTCATTGGATACATGGCAACAAACGGCTACCGCCTTTCTTGCTAAATTCGGCGCAGCAATCCAAGAGGTTGTGGATGAGAAGGTCCTCATGGAAATGCAGCAAGGGAAAAACGAATCCCTTCGGGACTTCCATAAACGATACAATGACATCCTGCTCAGCATTCCCAATTGTGACGCCAAAACGGCGTATATGGGTTTCTTTCGCGCCCTCAATTACGGCGCGCTCAAAAAGAATTTGTTGCTCGAGAAAAATCTTTCCAAGGATGAACTCACAGCGAGGGTGCGCCAATTCATTGAAATGGAGGAATTGAAGACTCGAGAGAAAAAAGACCACAAAAAGGATCTACGTGATAGCGTCCTGAAGAAAGACAAAACCCGTTCCCCGCCTAAACCAAAAATCTTTGAACGCTTGCAACGGGATCGAGGCGCTTATTTCACCCCGCCGTATAAACGCAAGACATATTCACCGCCCCCTCGCGACACCGATCGCACCGGGCAGGGACAAGAAACCGGGGCGGATAAACCTCGCACTCCTTTAAACACGAGCGTGTCTCGCATATTCTCCGCGATTGCGAATCAAAACATGCTTCCTAAGCCGAAGCGGCTTAGCACTGCCCCTAGCAAACGAGACCGTAACAAGTATTGCGACTACCATCGCGAACATGGGCATGATACTGACGAATGCCGCACCTTGAAGTCAGAAATTGAGAAACTCATTCAGCGGGGGCACTTACACGAATATACTCGTCCTCATAATAATGCACGTGAGCAACGCCCCGCGGAACGAACTCGAGATCGCTCTCCTCCACCGGCTAGGCGGCGCATTGAGACAATCTCAGGGGGCAGGTCCGGTGGCGGTGACTCACGGGCAGCCAGGAAGAAATATGCTCGTCGGGATGTTTTCTCGTCACATCAAGTTCAGAGCATGTGTAAAGAGCCCATCACTTTTGAAGAAAGAGAGTTGGAAGGGATAGAACTACCTCACGAGGACCCGTTGGTTATAATGCCAGTGATAGCCAACGTAGAAGTGGAACGAATGCTGGTTGACACGGGGAGCTCAGTAGACATATTATACTTGCGTACGTTCGATGCGCTTCAGCTTCCAAGATCACTCATCCAGCCTATCCGTACACCTCTTACTGGCTTTACGGGACACTCGATTTATCCGGTGGGAGAGGTAGATCTGGATGTAACAATGGGGACCGAGACGGCTATCTCAACGAAAAGAATCTCCTTTACAGTCGTCAAGCTGGACGATCCGTCTTACAATGGCATCATTGGGAGACCTTCGCTGACGGAATTCAGGGCCGTCGTATCGCCCATTCATTTGAAGATGAAGTTCCCTACAAACAAGGGTATAGGCGAGATGGCGGGAAGACAAAAGCACGCACGGAAATGTTATTTATCGTCTGTGCCCGCAGTGGAGAAGAATGACGACGAGCAGCCAAAGAAGAAGGGGAAGATAGAGTCCCCCGTACAGATTAACTCCGTACACAGAATCCAAGATAACTCACCAACGGAGCGGGATAGTGACAAAAAGGCAGTCCCTCATGAAGAAATCGAGGAAGTACCCTTCGTAGAAGATGATGTATCCAAAACCTTCAAGATAGGGACAAAGTTGGGGGCAATGCACCGACAAGAGCTGATTCAGTTGATCAGGAGTTTTAGAGACGTCTTCGCTTGGGGTCCTGATGACATGCCAGGGGTAGACCCTAGCATTGCTTTGCACCATCTGTACCTTGACTCATCTGCGCGCCCGGTGAAACAGAAGAAGAGGAACTTTAGTGACGAGAAGAATATGGCCATCCGTAAGGAGAT
The DNA here is from genome assembly GCA_003412495.2 of Echium plantagineum. NCBI lineage: Eukaryota > Viridiplantae > Streptophyta > Magnoliopsida > Boraginales > Boraginaceae > Echium > Echium plantagineum. The sequence continues at coordinate 5,123,193 of CM016566.1, read as the reverse complement.
CTCCACACTGATGGAGGCCCGGGCCATCCAAGAGTTACAGTTCCCTCGATGGATAGCAAACGTTGTAATGGTGAAAAAGCCCAATGGAAGTTGGCGAATGTGCACGGACTTCACTAATCTTAATAAAGCTTGCCCAAAGGACTTCTATCCATTGCCGTGTTTGAATCGTCTGGTTGATGGGAGTGCAGGGTATGAAGTCTTTGATTTCATGGACGCATCGAGAGGATATCACCAGATCCGAATGGCAGAGGAGGATGCGGCAGATACGGCTTTTATCACGGAATACGGATTGTATTATTGGGCAGTCATGCCTTTTGGGCTCAAGAATGCCGGGGCCACGTATCAGAGGATGGTCAATTCCATGTTTGCAGCACAAATTGGGAGGAACATGGAGATTTATGTAGACGATATGCTGGTAAAAAGCAAACTAAAGGGAGATCACATAATTAATTTACATGAGACGCTGTCCCGACTGAGAGAAACCCGGCTGCGCATCAATCCGGAGAAGTGCTCGTTCGGCGTTACGTCTGGAAAGTTCCTAGGGTATATGATCAGTGAACGGGGCATTGAACCAAACCCCGACAAAATACAGGCTTTGATCGACATGAAAGAACCAAAAAGCTTCAAAGACATCCAGAAGCTGACGGGATGTTTGGCGGCTCTGAGCCGCTTCATATCCAAGTCAGGTGAACGAAACCTTCCTTTCTTCAAAGTCCTGCGAAGAGCCAGCCAGATGGAATTCAAGGAAGCATGGGACGAGGAAAGTTCTGTGGCATTCGAAGAACTCAAAGCTTACTTAGGATCGCCCCATCTACTCACACGACCTGAACCGTCAGAAACATTATTCCTGTATTTAGCTGTGTCAGAAGGGGCGGTGAGTAGTGTGCTCGTTAAGGAGAAGGGAGCCGTTCAAAGGCCAATATACTATGTCAGCCATGTATTGCATGGGCCCGAAGAAAGATACCCACTCATTGATAAATTCGCATTGGCGGTCGTAGTATCCGCTCGAAAATTAAAGACATACTTCGAGGCCCACCCAATATGCATAGTGACGGACCAGCCACTTCGACGGGTGATCGCGAAACCAGCCCTTTCGGGCAGACTCACGGCGTGGGCCATCGAGTTAAGTGAATTTGACCTCACGTTCGTTGGACGAGCAAGCCTGAAGGCTCAAGTTCTGGCTGATTTTGTTGTGGAATGTACGGCTAAGGAACCCTATGCAGACAAGGAACCCACGCCTGGCCAACGAGTCCCTTGGGTGGTGTTCGTCGACGGGGCCCGCAACCAGAATGGAAGTGGCGCAGGGATTGTCTTCCAAGGCCCTAACAACGAGTACATGGGATACGCCCTACGCTTCAATTTCCCCGCGACTAATAACGAGGCGGAATATGAAGCGTTAATAGCGGGGATGCAGCTGGCAAAAGAGATAGGCTTGGACAGAATACTCATTAAGGCAGACTCAAAGCTCATGGTAGACCAAGTCAAAGGGGACGCGGAGGTACGAAACGAGTCGCTCGGTCGATACAAGGCAATGGTCGACCAACTCAAAGAGCAATTCAACCAGATAGAGGTTCAATACGTACCGAGAAGCAAAAACGCAGAAGCAGACTTTATGTCCCAGTTAGCCACCGTTCAGTTTGCCGAGTTACCATCCGGGGTAAAGGTGGAGGTACGAGAGCAACCCGCCTACATAGGCGTGCGAATTGAGTCCGTACTGGAAGATGCCCCCGACTGGCGCACACCTCTGGTACAGTACTTGCTTTATGATACCTTACCAGAAGATAAGGTAATGGCGGCCAAAATCCAAAGTCGCAACTTGCGGTTCCATGTGGAAAAAGGGGAATTATACTGGAAATCGATAGACGGGCCGCTCTTATTTTGCGTAGCAGAGGCTGACATACCACTGATTCTGACAGAAGTACACGAGGGATGGTGTGGTAGTCACATAGGAGGAAAGGCATTAGCGTTGAAAATCGCAAAGACTGGTTATTACTGGCCCACTTTGGCGCGGGATGCGAGAGAATTCGTCAAACGTTGCGACAGTTGCCAAAGACATAGTAACGCACCTCAACTTCCTGCCACAACTATGACCGCCGTCGTCAGCCCCATACCTTTCGCGGTCTGGGGAATCGACCTAGTTGGAAAGCTTCCACGAGCAGCTGGAAACGTAGAATACATCTTAGTGGCGGTAGATTACTTCAGCAAATGGGTCGAAGCGGTTCCCCTAGCTAGAATTCGAAGCGAGGAAGTGGTCAAGTTTCTGTGGAAAAATATAGTAACTAGATATGGAGTGCCCCGCGTCCTCATATCTGATAATGGGACACAATTCGAAGGACGCCCCGTCACATCATTTTGCGAAAAATATAATATTGAGCAAAGATTCGCACCCGTCTATTATCCTCAGTCTAATGGCCAAGTGGAAGTTATGAATCGAGTCATTATGAATGGAATCCGCAAGAATTTGGGACAGAGTGAAGTCGTAGGGGGCACGTGGGTGGAAGAACTACCCGCGGTGTTGTGGTCCATGCGCACTACTCCGTCATTCGCAACAAAGGCCACCCCTTTTAGTTTGGTTTATGGGGCCGAAGCACTTATTCCAGCTGAGGTAGGGCTCCCCACATACCGACAGAGGGGATTCGACGAGGAACGAAATATCGAACGGCTCAAGGACCGAATGTTATTCATAGACGAAGACAGAGACGAGGCATTGTACCAAAGTTTGGCCTTTAAACAAAGGATGACCAAGGCGTACAACAAACGAGTCAAGGGGCGTCAGTTCTCATCTGGAGATTTGGTCTTACGGTTGTTCTCGGCGAGCCAGCCTATGAAGATGAATAAGCTCAGTCCAAAATGGGAGGGCCCGTATCGCATCAGACGAGTCCTGGGACCTGGGACGTACGAGCTAGAAGACATCGAGGGCATGCCGATACCAAGAACATGGCATGTGTCAAAATTAAGGCCATATTATGTTTAATTTTAGTATATTCTAAACATTTCTAAAACACCCAAGCTGATGTAATCAAGACGTTTTATTTCACCGGTCTCAAGCATTCGTGTCATAGTTACGCAAAGTTCAAAGTACACTTCGCATTTCCTATGCGAAAAACTTTAACTTTTTATACTATACACTCGTTCAAGCATTCGTGTCATAGTTACGCAAAGTTCAAAGTACACTTCGCATTTCCTATGCGAAAAACTTTAACTTTTTATACTATACACTCGTTCAAGCATTCGTGTCATAGTTACGCAAAGTTCAAAGTACACTTCGCATTTCCTATGCGAAAAACTTTAACTTTTTATACTATACACTCGTTCAAGCATTCGTGTCATAGTTACGCGAAGTTCAAAGTACACTTCGCATTTCCTATGCGAAAAACTTTAACTTTTTATACTATACACTCGTTCAAGCATTCGTGTCATAGTTACGCAAAGTTCAAAGTACACTTCGCATTTCCTATGCGAAAAACTTTAACTTTTTATACTATACACTCGTTCAAGCATTCGTGTCATAGTTACGCAAAGTTCAAAGTACACTTCGCATTTCCTATGCGAAAAACTTTAACTTTTTATACTATACACTCGTTCAAGCATTCGTGTCATAGTTACGCAAAGTTCAAAGTACACTTCGCATTTCCTATGCGAAAAACTTTAACTTTTTATACTATACACTCGTTCAAGCATTCGTGTCATAGTTACGCAAAGTTCAAAGTACACTTCGCATTTCCTATGCGAAAAACTTTAACTTTTTATACTATACACTCGTTCAAGCATTCGTGTCATAGTTACGCAAAGTTCAAAGTACACTTCGCATTTCCTATGCGAAAAACTTTAACTTTTTATACTATACACTCGTTCAAGCATTCGTGTCATAGTTACGCAAAGTTCAAAGTACACTTCGCATTTCCTATGCGAAAAACTTTAATTTTTTATACTATACACTCGTTCAAGCATTCGTGTCATAGTTACGCAAAGTTCAAAGTACACTTCGCATTGCCTATGCGACAAACTTTAACTTTTTACACTACACTCGTTCATACATGCGTATCATAGTTACGCAAAGCTCAAAGCACACTTCGCATTCACTATGCGAAAAACTTATATGTTTGTTCATACCTTCTATTCGTTTGCCAGCTGCCAACTCATCTATATTTCGACTCTGTAAAATGTGTTAAATCCCATTTTACAAGGGGGCAAGGGATATACGAATGACTTGTGCAGATATAAACGAACAGAAGCAGGGTATATTAAACAAAGGAAAGAACACGCTTCAAGCAGAATGAAATAGAAATTCACAATAACTACTAACTACTTTTGTCCAGGAATTCAGAGATACAGAAGAAATGATTGTTCAAATACATTCACAAAAGATTGTTTAAAGAGACAACGGTCAAGAGTTAAGATCGGTTCTGAGCGGCTTCGAACCAGGCCGGGTCCAGCTCGTTTTGCGCCTTGAAGTCCTCCAACTTCTCAGCCAGGATGGGTAGCTCGTCAGAATAAGTCTCGACGAAGGAGGTTAAGCACTCTGCCATCTCTACCCTAGCAGCAAACGTCACCTTATCACTATTGGCGTAAGCCTCCACGGCAGAGTTTATCAAACTTGCCTGGTCTGATTGAAGTTGGGCCAAAGTTGCGGTAGCAGCGGCCGCCTCCGCTTGGGCCGTCGCAGTCACCTTCTCCGCGTCCTCAGCTCGTTGTAGGGCGGCATCTCGAGCTTCTCGCGATTCAGTTATACTTTGAGACCAAGTCTCCTGCTCGGACTTCAGCTTTGCCACCTCTACTTCCAGCTCCTCTACGCGAGCCCGGTGTCTCCTAGCCTCCAGCACTGCCTCCTCGTGCAGCTTCACTTGTATCGCCTCGTGCTCAGACACCTTCTCCAGATGATCAAGTGCAGCTGCACACTCGCTATCTTTGGTGTGGAAGGCCCGCTCAGCCAAGCTGGACCGACGGGTCAAGGCAAACACTCCGTGAAGAGCCTAAACATGGCAGAAAGGGAAGTCAAACTTAGAAAATTGGACGAGTCTTACGCGAAGTAACGAGGGGATAGAAACCTTACCTTCATCATCACGTACATAACTGCCTCCCCCTGCGACTCCGCGTCCCGTGTCTCAACAAAGGGAGCAATGTCTGCAGCTGTAATCAGGGGTTGGACGGCCTGCATCGCCGTTTGGGGAGTATAAGTAGTAGTTCGGTCTATCTCAACCCCGGCCGGACGGAGAGTATAAGGAGGACGATTGATGCACAAAGACGCTGGCAAAGGGGGCGGCTGAAAAGCTGGATTGGTGAAACGGGACTTGAGCGTTCTGGAGTGCTCAGCAACCCGAGGAGGCGTATCAGCAGCAGACGGAGAACGAGTGGCCTCAACAGATGGAGCCCGAGGAACCTGAGGAGGAGTCGGCTGAGGAGTCGTAATCCCCCCTCCCACGTTCATAGATACATCAACTGGAGGAGGAACAGGAGAGGGGGTAGAAGAGGAAGGAGAGTCCCGGACCACGGGGGAAGAGACTGAGACGACCGCAGACGCAGCATCTGAGCTCACCTTCTTCCTTTTAAAGAGAGAAGGACGTAAGATGGTCTGCACGGCCGGACGCTTCTGAACCCGGGACGACGAAGGGGGTCTGACCAGTGTCGATGGGAGAAAGGCAGAAGGAACGGTGGAAGGGTCTGTAACGGTACGAGAGATCACGGGCGCATTAATCAAAGGCACCCGTTCGCCTCTCATCTCGTCCAGCTCAACACGAGAGGGATCCTCTGTAGCCGTAGCTGCTGACAAGACGTCCACTGCAAAAGAAAACATAAGGTTAGACGACATTTGAAAGGAGCAAATACGAAACAAAATAAAGGTTATGTCTATACCCCACTCAGGATCGGCATCTCGGAACTCTTTGGACGGCACCAAACCCGCCCGAGTCAGGACACCCTCTTCGACGAACAAAACCCAGGAGAGGGGTGGGTTAAAGTCTGTGGTTATCTTAACCCTATGGGACGCCTCGACAGCCGAAGTGGAAACATCTCCCAAACGACCTATGGCATTACGAGCTACCGGGCGGATGGGGACATCCGTACTCATACCACCCTTCACCATAAACCACCGGTTATGCCACCGCCTGTCTTGTACCTTATTGGGTCGCACGAAGATGGCCGCCCCGCTGGGAGTTGTCGAGAAGGTCACTAGGCTGTCGGCTCTATGAACTACGTTATAGTTTTCCTTAAAGAGGGACACGGTTGGTTCTACCCCTACGACCCTACAGGCCACTTGGAAAGCAGTTAATAATAACCAAGAGCCTGGGTGAATTTGGATGGGGGAGACGGGTAAAGAGCGAAGAAGGTTTTCGACGAATCGAGGCATCGGGAGACGAAAACCGAAGGTAAAGTCTTCGACATATATGGGAGTCCAGCCCTCTTCGTACGACATCAAAGATTCGTCGTCGTAGGGCACCCGCATCTCAACGAACTCAGGAATAGAGAAGTATTCCCGGAAGCCGACGAGATGGGACTCCTTAACAATAGAAGGCAACGAATGCCTGAGGTAAGTGGGGCCAAGAGGGTGCTTCCTACCTTTTGACGATTTTGGGATGCCCTCCTCGCGGGGCTCCGAGCTCGAAGCCTCAACTAATTGATGTTCCACCTCCCCCACCGGTTGTTCGTCCCGAGGGATACCCTGCGAAAGCGAGCAAACCTGAGGCAACAATATCAGCCAAAACGAAGGGATCAGAGAGTTCTGGGAAATTACCTCGCGAGATTGTTCGGTGATAGACCCTAAAGGACCGGACGAGGTGGTGATCGCGTCCTCGTCAATATCAATTACAGGAGTAGTAGACTCGTCATTCGCCATTAGAGGAAGGTCTGCACACAAGGGTAGCAGGTAGAACAGACGCGTCAATATCAACCTAACACGCGTCAACAAGAACAGGTGGCAGAAGGTGAAAAGTCCTTGGATTTTCCCGCCCAAAAGTTGAACAGTTGCCAGTGGTCAGGGCAACTGTTCATCTTCCAGAAGATGAACGGTTTTGCACCGGAAGCCACCATTTCTGGTGACCGGAAACCGTCATCACCTTTCTAAAAAATTCGGGAAATCACCACAAGAACACATATCTCCATCTTACAACCCCAGGAAATCATCCAAAAAACAACACATTTACATCCCAAAATCGAAAAACACGAAAATAAAGACACATTTGGAATTCAGGAAATGCAAAACACTCACAATTCTTCATTGTCAGAGCCCCTACCTATTCCGGTCTACTACCACACAAACATGCACAAAACATCCCTAATATCTGTGCAACTAGGCCTCAATACTCGAAATGTATACATAGCCTATACTGACAGGAAAGACCAAAATGCAAGAAGAAAAATACAGCCAATAACCGGCATACTCCAAAACAGAGGAAAAGTAAACTTACCAGATGATTGAAGAGGGAGAAAACAAGGGTGAGAGATGAAAGAGTTCGAGGATGGCAGAGAGAATGTGTGTGGAGATAGGTATATGCTTGAAATGAACAAAAGTGAATTTGAAGGAAGAGGAAATACCTTTTATAGGTACATAATGAAGACGAAGCGGACCAGGTGTCCAATAAGGACACGCGTAGGAGTACTGACGAATGTCCCATAGAGAGGGGTTCAATTGCCTGTCGAACCATGGATCCATTTCTTGATCGTCACCCATAGACGAGACGTGGGAGTGATTCTCGAGAAATGGCGGGGGCAATGATGTGGACCCCGTTATGGATATCTGTACAATGGGTCCATCTATATATAGGAGGCCCACCAAGTCTAGCGGACTCAGATCCGTGAACACGCGCTCGGTGGACACGATCCGCATAAGAGCCCGTGAATAGTAGGGTTAGCTCTCGCCCACTTAGGAAGAGACACGCGTCCATCCTGAGGCGAGATATCCGGAGTCCAAATACTATAAATACAGGGCACACTTCCCCAGATGAGGTAATGTGCATTTGACCCTGACTATTATTTATCAAACACCGATTGACTGACTTGATCGTCGGAGTGTTTGTGGTCGAACTCCGACCACACTTTCAGGTCGATGCCGCCCAAGACACGTAACACCAGTAAAGCAACTTCTTCCCGTCCACCAGTCCCTCAACCTATATCAGCCATGTCACGTCCAGAGCCACACCGGGAGGAATCGGCGAGAGACTTGAGGGATCAGTTAAATAAAGGCAAGGGAGTCATAGATCCGCGAGACGAGGGAGATCAAAGATCTCAAGCCGTTCCAGATCTGAGGGACCGTTTAAATCAGAGCCGTCATAGCGGACCGTCCGCACGGTCAGGAGCCGTTCGTAGGCCGTCGAGGGCAGAGATTAGGGAAGGATGCGGAGAGTCCCAGATGTGCCGACAAGAAGAATCGCGTGGCAAATCAGTCACTAAATTATTGAACCATCGGCAAAGCATGAATTGAAGTCCTAAACTAACTTAAATGTGCGGCAAGTAACTCACTCATCCAAGCCATGTCCATTTAATTGAGTCGCACAAAACCACACTCAACTTATTACAATTTTCACAACGAAGCCTAATATTCATTATTTATTACAATTCATGTTTGGCAACCTTGATATATATTTGGTAAATTTGTCTAACTATCTCTATATTATAGTCTCTCTAGTTGCACATGGGTCCCCTAGAAACCAAAGTTTACATAATTATCCAAAATAGACATTAGAAATAAATGTTAACTTTTGACAAAATTACAAAACGTTACAAGTCACGGGACGAGTGAAAGCAAATCTTGGCTTCATATGCACATTTCACCTTCTCCAACCATATCTCCTACAAATCTGTGTTTTTAGATCAAACGAACCTTTAATTTCATATTATTTCTCTCTATTCTTCTTCTTCTTTAATGGATTCATTGTGGTTATCGAAGCTAGGCCTAGTTTTTCTACTTTCTATTTTCACCCTTCAATTTTATGTTATTCCTACTGTTGCCCTCAATGTTGGACTTAGTTTAAATGGAGGCTTAGACTTGGTGAGTTTAATTTGTTCAATAAGATTCAAAACATATATAGTCGATCCTTTATTTTCATTGTTTATTTTTCTAAAATGTTTGCAGGGGAAAAGATGTAGTAGAACATGTGAATCCAAGTTTTGTAAAGGTAGTATACATGATTATACCCTCGTTTCGTGTCTCCTTATACATATAATATCTTTTCGTATAGTAATAAGACAATTGAATATCAAATGATAGTGTTATGTTCGAACGAAATCGGATTTATTAAATTTCGAAAAAGCTCGACTCATTTACAACTCTATCGATGTCGATTGGATGATAATGGGTGTATGTATATATGCAGTTGCTCCGTTCCTGAGATATGGAAAATATTGTGGGCTATTATACAGCGGATGCCCAGGTGAACAGCCGTGTGATGGTTTGGATGCTTGCTGCTTGCGTCACGATAACTGCATCAAGGATAAAAACGGTATTTTCAAATTTTCACTTAGTGGCATTTCAGTTATCTCAATTAATTGTGTAATTCATGCATTAAAGAAATTTTTAATAAACCCATAACTGATCGGGACAAATCCTCTATCGTATCATGTAAAAGATTTAAGAGTTCATAATATTTTATATTTCATACTAAAAGCAATTAATCATATCTGAATAAAATTCATTTCTCCTTCCATTTGAATATAGAGAACGTTTGTGTTTTTATATGTTCAACTTTGATTGTCAGTTATATTACTTATTACTAGTGTTTTTAGTGATAGAAATACAAATTTAATATTGATACATTTATATTGAAGAGTAATATTATAAAAATAATTTTTTATATTGTAATTAGTTAGTTATTGCTAATTAAAGTTAGGTAGGAAAAATAAAAACAAAAAATTGTGTTTTGAAACGAAGGAGGATCACCTAAGGAGCCATAAATAGTTACCCATCACATCATCTTTTCAACTTAAATTAATGAAGTCCGTTACATGGCATACACAAACTTGTCCAAGTGAGGTGAGGAGTTGCATCAATTTCAACGTCGATATTGATGTAAGATTCACCTACCATTTAGTGTCGGCCAAAACAGGTTCAAGTCCTCATCCATCTGAATTGATGCATCATCCAATTGATTACATATATTTTCACGGTTCACGTTCGATGATGATATCGATACATTCGAGTAATAAAAATGTGAATTGGTGCAGATGATTATTTGAGTGAATCATGCAACCAGAACTTCCTAAAGTGCGTGGAATCTTTCCAGAAATCAAGAGCTCCAACATTTAGAGGGAACACTTGTGATGTTAACGATGTGGTCAGAATCTTTGAAGATGTAATGGCTGCAGCTATAGAAGCTGGAAAAGTTTTTGGTAAACCTTAATGGAACTAATAATAATTATATATTCATCCAACTTCCATTTATTGTTCCTCTTCTTTTCAGTATACTAATCGAAAAACAACCTTTCATTATTACTGTTAAGTAATTACTTATGCATTATAATATCGGTTTAATGATTACAAGAAAATGCCATTAAATAAATAGTATTTCTTCTCAACTTTCCCGGATTCTATATTTTGGCCCATAGTGAACAGTTCATCATTTATTTATGTCCATCACTACATTATTGTAATTCACTACATCAATAGTCTAATGAAAAAGGCTCTTATTAATGATCAGAAGGTCTTGGGTTCGAAACTCACTTCATCTCTAATTCATCTAGGGTGCAACATTCAGGCTGCTTCGCCTAGCAGCACGACGCTTAGTTTGCTCTCCCACAACCCCGTTTTCACGATTTAGGCTGCTTCCAATTCACTCGCCGCTATACGAGAATCGCTTACCAAAAAAAAAAGCTTGCACAATATATACACGTATCGTTATTTGCACTTGTAATTCAAGAAAAAATTAAATTCAAATTATGCTAAACATACTAGAGATATGATGGGCCGAAAAAAATCGAAGATCCGAATCGAAAAACCCATCTAATCCAAGTGTGAAGTATCCACAGACCAGAGTCCACAAGAAAAGCAATTGGACCGATCAAAATCCAAAAGCGCTATCTAATCCTAGACTCCTAGTACCGGTTTGGTCTGAGTAGAACATATAGTGATACTTTCATCGTAATTTTTTTATTGTCTTTTTAAAAAGATGTATTTTTAACATTACGAATTGTTATTTTACGTTTTCAATTCGCTTTTTAATTATTCAAGTCACCCCATCACAAATCCTCGCTGAATGCATTAGTCTTCCATGGGATCATTATCTTTTAACAACCCTCACAGCTCATTTTTAACCTTCGTGGCGTTCGGGTACTAGAAAATCTGATAAAGAGGGATAAGTTTTTATTTTTGTGTTAATTAAGGTTACAAACTTTGATAATTTTGACTATTGAAAAACAAACACGACGATCTCGATGAGACGGATGTAAGTTTTATTTCAATGGGACAACAAATCCCACTATACCAATAGAATTTCTTACAGACTCACTATAATCTCATGAATCTGCAATAGGAGCACACGTAATTTCTAATCATCTTCATGCACATCTTGTTTGCATGAAATCACGCAACAACGTACACACAAATAGGAAGCCATCAGATTGCAGGACTTTTAAATACAAGCTTGAGTACATGTTTCAGAGGAACAATAAAAAACCTTTTTATCATTTTTGTCCCAAAATGATTGTCAACTTAAAGAAGTCTGAGTTGATCAAGCCAGCAAAGCCAACATGGAATGGAATTCTCTCTTTATCAGAATTTGATCAAACTGGAATTATTACTCATGTTTCTACACTTTACTTCTATAGACCCCCACAAGAATGGCTCATTCATGATGATCCAATAACCAAAACCATCAAGACTTCATTAAGTGAAGTTCTTGTTCATTTCTATCCATTAGCAGGCCGTTTGAAAACAATCCACGGGGGACGTTTCGAGCTCAACTGTAATGCGATGGGGATTCAGTTTCTTGAAGCTGAAACTGAAGAAAGACTCGATATATTAGGCGATTTTGTGCCATCTCCTCTGTTTGCCAGCCTCTCACCTCAAGTAAATTATTCTGGAACATCAATTCAAGAACTCCCTCTAGTCTTTGTGCAGCTCACGAAGTTTCAATGTGGCGGAATTAGTCTCGCCATATTGATCAGTCATGCAGTTGCTGATGGGCAGAGTGCTATGCATTTTCTTTCGGAATGGAGTAGACTTGCTCGTGGCGAAGAAATATCATCCGAGCCTTGTTTCGATCGAAAAATTCTCCTCGCTGGAGAACCAAATTTATCCTCAGATACTGGTCTTAATAAGCAGCACAATCAGTTTAGTCCTTTGCCTGCATTGATTGAGCAGTCGAAAAAGGAAGCCGAAAGGAGAGGGGAGGAGACAGGGTTGGCCATGTTAAATTTATCTAAACTCGAAGTTTCATTGTTAAAAGACCGAGCCAATGAAGATTTTCCTCAAGGTATCAATCAACGTTTGTACACTAGGTACGAGGCTGTAACAGCACACATATGGAGGACAGCTTGCAAAGCTAGAGGGCATTTACCGACCCAGTCGACCGTGTTAGGCGTTACAGTAGACGTAAGAAAGCGCATTAATCCGCCACTGCCCGAAAAGTTTTTCGGCAATGGGATTCTTAATGTGGATGCACATTGCTGCTCCGGGGAGCTACTTTCGAGGCCGATCGGATTCGCTGCAAGTCGAGTAAGAGAAGCAATACAACGGGTGAATATTAACTACGTTCATTCATGTATTGATTTCTTGAAACATCAGGAGGATTTGTCTTTGTTTCAAGATACTCATGCGATGCTGAATAATGAAGGGCCTCGTTACTGCAATCCAAATGTTACAGTGACTAGTTGGATTAGTTTAGCATTAAGTGGAATGGATTTTGGATTTGGGAATGAAATTTGCATGGCTCCTGGAAACCATGAAAGTGATGAAGGTTGTTTGATTCTTCCAGGGAGTGATGAAGATGGATCTCTCATTATTGCAGTGTGTTTACAAGCTGAGTACATGGATGCTTTCAAGAAAATCTTCTATCAAGACATCATATAACGTGCTCATGAAATAGATTGAATCGAATAATCTGGTAAAAAGGCTATTGCTAGTAACCAAACCGTTCAAAACTCACCTCCATGCTACAAAATACTAATATAACATGATAAACTTAGAACATATACTTGTTCAATTTGATATAACTTTACCAAACCGTTTGTACATAAAAAATAAGACCTCCTATATTTACTTCCTCAAATTAGTAATATATTGGCTTGATTTCATGTAGTTCCAAAATTATAACGTTTCAAGTTGTCCTCCTTGAATTTCACTACTAGAAAAAGGTGCATCATTCGTAAAAAGATGTTTTATTGTAAATTTTTATGCTAATTAGAAAGGGTTCAGAAAAGAAAATATTTCGTGGTAAATTTTCAAGCCATTATGAAAAAAGCGAAATATCTATGTTATAGTTCTTTATTGCTACAAGTTCTCTAAATTTATGATTGATTCATTGTGAAATAGGACAAATCAATATCTCTAATTGAGAGGAGTTGTGTGGATGAACTAGAAATGCAATAATTATTTGAGCTTTCTATTCATATGGGTAGCTTGTGGGTGCCCATAAAGGAACACAAACATTGAGTTGGCAACTGTTAATGCATTAAATGCATTTTGGCATTGCCTTCTCTTATTTAGTTTCAAGCTTTGTGTGGCTTGCTTTCAACTGGTCTTTTCAAAGAGGATGGAAAGTGAGAATCCACTAGAAGGGCATTTTGGCAACCTCTCGATCCAAGCACACTTTAAATATTGATCGAATTTAGTTTGTATTACTCGTCATTTCAAAAAAATCATATAACTATCCGACATGATAATGCGTGTATAGAATGTCCTACCAAAATATTATTCGATCTTTGCTAAAGCTCGAATTGAAACTCCATTTTTAATATAATTGGATGAAATTGTGCCACTAGTTAATGGTTCCAAAAGACAAACATCGAGTGATTAGCCATGCATGGCATGCCCCAAGCTTTATTTAGTTGAGTACAACTAGAAGATAAGGGAGTAATTGATTTTGATTTATATTGTGTCAAATCGATTTGAAATGCTTATACTATTATGTCTACTAGAGACTTAATTTTGGCTAGACATTCTATCTTTATTTATTTTAGCTACACGACAATAACCAGCGGAGCCATTGGTTACAATAATAAAGCTTCATCTTTTTTGAATTTTTTTTAAACAATAATTTTAACTTTGATTTTTTAGAAATGGTAAAAGAGGGCAATCATAATTCATGTTTATTTACGTTGACCATTTGATTATTGATGAATTTAGTGATCTTATTTAATCACATATCCTTTTAAATTGACTATCTTTTATGTTAACTGTTAGGGCCTGTTTGTTAAATCTGAATGTCTGAAATCTGAAATCTGAAGTCTGAACTCTGAATCTGAATGACTGAATACTGAATGTCTGAATCTGAATGAAAACTGAATCTGAAAACTGAAAAATTTAAATGTTTGATAACAATTCACTGAAAATTACTCAAGTTATGTTGTATTGACAAATTTGCCCCCACCACACTTCCTTATATATAAATATTAAACTACATTGTAATAAGTATAAATATAATATTACTATTCATATAATATTATGATTCATTAATTAATAAAATCAAAACAAAATAATTAATGTCATTCAGTAAATTATAAAAGGTCAACGAGCATATATAATATTAAAACTCAAATATTAAATAAATAAATAAATAATACTACATAAATATTAATAATTTAATTATAAATATTACAGAAAATAAATGAATTCAAATATTAATAATTAAATTATAATATTATGAATATGACTAATAAATGAGAATAATAATATTAACATTAATAACACGAATATTAATAGTAATATGAAAATGAATAATATTAAGAATCAAAATAACAATAATATAAGAATAATAATAAAATTAGTAATAATATTAATGATAATAATAATAATATTCTTGATAATAGTAATAAGAGTAGCAATATTATTAATAATAATAATAATAATAATAATAATAGTAACGAAGATAATAAAATCTTTATAATAATAATAATAATGAGAATAATAATAATAATAACAATCAAAATGAAAATAATAATAATAATAGTAATGAGAATAATAAAATATTAATAATGATATTAATAATAATAATAAAGTGATAATAATAATTAATAAAAATAATGGCAATAATAATCAAAATTATAATAATATATTAATAATGATAATATATAATAATAATAATAATAACAATAATGAGAATAATAATGATTATAATAATAATAATAGTAACAACAATAATAATTAAAGTATAGTAATAATAATAATAATAATAATAATTGAATTTGATTTGATTTGAATAAGAATGTATGAGTTTGAAATAATTAAGGAAGGACAAATTGGGGTTTTCAAAGAATTGTAGAATTAAGTCATTAAGAGGAGAAAATTAAGTAGCAAATTTTGACTTAATTTTTTGTTAAGATTTCATTCAGGTCTGATTATGTTCAGTACTTAATTTTTTCTATTAACAAACAGACTTAATTAAATAAGTACTGAATACATTCATTTTAAGTGTTGAAAAAGTTTAACAAACAAGCTCTTAGTCAACACATTTACCATACCCATAATTTTTTGGGGATAAAGTGACAGATATCTAAAAAAAAAATTTAAAGGGAAAAGTATAATTAACCTCATAATGGTTTAGTCGTTTAGATGTGAAATTATAGTATAATTTTGCCTCTGAAAAGTCATGTTCTTAATATATGTATTGACAAAGAGTTGACTCCATGACATGATTAACAACAAGAGTAAAAGAAACCAACTTACACATATTGGTAAGTAAATGAGACCATAAATTCATGTGAGAGAATGATGAACAAATATAAAAATGATTATTGTTTTTTATCATTTTAAAAATATAATCTTGATATTATATTTTTATTGTAGTTTTATCAATGATAGTAGACATTAATTTTTCTTTGCATTTACAGATATGTAGTACTACAGTTTGTACAAAATGTTACCCATACAAAATTTAATATGTGGAATAATTGTTGATCCTAATAATCCTGACAACTTGTTGGTCAATTTCATAATTAATGAGGGTATTGAATTCCAAAAAGATTTTGACAGTGATGTAGTTATTATCAATTAGACAATTACCAATGGAATATGAATATCACATACACTGATTTTAGATTGTAGAATAATTTGGACAGTATTATTCATTAAACAAAAGATTAGGAGAATATAGTTGATGCAAGTATGTAATAGTATAAAATTCGAACTTACCCCAAATTTTTCCATTTGCTTTTAACAAAAAGGCTAATATTGTACAAAACAAATTAAGTTAATAGATTTGTCTTATACAATCAACCATTATATATATCTAGTTATGAAATAAATCAAAATGATACTTTACTTGTCGTTTTAGACTTTGGCACAACCGCACAAGAATTAAGGATTTCATAGTATTTACTTGTATATCCTCATTTATTGTAGGAATAAACAATAACATCTCAAATTCCAAGACAAAAATATAATACATGTTCATTTAATGACAAGGTCAAAATAGAAAAATTAAATTAAAAAGTATATTGGAAATGTAAAACGTCAAGTAAATAAAAACAATTTTTTTTTCCTAGAACGATAAGTAAAAAAAATAGAGGGAGTAATTACTACTATTACTCCATAGTCCATATATATGTAGCCATGTAGCAGTAGTATAAACGGGATGATACGTTCATTTTAAGCGTCCTCGCAAGCTAGTTCATGGCTCAATAGAGGAGGTAAATTCGAATGTGAATATTTATGTATTTGTCATGGATCGAATCCACACATATGCACAAGACACTTTTATAAGATGGAAAGTGAAAACTTTGAGCAGGTAGAAAAAGGGCAATAAACTAGGCATATAGCTGAAGTAGATAACAAAGAGAGTTGCAGAGACTTGAAACAAGAAAGGTGGAAAATAAACAACTAAGACAAAAAAACATAATTTTCTAATGAAGAAATAATAAAAGATAAACAAACTATTTATATACATACATACATACATATATTTCAGGAGCAGTAATATTCTTTTGTAGTGTGTATTTCTCTTACTTTCTCCTCCTCTTCCGACCATCTAATTTATGGTCTGCTGACTTCATTCCCTGGTATGCTGACCTCATTTTCCGACACCCTTAGTCTGAAAATTTTCAAGAAATCTCGTTTTTTCAACTCACTTGCTAAAACGTCCACTCTTTTTGTTCATTTTTTTCATAGTTTTTCAAGAATGGGTTCTTGAGATATAGTTTCTGAGGTTTGAGCTGTGCCAAGCTGAAATTTGCATTTTTTTTAAAGCAAAATATTTATAAAGATTTGATTTTTGTTGTTCTTGGAGATGTATTGGAGCTCATATATATGGTCTATGTTTGAGTTGTGCTAAGTTGACAAAAATCATCTTTTAGGAAAAATATTGTATAAAGATTGGATTTTTGTTGTTTCCTGAGATATATTGGAGCTCAGATTTTTGTTAATTAGCTGAAGAAATTTGAAGGAAGATTGTAAGTATACTTGTTGTTGCAAATGAAAACTCCAAATCCAGTTGAAGGTCAGCTTCATTTTTGTATTTAATTCTGAAAGAAATGTACATTAAATTATATAATTGGTAGCATATTTTTTAAACACAATGTAATAATTACCCCCTTAGCTTGCAGCCTTGAATAATATATATCCTCTTAACATGTGAAATTTACCAGAACTTTTCTATATTTTAGCACCAATTATCAAAATTTGTAAATATTGCACTGTTCATTTTTAGGATAAAGATACCCTATATAGAACTAGATAATTATGTATGCAATGTGCTATTTTTGGAATGTTTTGATAATTGGTGCTAAAATGAATTTAAAAATGTGAAAATGTGTCAAAATGTCAATTTTGAAAATTCCTCTTCAAATTATTTGTTCATGATTCTTCATCGCATATCTTGCTTAGATGGTTTATTGTAAAGAAAAGAATCCACTATTCATTTTAATTTTTCCAGAACAATATAATTTTTATGTAAACAGGATGGAATAACATAGTTTTACTTATTTGTTACTGGGTTTTCAATTAATGCTGAGATATATTCTCCTAGTTGTGAAGATTTAAAATGAAACTAGAGAAGGAATGCATTGTTTTCTATTGTTTTCTGTATCTTCTTTTTGTTAGCTTTTATTACCAACTCGTTCCGTGGTTCGATTGGTGCAGGTGAGATGAAGATCATAAATCCTGAGCTATGGCAAGCATGCGCCGGACCGCTGGTGAACCTGCCGGCGACGGGGACACATGTAGTCTACTTCCCACAAGGGCATAGTGAGCAGGTTCTTTATTGTATAACTTTTACCCTCACTAATTTGTACTATTGTTTTTTTAATTTTGTGTTTTGAGTGGGGGTTGGAGATGTAAAATGGACTAATGTGGTGGTTGGTGCTAATGTGAGCTAATCTTGACTCCTTGATTTTAGGTTCCATTATTGTCCTCAATCCTCATTATCTTCATATTGTATTAGGTTGCATTAGAAAAGAACCAATGTAGTTGTTTAAAATTGTTAACTAAAAAGTGGATGTGATGGCATTTATTAAAGAACTAGATAGATACAAAAAGAAGGAGCTGAACATATTGAACTTTGATTACATGCCAGTTTGAGATGTGGTGGGTTGTTGACAATTGGAAAAAGAAAGTATTTTTCTTCGGTTTTATTCTCAGGCCTACCTTTTGCTTTGATTCTCCTGTCTTAATTCAGATCTTGTTGTTATTTAACTATGATCTTTGGCTTTACTTTGACTAATATTGATGCCTTTTGTATGGAATGGTGTATCTTTAGTCATATTTTGACTAATGAGGATATGCCAGATGAATATTCTTGCTTTTCAAGGTCATGGTAAATGATCAAAAGCTATTAACAATAATCAATTGAGTTCGAACTTTCGAATCGTTGGAAGATGCTTGTCTTGAGTAACCCCTGTTTCTGGCTTGTACTATGACACGGTGGTATAGTTAACCAGCAAAAATTTGACAGCTTGACATTTTTTGTTGGTCTTATGGTGGATTCAACTGGAAAGATCTGTTCTCATTGGTATGTCACTTGTCCAGGTCTCAGCGTCTATGAAGAAAGATGTGAATGGTCAAATCCCAAACTATCCAAACCTTCCTTCGAAATTGATCTGCATCCTTCATGATGTCATTTTACATGTACGAGTGTTTCTCATGCAACTTGCTCCATCATGTTAAATGTGGTTATCATTTAATCTGATAAATTTTTCCTTTCAAACAAGGCTGACCCAGAAACAGATGAAGTATATGCTCAGATGACTCTTCAACCAGTTCCTTCAGTATGTACCTTATCGGCTAATATGTCGAGTATTATATCTGCATTAACACTCAGTCTTATATCATAAACTTACCTGCAGCGTAGTCAGTGAAATTCATATTATGACCACCGCAATCGTCAAATTGGTACAATTTTAACTTTTTGTAATCAACTTCCAGTTTGACCAGGAGGCGTTGCTGAGATCTGAGATTTCAATGAAGGTAAACAAACCACAAACTGAGTTTTTCTGCAAGACCTTGACTGCAAGTGATACAAGCACTCATGGAGGTTTCTCTGTACCTCGTCGTGCGGCAGAGAAAATATTTCCTCAACTGGTATGATAAATAGATTCTCCTCTGGCAGTTTACATGGTTGCTGATTCTGGAGTTATGTTGTGTAATCTTGTGTGTGGCCTTCGTAGGACTTCACGATGCAACCACCTGCACAAGAACTTGTGGCCAAAGATTTGCACGATAATTTGTGGACCTTTCGCCACATTTATCGCGGTACGTGCTCTTTCTGAAATTAAATGGAAGGTGGTATAACACCTGGAATCAACTTTTGGCTCATAACTCATATAACAACTCATATTATAGGTCAGCCAAAAAGACACTTGCTTACAACTGGTTGGAGCCTCTTTATTAGCGGGAAAAGACTTTGTGCTGGTGATTCAGTTTTGTTTATAAGGTAAGGAAATATCTGATGTTCAGTCAATGAAATACATAGTCATCTTTACAAAACATAAACATGCTGACTCTTACCTTTTAACACTAACACTAGGAATGAGAAGCAACATCTTCTTTTGGGTATGAGACGTGCTACTAGGCAACCGACCAATCTTTCATCATCAGTATTGTCAAGTGATAGCATGCACATTGGAATACTGGCTGCAGCGGCCCATGCAGCGGCTAATAACAGCCCATTTACCGTCTTTTATAACCCAAGGTTACACATGATAGTCCTCTTTCATCACTTTCCCCTAAAACTATTGGTTTTCTGGCATAAACATGAGTACTCGATCTAGAATTCTAAAACTAAATTCCCTTAATATAAGCAGGACTAGTCCATCTGAGTTCGTTATCCCCTTAGCCAAATACTACAAAGCAGTCTGCGGTACTCAAATCTCTCTTGGAATGAGATTCCGGATGATGGTTGAAACTGAAGATTCAGGAACGAGAAGGTATATGTTGCGCTAGTCTGGTTGAACATAAGATTTTTGTTCCTACATATACCATATTTTTATTGATGTGCAAATTATTATAAATTAACTACTTAACAGTAATACATTCGTCATATAAACGGTTCCTTCAGATTTACGATGCAGCTAAACCATATAATTCTTGTACCTTTTCCAAAGAACACCAATCTCTTCTTAAATGTTTTTCTTTTCATCAATGTTTTCCCTTCCCCTCCAATTTTTGAGTTGCCAATTATCTTCGTGATAGTCTGTCCTTCAGATTTATCAAAATATAATTATCTTGCAGGTACATGGGCACAGTTGAATGCATAAATGACCTGGATCCTGTGAGATGGAAGAATTCCCAATGGCGTAATTTGCAGGTACTGTGCAAATGTTCTTTTTGTTGCTATTCTCTTCTACAACAGTGAAATAATAAAATAATTTGCAGTACAGTGCAATTGTTTTTTGAATCCTTTTGATGTTTTTCCTGATATTGTAGTCAACCATTTTCTTGTTCACATGTCCTAAGTCTTTACAATTCCATTAGGTTGGCTGGGATGAGTCAACAGCTGGAGAAAAGCCCAACCGAGTCTCTATATGGGAGATTGAGCCTGTCATAGCCCCATTTTTCATCTGTCAAACACCTTCGTTCTTCAAAATGAAGCGTTCTTGGCAATATGGGATGCCAGGTAGGAGATGTAGGACAACGAGTCGAAAATAAATTAGGAAATCAGAATTGTTGTTTTCTGATTTCTCCTTTCTTCACTTGCTTGAGTCAATGCCTCGATAGGTCAAATTCTTGATAGATAATCTTTCGTATAATTTTAAAATCAAAAGTATATCGACTTATTCAGTAGGTGAAAGGAGATATTTCATTTGGTTTCGAATTACCATATCGTATTTCATTATATCTTTTGTTACCTGGCATCTGCTAGATCTACCTTTACTGTAGTTCTTCATTAAAAAATGACATCTACTTGACGACTTTAAATGCTTATATGATGTGACTTGCAGATGATGATCCTTATGATCCAGATAACCTCTTCAAGAGGACAATGCCCTGGTTGGGAGATGACTTTGGGACGAAGAGTCCTTCAGCTCCTCCTGGCCTGTGCTTAGCGCAGTGGATGAACATGCAGCAAAATCCTTCCTTGGCTAACTCAATGCAACCAAACTTCTTGCATTCGTTACCAGGTGTGGCTGGTATAGAAAACCTCACTGCTCCACAAGTTTCACGTCAACAAGGCGTAGCTGCAGCAGCGATTTCTCATCAGAATAATTTGCAATTCAATAGTCATAGCCAAACTCAGCAATCTCAACAACTTGATCAGCTTCAAAAACCGGCTGCAGGGGCATTGAATCCATTAGGTTCCAGTTTACAACCTCAGCAACAACAGCTTGATATGACTCAGCAGCAACGGCAAAGCTTAAATTACCAACAGTTATCAACTAGCCAAGGTCATGGTCAACATTTTCAGGCATGTCTTAGCCAATCCCAAGATGCTAATCAGCAGAAACGGTCTATTCAAACAGAGCATCTGCAGAGAAATCTTCCACAAAACCTACAATCACAGCAGCTTCCACAACAGCAACAGCAGATCCTTAGTCAGGGTCAACATGAAAATGTAATACAGCCCCAGCAACAAAATCACAGTGACCATAAACACATGTCAGAGAACCAATTGCAGCTTCAATATTTGCAGAAGCTTCAAAAAGAACAACAATCACTTGCTGCACATCAATTAGCACTGCAGCTGCCTTCTCAAGTTCCCCAACTCCTGGATCAGCAGAAGCCAATGCTTGACAGAGGTCAGGATTTTTACAGGTCTTTGTCAACTAGCTCAATGATGGGTGTGGTTCCTGCAAGTTCATTGTCACTCCCTCAGTCTCAGATAATGGAACCTAATAGCCTAGAAAATTCTCATTTTGCACAGTCCCAACAAACAAAAATACGTTCACACCAACGTGGAATGATACAAGATCTGCAAGGGCAGCTCCCAGCAACTAATCAGCTTTCACCTAATGGTAGTAGTCTTCTGACATCAGCTATATGTGGAGGCCAGTCTATAGTAACGGATGACATTCCATCTTGTTCCACTTCGCCATCCACAAATAATTGTCCAAGTGTACCTCAGCCAACCACGAATGGAAACTCACATAGTAGCACTGTTGCGACTAATGATATTTCCCAATCTTCTGAAACCCTGTTAAGTCCACAGAGTCTAGAATTCATGCCTACCAATACTTACTTAGGAAAGAATATGCCGCAGAAGCCTGATAAAAGGCCTTCTCTAAACATGTCCAAAATCCAGAACTCGGGATATTCTACTACGCGGAACTACCTTAATGCTGGAGCACGGATGGATTATGTGGACAGCTCGTCAGCTACTTCAGTATGTTTTTCCTTAAGCAATGACCACCTCCAGCAGAACTCCAATCCAATGACTTTTAACTCTCTGCCATTGTCGTCTGGGGGCGGCAGTCTGCTTGAAGAAAGTCAAGCTGATCATAGAAGCACTCTTCCTTTAGGGGGTAACATTGACGATCAATTTGTTATCCCTGATCCATTGAGTGGTAAAGGCTTCGTAGGATCAGGAAAAGGCTACTCAAATGATATCTCATCAGGAGGTATCCTTCCGGGTTATGAAAACACTGGGGAGGTTCAGCCTGAACTATCTTCATCTATGGTTTCCCAATCATTTGGAGTGACAGATATGGCATTCAACCCTATCGATTCAGCCATAACCGACTGTGGTTTCTTGAACAATGCAGGCTGGGCTCCAGCACCTCAGTTACCCCGCATGCGAACTTATACAAAGGTTTTTTTAATTCTTAGTTACTGTTTGAACTGTCGAGTTGTACCTCTCTTTGCTCTGTTATAATGCCCGGAGGTCTGACTCATTGATTTTAACAGGTGTACAAACGTGGAGCAGTTGGAAGGTCAATCGACATTACACATTACTCAGGTTATGAGGAGCTCAAACAAGACCTGGCGCGTAGGTTTGGGATTGAGGGTCAATTAGAAGATCGCCAAAGAATTGGTTGGAAACTCGTGTATGTAGATCATGAGAATGATGTCCTCTTAGTTGGTGATGATCCCTGGGAGTAAGTAATCAGTTCTGCCTTCACACATGTTTTTCTTATATTATGTAAACAAACTAGTAATTCATCTTAAATTGCATTGGATTCAAGATTAAAGAGATGTCCTATTTGGGTGTGTGTATAGTGGCTCCCCACATTCTCCCTTCATGCTCATTTAGCAATTTGTACATCTAAACAACTCTAGTATTTTTTTTCATATGTATATTGATCATTCTAACAGTTTGTATTGTGCTCTCAGGGAGTTTGTAAACTGTGTAAAATGCATCAAAATTCTTTCTCCTCAAGAAGTCCAACAAATGAGCTTGGATGGAGATTTTGGCAATTGTGTTCTTCCAAATCAAGCTCGTGGTAGCGCCGATGTTGGCAACTTGTGAAGTAATGAAACCTTATAGTTGAAGGACCTCTTTAGCAAGCAAGAAATGATACTTGTGAAATGGTATATTGCTGTGTTCTCCACTGAAGAGCGTATAATGATGGACCGACTGTATACAGATTTAACGCATAAGTTATGTGTCCAGGAAGAGAGCCAACCACATTGTGAGCATTGATGTGCTATTTGAAATGAAAAACAGAGCCAACACAATGGTTGTAATCGAAAATATAGGTTATGTAAATTTGTATGCCTTGCAGTGTTGTAGCTAACACGTTAAGTATCCTGTCTGGGGAGTATGTTCGCGATCAGTTTCTATTTGTGAAGTGTAAATCAGTTTAAACGCTCGAAAACAGAGCAAAAATTTAACAATAGGAAGTGAATTTGGGAAGGCAACATGGATGAAACTATAATGCACTAGGATAAGACTACATGCATGAACTATCCATAAGGAAATTGAAACCCACGTCATAAATTTAAGGGCTAATGACCAGAATCATCACCTATGTTTGGTAAATTAAGTTTTCAATCGTATACGATTTTTTAAATATATTTCTTATATATATGTTATATAATTATAACAATTTCTACTATACAAAAAACTATTGTGTAAGAAAAACAAATTCGCAGAGGGACTGTATGTGTACAAACGACTAGTTTAGTTATATTTGCGGTTCAGTTCGGTTTTCATGGCGGTTTAGTAAAATGGAAAACCAAAACCAGCTAATTGTACATGATTCAAAAAGTCATCCAAAATCGAATAAAAAAATTTAAAGGTACACCATCCTAGTTAAAGGTACATTAAAAGTCGGTGGCCTCACTCGCCCTATTTTCAACTTCCAAATTTGAAGATGGAACAAGATGAACCTCTTATGGAAAGGCCCAATGGGCCTCACACCAACTGAACTACTGAAGTGACTCTAGACTATTCAATATAGTGTATAGGCCTAGGCCCAAAATTAATATAAATGAAATGATATAAAAATTATTATAAAATAATAATTGAAAGAATAGGGTTTAACCTTTTCACCCTTTCAATTTTCCTGGATTTTGTTTAATTTGTTCTGCTCTATTTCCATCAAATAAAATATAGAGGTAACTTATTAAAGCTCTTAACTAATTAATTTTATTTTATTATGCATTAGTTATCCTATTATTTCCCTACTTATTTTGAGCTGAAATTTTTAATTTTAATTATATTGTAAGTTTAGCTGATAAATTTACATAAATATTAGTATTTGAGCTGTGTTGTAGTTGTATATTCGTGATTTTTGTTTACTTGAGTTTTTTTTAATTGTTGAATAATTATATTAAAATGGAAATTCAATATTGAATTGATGCAAACAAAGAAGAATTTGAAGTTACTTTTGTGTTTGATTGAATTGTAATGCGGATGAGGTTATTCTACTACGTATATCTAAAAAGCTCGTTCATTCTGTTTATTGATGATAACAATTGACGAACTTTGTAGCATTACACCGTTAATCGACATGCATAACTTCGTTTGAATCAAAACTATCATGTTAATTATAAAGTATGTTGAAATACTAGCTTTTGATACGTTTTTTATGAAATGCTTTTCTACATATTGAAATATATTTGAGTTGAGAATTTGGAGAGTCGACCTTCAAAATTTAAAACTAAGATGGCAGGAGTAGTTCTGTTGTTCTGTAGATATTCGAGTTCATTTGTTTTGCTATTGATTTTGCAAAACCTAATTGTTGTGCTACAGCGTTACAGCGAATTTCATACATAAGTTGTCATAGTATGGAAAATAACAACACGGAAGATTCTCCTGTTCTTGGAAAAAGGAAACAGGAACTACAGGATGCTGAAAATAGTGATGGTGTGAAGCAAGAATCTGCTTCCAAAAGGCGTAGTTTGACTAGGACTTGTGTCCATGAAGTGGCAGTTCCAAGTGCTTACAACTCAATTAATGACGAGGCAATTCATGGTACACTTTCGGATCCTGTTTATAATGGAGAAAGGGCTAAAGTTTACCCCTTTAAGCTTGACCCTTTCCAGGAAATTTCAGTTGCTTGTTTGGAGAGGAAGGAGTCAATTTTGGTGTCAGCGCATACATCAGCTGGGAAAACAGCAGTTGCGGAGTATGCTATTGCTATGGCTTTTAGGGAAAAGCAGAGGGTCATATATACTTCGCCATTGAAGGCTCTAAGTAATCAGAAGTATAGAGAGTTGAGCCAAGAGTTCTCTGATGTTGGGTTGATGACTGGTGACGTCACCATTGCTCCAAATGCTAGTTGTTTGGTGATGACAACAGAGATCCTAAGAGGAATGCTTTACAGGGGATCTGAGGTATTGAAGGAAGTTGCTTGGGTCATATTTGATGAGATACACTATATGAAGGACCGTGAAAGAGGTGTTGTCTGGGAAGAAAGCATTATATTCTTGCCCCCTGCTATAAAGATGGTCTTTCTTTCGGCAACAATGTCAAATGCGACTGAATTTGCTGAATGGATATGTAACATACATAAGCAACCATGCCATGTGGTTTACACGGATTTCAGACCCACCCCCTTGCAGCATTATGTGTTCCCTGTGGGTGGTGCTGGGTTATATCTGGTGGTTGATGAGAATGAGCAATTTAAGGAAGACAATTTCTCAAAATTGCAGGATACATTCACCAAGCCGAAGCAGGATCATGGAAACAAAAGTGCCAATGGCAAAGCAGGTGGCAGAATTGCTAAAGGTGGGGGTGGCTCTGGTAATTCAGACATATACAAAATTGTCAAGGTAATGAGTTGGGCAATCACTTTCACTTTCTGGTTCTCATAATATTGCCTTTTTTTGTTCTGCTCCATTGTAAAATATTCTCTGACCTCCCTATTCTAATCTTCATTTCCACGATGCCAGATGATAATGGAGCGAAAATTTCAGCCAGTTATAATCTTTAGTTTTAGTCGAAGGGAGTGTGAGCAACATGCTATGTCAATGTCCAAACTTGATTTTAACAGTGAAGAAGACAAGGATTCGGTTGAGCAAATTTTCAAAAATGCAGTTGCTTGTTTGAATGAGGAAGATAGAAACTTGCCTGCTATCGAGTTAATGTTGCCTTTGCTTCAGCGTGGCATTGCTGTTCACCATTCTGGTCTCCTTCCTATCATCAAAGAAGTAGTGGAACTTCTGTTCCAGGAAGGCCTTGTGAAGGCTTTATTTGCCACAGAAACAGTAAGTATGGCATTTCAAACTGATGATTTTTAGTTTCGTATCAATAATATGAACTTAATTAAATTTTATCTCCTTTCTCTTAGTTCGCAATGGGTTTAAATATGCCAGCCAAAACTGTTATTTTCACTAGCGTGAAAAAATGGGATGGGGACAGTCACCGTTATATTGGATCTGGTGAGTATATCCAGGTAAGTGCGCCTCACATAAATGTAAAATATAGATCACATTGGTTGTGTATTACGGTGGCTGAATAATTTGGGTATTTTAGATGAGTGGCAGAGCTGGACGTCGTGGCAAAGATGAACGAGGCATTTGTATTATAATGATCGACGAGCAGGTTCTCTCAACAGTCTTTTTTTAGTAAATATAATACTACAGTTTTCTATATCGCGTAAACTTGGTATCAGTTGTTGCATTATTCTGTAATGAGTTTTTTATGCATTTTTTTACTTCTGTGATCAGATGGAGATGAATACCCTGAAGGATATGGTCTTAGGGAAACCTGCTCCATTATTGAGTACTTTTAGATTGAGTTACTACTCAATTCTGAATTTAATGAGTCGTGCGGAGGGCCAGTTCACTGCTGAGCATGTCATCAAACATTCATTTCATCAGTTCCAACATGAAAAGGTTTCTCCAAAAACTATGTATCATCTCTATTCTCTTCCATCGTTACATGAACAACAAAATAATTAACTTCATTGTTGTCTGTTGCTGTCCTTAAGGCTTTACCTGATATTGGGAAAAAGGTTTCGAATCTTGAAGAGGAAGCTGCCCTGCTTGATGCTTCTGGAGAGGTACAGGCAAAACTTTTCCTGTCCAAGTTTATGTGCATTTAGTCAAAGCTGGGACTCATATGTTATGGCGCTCGTTATCTACAGGCCGAGGTAGCTGAATATCACAAGGTGAGACTTGAGATAGCTCATGTTGAGAAGAAAATGATGGCAGAAATAACGCGGCCTGAAAGAGTTCTCTATTTTCTTCTACCTGGTAGACTGGTATGTAAATCCATTTACTGAACTCTAGGCTGTGAAATGTTTTCATACCCGAAATAACAACAAAAATAGAACAAGATTAATTGAGCTTTTCTGGCTAGAAATTGCTTGTAAGCTTGAAGAAGAGGAATCACTTTCTAAAAGATGTTAGTTTGATGTGGTTCATAGGTGAATTCATCGTTATTTGCTATTTTCTTGCTATTTTCTTTTTTGTTCATTTCCAGTAAATGAGTTCTCATATCGAACCTCATTGTTATTTAACTCCCTCCCTCTTCTTTATTGTGTCATTATGGTTTTATGCATCTTCATGGTGTTACCAAAGGTGTCAAAAGCCACTAGAAAGCAGTTAGGTGCAGCACTTTGAGCCTCCAGTGCCAGTTATAAATGTTTATGAATAGTTATCGTTGCCATTTATAAATCTTTATGAATGATTAAGGCTGTGCATTAGTTTTATTATTGCTATTGATATGACTGGCTTTTTATCTGTTGTTCCGATTTGCTATTATGGAAAATTGTAAATCTGTTTCTTACCCTCATTTAGATATATTGTTGAAATATCTCATGTTTTTAATGAATTTATCTTGTTTTTAGTTGTAAGTCACCCTGCCATGTTTATATGCTTCCAGTGTCATTATGTACCTTGATGCGCCATTTGCTATTGATATGTATGGGTATTGATGGTTTACATAGTCATTTTCATGTATTATCGTCTAAGGGTTTTAAGTTATTCTTGTTTTTAGATCTTGATCCAATGGGAACTCTTGTCTCCTTTTTCATCTATTTGTGTCCTTACTGCCCGTCTATTTATGTCTTTTCATTTTATATTTAACCTACCATTTCTTGGCGGACCTTGCAATCTTTTGCATTACACTACTAAAAACTTGTAGGTTAGAGTACGAGAAGGCGGTACAGATTGGGGATGGGGTGTTGTTGTTAATGTGGTGAAAAAGCCCCCGGCACCATTAGGTTCGTTGCCTGCTGCACTATCTGCATCACGAGGAAGTACCTATATTGTGGATACGTTGCTTCATTGCTCCATTGGATCAAGTGAGAATGGATCTCGACCGAAACCTTGTCCTCCCCGACCTGGAGAAAAAGGAGAAATGCATGTGGTGAGTTGGTGACTTATTAATATCGTTAAGGAAAGTATATGACAAGGGTTAACACAAAATTGATTGTTCCTCTAGGTTCCTGTACAATTGCCTCTGATTTCTGCACTTAGCAAACTCAGAATATCTGTTCCTTCTGATATTCGGCCACTGGAAGCTAGGCAAAGTATCCTCCTTGCAGTACAGGAGCTTGAAAAGCGTTTTCCTCAAGGCCTGCCAAAGCTAAATCCTGTTAAGGTATACACTTAAATACAGAACCGAATTTATGAAAATGTCAGGTCACCTTTTCCTTATAAAACATGTCTTAAGTGGTGTTTCGCTGAAAGCCTGAAACCTCTCTGTAATTATAGGCATGCTTATATGTGTGTGTAGATGTGGTTGCTCCAGACTGTTGCAGATTTTCATTTGATATTTTTCCATTTTTATATTTTCTACTCATTAATGAGTTGTCATGTCGATAAGGCTTAAGTTTTGCCAAAAGTAAATTAATGGTTTTGAATTAATTTGTAAGTGCTTTGAGTATTTGTAGTGTGTCGACATTCATAGTGGAAATTATATATTAGGCCATCATTGGTAAAAAATTTCAATACTGGTTATGTATCGTGGCAGGACATGGGCATTGAAGATCCTGAGCTTGTTGATTTGCTAAAACAAATCGAGGATCTTGAGCAGAAATTATATTCTCATCCGCTACACAAGGTTATATATAATCACTTGTTGCAAGCTCCTTATTCTGTTGTATGAGTTGTAACATTAGCGAAGTGAGTGTTCGATTACAGGTCTTGTTGATAGCTAAGCTACTGAGTGCTAGAAAAGGCTGTACTCTAAGCTAAGCTATTAAGCTCATACAAGCTTCCATTTAAAAAAAAAAAAAAAACTTACACAGATACCATCGCAGAGCACTGATTCCGGATTTGAGCTTCTGGGTTTTGTGCTCATCCAATTAGTTTCATTCTGTTGTGCAGTCTCAAGATGAAAATCAAATGAAATCTTTTCAGAGGAAAGCAGAAGTTAACCACGAAATTCAACAGCTCAAGTCAAAAATGAGAGATTCCCAGGTATCCAATTTTCTTCTTGGACCTTCTTTCCCTATCTTACCTTATAAGTTTTGTATCAAGTTCATTTGGTATATCATAGGAGACTTATGATGTTTTCAGTTGTTACTGTCCCTTGATAATCTATTCTTCATCCTATAAAGGGTGTGATCTACAATATGGGGCCTCCTTCCCCCCTCCCCCTCAACTATTTCTTTCTATCCTCGTTTAATTCTCTTGCTTACACTTTTCAATCGTTTGAACTGTCAATTCAGTTTTCTCATTTGCCTGATAATAGGAACAAAACAGTCATTAGAATTCCCATTTTATTTTGGTTTGAACTTGTACTCAATTCATTAGTACTTATAACAGCTCCAAAAGTTTCGTGATGAGCTCAAGAACCGCTCACGTGTTCTAAGAAAGCTGGGGCATATTGATTCTGATGGAGTTGTTCAGTTGAAGGGAAGGGCAGCTTGTTTAATAGACACAGGAGATGAGCTTCTTGTTACAGAACTGATGTTTAATGGTCAGTCTACTAGCTTTTGTCTCTATCTCTCATAAAATACTTAAGATCTTATTCTTCATGAGTCCCCTCAATGCAAATCTTTCTAGTTTTTCTCTTTCCTGGTCAAAGAAGATATTTGCGTATAAAGAACAAGACGTTTAATCAAGCATAACAATGAAATGTGCTGCATGAAACCAGGCACCTTCAATGATCTTGATCAATACCAAATTGCTGCTCTGGCTAGCTGTTTCATTCCAGGTGACAGATCAAACGAACAAATCCATCTACGTGCTGAGCTTGCTAAACCACTTCAGCAGCTCCAAGAAAGCGCAAAAAGAATTGCTGAGGTACTTACACTTTTATCCCATCTTCCTTTGACTCGATACTGCAGCAATGTGCTTCTTTAAAAATTTGGTAATTGGACAATCTTATACCTTTTGTTGTTGTAGATACAACATGAATGCAAACTGGAAGTGAATGTGGATGAATACGTGGAGGCGTCAGTAAGGCCATATTTAATGGATGTCATCTACTGTTGGTCAAAGGTTGGTTGTTATTATACTGTCTTAACTGATGAGTCTCCACTATGCTTTAAAATATATTTTTCTGACTACTCTATTTTAGAATGACCTAGTATTTGCTTCCATCGTCGTAACCCACCTGCTCCTTGGTTATCGATCTTTGGCTTCTGGTTTTGTAAGGGTCCTTGATGCCAAGGAAATATTGTTACTGTTTTTTACAAAAGTAGTGATGCCTAAGGTATTTTTATTCTGTTGACTACAATATTGAAGAGTTGTACTATTGACTATTTCGTTAACTATACGAAATTATTGATTACTATTATAAGATAATAAATTAGTAACTGTCAAGGCATTATGAGTTTTTGGTAAACTTACATTGATATGAGTTATGACCCCATTCATAATATTTTGCATAGGAAGTGAGGCATCTAAGTCTTCCATTTTGCAGGGAGCATCATTTGCTGAGGTTATTCAAATGACTGATATTTTCGAAGGAAGCATTATACGTCTAGCTAGAAGACTGGATGAATTCCTCAATCAGGTATATCAGTTTTGGCTACCAACTCTGATATGTAGGAATTAACAGATTAAATTACTAATTGCATCTTCGTAAGTACTATATATGTTTGACATATAAGTGATGCTAGTGTAATGTGAGCTTGTCTGCTACCCTTATTGTATCTAATAGTGGCATCACCCGTGTTGTGATAATTTGGGTTAAGTACATATGAAGCCATATATTGATCTGAGGACCCACCCCACCTCCCACCCACCCCTGTATTGCAATTATCTGATATATTGCTTGTCGACTGGATTTACAGTTGAAAGCTGCTGCTCATGCTGTTGGAGAAATCGACTTAGAGAACAAGTTTACAGGAGCAAGTGACAGCCTTCGCCGAGGAATAATGTTTGCAAATTCTCTATATCTATAGGGGCTTATCACAATAGAATTTGGTTAATGCGTCTTCTAACACATGCTCACGGCAACTGCCTTTTCACTTAGATTAGGTACCCTGATTGTTCCAACTTATTCGGGGGCATAAGGGTACTGTTAGGGACTTCTGTTTCCCAATTGTAGTCGAAGTCGATCAGTTCGTTTATTTGCCAAAGGGCCTTGTGGTTGTATTACATGTAACAAGTATTAATTCATGGGAGCAAAAGTTATACTACTCTCTTATTTTCGTTCGCTGATGACTGATGAATGTTGTTAAGGTGTACAACTTTAGCTATACTTACTGTTTTTTAAGGATTCAGTAACATTGTCTATCAGTAAGTTAAAAATCCTCATTTAAGAAGATACTTTATATATTTATTCACATGTTAAAAATTGCAAACATTGTGATTGAAATATTTTGACTAAGATAAATATCATTATGATTGAATTGGAAAATCTTTTTTTAGGAGTAATGAAAATTAAAATGTTGGTTGTTGCAACTTTTTTTCTAATTTTGTCTATCCTTTCTTTAACAAACGAAGTAAAGGGTAGTTACTTTTTGTATATAAATAATTAACTGAAAAAAATATGAATTTGTCATGTGACATTTTGAGGTCTTTGACATTATATATAGTATCCTCGTATATTATAAAGACGATGACATAAGACTAGACAACTATCCTCGTAATAGATGATAAGCATGTCACATACTTTATTCACTTTTTAGGTGTGATTAAGGTTTTGAAGTTTGATGACAATGTCCAAAGAGAAGCATTAATTCCCTTGAAAAGAGCTTCCAGATTACATAAGCTTCTTGCATTAGCTAGTTATGATATATCAAAGATACTCCTGGCTCAAAAATAGAGGAACTATATATAGTTCCCTATGCCAGTGGTTATTTTTACAACATTTATTTAGGTTTATCTTCAAAAGCCTGAGGTTGTTATCATGTTATGTCGCCCATTGATTCATCAAAACACCACGGAATCACTATGTTGCAGCCACACCTGAAAAACATTGAAATGAGTCGGTAGGTTTCATCACCCTGGAACTGCACGTCTCATGTTCATCGTCGAAAATTTGCTTGTAACGGCATTCAGCACTACAAAAAGCTGTCTCCCCCCTGTAATAAAGATGGAGATTCAAGGCATTAGTCTAAATCGTGGTACACTTCTGAATTCTTGTATCGCTGCACAATAGAGTTGCAAAATAGTTTGTGCATATAGTTTCTGCGTTTTCATACAACAGTATCAAGTGGCCTTTTCTAGGTTTCAGAAAACAATATAAGGTAAAAGATCACTTACTCAAATTGATCCATAAGGTGGTCTTAGTGATACTATAGCAACCAACTACACCAATATAATAGTCCTTTACTCCTTTTCACTCAACAGAAAGGATTACATAATAATTCAGATCAAGTTCTATGATGAGTGTTAAACAATTGAAATAGCTAGGAGCTTACGACATAACTTCATCCTCGAGTTAAAGAGATGGCAACTTCTAATACATCACTTTAGGTAGAAACATGACCTGCCTGCCCTTTTCAGTATAAGTCGCTAGAAGATGGTAATGATTTTAATTCCATTAGCACAAAGACGACGATGGATGAAAATGCATGAGCTTTCGACTAAAATCTGGAATTTCTTGTAAAGTTATATAGTTACTGAGAGGGAAACAGCTGAAAGCCCTTTTCATCTATCTATGTGTTAAGGACTTACAGCATTCATAGTGGACTCACTAGATCCATTTTATTCAGCCTATTCTGTACAATAACGCCTTACAACAATATCAGAATCGAAGTGAGGCGATAAAAACACTGACTGACATGGGAAACAGGGCAAGGCCACAAAGATCGAAATGAGAACTCGGGCAAACTAATCATGAAGGACACCAAAATAGAAAGCAACAATCCTCTTCCTTCTAAATCTCTATACTTCAATATTGTAATAAAACTCCAACTTTACAAGTATTCCTGAATTGCCAGATCAGTTTCCATACTTGATAAATTGATCACTACTGGTAAATTATCCAATTCTGACCTTTGGTCAACTCGGAAACAGCCTCCCTGTTATCACAGGGTAAGGTTGGGTACCGACTCCCCCCTCCCCCATCAAAATCATGAGAGAGGCTCTTCAAAAGCATTGCGACATGTTGATCGCTAATCGATATTTATAGATTTTTCAGAACTTATACCTGGAAAATCAGACAGAAAGTAATTCATTTCAAAAATTCAAAAGCAAGTAAACAATTCAATGTAAGCAGATCTCAAACATATCAGAACATAGAAAATTTGTACCTGTACATGAAAATGTCCAATCCATGAAGCTTCTTCTTGCAAAGAAAGCAGGAATTCAGAAAGTCAACAGTCCAACCATTTGAAGCATGAGAATCATCATCACCAAAACTTGTTCCAAACAGTTTTTCACCATACCCTTCAGTAACACCCAAAAAATCTCCATCAAAATACTCCCTTTTCTTCACAAGATTCTTCCCAACATGAGAAATCACACAAGTATACTCCTCAGACCTCTCCATCTCCTCAAAGCTTGCTTTTTTCCTATCAAGATTCCAACTAGAACTCTTCTGCCTCAAGATTGCCCCTTTCTTCTTACCAAAAACTGGATCTTGGGAGCCTAAATCATGCATGGCTGCCAAAATTCCTAACCCAACTCCACCATTTGGCACCTCAAAAACCCTGGGTGATTTTCTCTTGCTTAAATTCTGAAAATTGTTACTACTGCCAAAAAGTGAGAAGGTGAACGAAAGTCTCCTTTTGTTCTTGTTCTTGCTTTCAGACATTGGATTATAAAGTTTTTTTGTACAACAACAAAAATTTCAATTTATGGGTTTTTCAGTATATGTGTTTCTTGTCTTAATTCAATGATATGTTCTCCAGCACAAACTCATCAGACACAAGAACACTTTCAACACCAAAACTTTAACTAGCAAAAAAGTGAAGTGTGTTGATATATGATACTGAGCAAGAACATAGAGGATACTGATTAAAGGGGAGGGGGGGGGGGAGATGAAGAGCAGATGATGAGTCTCTTCTGCTTTCTCTCCACAAATGTCAGTGGCTATCCATGGAAGAAGAGAATATAAGCAGTCACAAAAATCTAGTGTGCCATTAGAATCCGGTCCACAGTACTAGTACCTCCATTCATAATTTTTTTATTTTTATAAATTAGCGATGAATTATAAATTTAATATCGTTATATTATTAAATTAAGTAAATTAGGCTATTAACAAATCATCAATCATTTATGATTTAAATCAAACAATCATATAATTACATGTAAAGACGAATAGTTAAATGATGAGTATATGAAATGACGTAAAACTGAAATTTAGTGATCCAACTTCTAAATAATACTACTAATGTCATCATTTATTATAAAAGTTTAATTTATACTTATTAAAATTGTGTATGTTACACATAAGTGACATAACTTATACTTATGCCTTCGACAATAAATATATTGTCAAATACGATTTCTAACTATATGTATATTTCTTACAATTCTTTCTTTATAATTAACAAGAGAGTGAGCTTCACACTCAAAATTTTCAAGTTACTAACGAAAAATTAATCACTAGAAATAAGAATATTCAATAAACGATAATATATGAGGTTAGTTGCAAAAAGTTGATGTAAATTACTCCTTTCAAATAAAAATAGTAGTCCTTTGTTTCAAATAGTTGATTGTTTAGTCAAAAAGTATT
Source organism: Echium plantagineum (assembly GCA_003412495.2). Taxonomy (NCBI): domain Eukaryota; kingdom Viridiplantae; phylum Streptophyta; class Magnoliopsida; order Boraginales; family Boraginaceae; genus Echium; species Echium plantagineum. Next base: position 5,087,209 of record CM016566.1, on the reverse strand, counting down.
TTATTAAAATTAATTAGTTTATTATTATATTCTACATAATAATTTTAAAATGAAAAATAATGTCTAATACATGGATAAAAAGTAAAATATGAGTACATAAGTATATTAAATTCAGTAAATAATTAAATATTGTGAAAAAATAATTTTTTCTAGTATAACCGAATAGTAATTTATAGTACTCCCTGCATCCCAAATTGATTGTCTTATTTTGACTTACACGGTATCCGAGACACAAGTTAAAAAGCAAATATCTCCAATTTTACAAGCATAAAAATTATAAAACGAGGATAATTCAAAAGTATACATCGAGACGAATCTAACAATATCCAATATGACTATATTATCTCTTATCGACTAATGAAAATTAATGGTCAAAATTTTCATAATTTGACTCCCAAAATAGAAATAGGCCAAACAATTTGGAACGAGGGGAGTAGCAAATTGAAAGTGGATGACGTCATCGGAGTACACGTGTACAGAGGAAGTGGTCTTAAAAGTCACGTCATGATTGTGCGTGATGAAGCCGACCACTTTCATTTCATCAAAACTGCCAAAACATTACTTATTGAGATGCCCCATGTGGTACCCCTACTTTTCACGGTCATTACAACATTCCCAACCGATATCCTAAACCAATTCCTATTTCATATTTTGAATAGAGAAAAATAGAAAAAATAAAAAATATATTATTTATAAATTCTATATCTCTAAATTTTTTTTTCAAATATTATAGAGAATGTTTTATATTTACACATTCTATAAACTATTTTTGTTCTTCATATTAAATATCGTAAATAATAAATAAAAAATATGAATTTTTGTAAAAATTAAAATATACTCCCTCCGTTCTCTTTTACTTGTCGTTCTAGCCATTTGCACATAGATTAAGAAAAAGTAAAAGAGAGTCAAAAAGTACATTGGAAATATAAAATTACAATCAATTGAGACTATATAATTGATTGTTTGATAAATTCAAAGTAAAAAGTAATTAAAAGGTACATTGAAAATATAAATTTATAATTAATTAAGCTAAAACGACAACTATTTAGAAACAAAAATTTGAGGCTAGAACGACAAGTAAAAGAGAACGGAGGGAGTACTTTCTAAATTTAATAAAGTAGTATAAGGAGTTGATTTTAGGAGAAAATAAATAAATAATCTGCTGCAAATGTTCTTACTAAATTATTTTCTAGGCTTTCAAGACCTTGCCCATAAATAATTTCGTCTTTATTTATAGTCAACTTCATGGGTTCCAAATAATCCAAAATGCTTCATAATTTCATGAATGAATGTATACATCGCTTTTAATAATTGAAACTAAGTTTAATTCTTAATTAATAATAAAATATCTAAGATAATACTACCATATATGTGGGGTGGATATATATTAATAATTAGATGTTTGTATACAGTCCAATATCTACGAACATGTACATCATATTTTATATATATAATTTTTTATTAATAAATAAATGTAAAATTTTTATGTAACATTATTTAATTCATCATAATTAAACAAATAAACATGACGTTTATGCTATTTTTATTAAAAAATATATGACGTTTTATGCTATTTCTATGATTGCAACGTAAATTAAATGAATGATAAAATACAAATCATTCTTAAACCAATGCCTATATTCAAATGTGAATCAACTAATAACATGTATACTCATCAACAAACAAATTTAACACTTCATCTTCTTAGAAAAATGCAATCATTGATGTATTTAGATGCAAACTTATATAGTACTCTAGCTAGTATGCAAAAGTTTTGATTATTAAGTATTAAAAACATTATTTAATGGCCAATGAATTAACTAAGACATATGCAAAGGAGATGTAGACACATAAAATGAGATACACAACACATTTACATGCTAGTGATATATTGACCAATATATTGCGGGGAGCATATACTTAAAAAATGGTTCCATTAATCAACTTTATTTGTAAAGTTATGGCCAATAAAATAATCTTGTTCCTTCTAATGCATACTCACTGTTTTTGCACCCTAAAGTTTGAAAAAGTGAGATTGAGGACCACTCTACAAAATTCTCATGGAGTACATTTGTCTATGCCAATATGCCAACTAATTAAATTGTTAATAAAAGTGAAAAATAGTCACATAAAAACAATCTTCAAGTATTCTCTTTTGGAATATGATGGAGGCAAAATCGTGGGATGTACTTCATATGATAAGGGGACTATAACTTATATGTTAATTCTTTTATTATCGAAAAACGTTCGATCCATGTGAAAGTCAACTTTACATTTTAATTCTTTATCAATTGAGTTATTATGCGTGTAGCTGATTCATCGTTAATGAAATGGGTGAATTGAAATTAATAGTGAGTATAACAATCATTAAGATATGTATGGTTGTACTAGTTGCACAGGTCAATCAAATTACTTGTACTCATGAGATGGTGGTCCAAAATATTAGTCTTATTAAATTGCTCACTTGATTTTTTATGTGGTGGACCGTCAGATATGCAGTTAATCATGTTCAGGTTGCGTTTTTAATGTCAGGTTTGATTTAAGTGATCTGATCTACTTATGGAATTTCATGGATGTATATATTTGTCGAAAAAAGATGGGTTAGTTTTAAATTTAAAATAATGGACGTTTTAACTTCGAATATTGTTGTATAATATTTGTTAAATATATATTAAAATTTAATATTTTTAATGTCATTAATTTGTTACGAGGATGTTAATTTCTATGTGAATAGAAATTATATATTTCAGTGAAGATTGTAAAAGATAATGCATGAAGATATCAAACTTTGTAAAGTTTTTTAATAGAAAATCACCAGACACATTCTACATGTTAGGGGGCGGATTTATTATTTTTGAGTGGTGCTAAGAAATGATTTAAGAATATATTCATTGACACTTATATTTTATATTTCATAACTTGAATCTTATCAATTATTTAAAGTAAGCCCATGAATTTTGTAGTGTGGATGAAATGAAAATAGGGACATCTAATTTGCTAAGAAAAATAGCACACACATATTTTATATATATATATATATATATATATATATGTGTGTGTTTAAAAGTATAAATTCTATAAAATTGGGGAAGATTGCACTAAAAGTGAAGTGACAAAAGTTGGGTTAATAGTTTCGTATTATAAAAAATTGTAAAACAGTTATGTACTATAAATAAAATTATTGGTATGTATATATATTTATATATAAAACTTGTGCTTATAATATAAGCTAATTAAAAACAATTAATAAGTAGTTCAAAAGGAGATCACACAGTTAAAAAATATAGAACTCATAAAATAATTGTTCAAAATAAATATGATAGTAAAAGGATTTGAAGTTTCCGAGCATAACTCAACTCGTAAAAAACTAGAGTGTAAAGTTATCAAACTATCAATGCTTCTTCACGCAACCAGGTTCGATTCTAATTGAAAGCGAACCTAGTGTTTTCGAAGTGTTAACAAGCAAATTCTAGTCTCTTGATCAGGTGAGATACATCTCGTGTATTTACCTACTCCGTATACTCCAGGGCAGGGGTATGTAGAGCCCATTAGTGCGACAATTCACACTTCTTGTAAGTGATGAATTTGATCCTTTAAACTCTAATTAAACAACTAAATTTATTCTTACTTATCAATTCAATTATGAATATTTTGGTGATTTACCAACCATGAATTAATTTTATTTTATTACAAAGTAATTTTTATACATATCATGTCACGATAACGTGTCATGTTTGGGCACATAGAAATTCACATAAGCTCACTTTACGAATTTATTATATATATAATAGTTTTAAATAATTAGTTAGTTCATACAGTATATTACTCCCTCCGTCCCTAAAAGATTGTCACATTTTGATTTTAGGTGGTCAACAAAGCACGATTTTAGACATAAATATTTATTATTTTACAAACGCAAAAATTATAAAAAGTTAATATTTCAAAAATATATATTAAGACGAATCTAACAAGGTCCCACAAGACTATATTATTTCTTATCTTTTAATGGGAATTTATGATCAAATTTTATAATGTTTGACTAACAAAAGTCAAAATGTGACAATCTTTTAGGGACGGAGGGAGTACTATTTACTAATCAACCTAGTCCATCTTAAAGCCATCTTAATTACTAATCAACATAGTCCATCTTAAAGCCCGGTGATTACCAATTACCATATCAAGCCAGTCCATCTTAAAACCCATACCCAATTAAGACACTATTGTGGCCCAAATATAATACTGCGTATAAACTCATTTTTTAGTAACTAACTAACGATAATTCTTAGCTAAAATACCAGAACGATGACGTGTCTCAATCTCTCCTCCGCACTCCCACCACCCCGCCACCTTTCACCGCCGTGCACCTCCTCAATCCACCGTCACCACCAGCCGCCATTACACCAGGTCTCCAAGTTCTGATGATTTTGTTATATTTAAATTTTAGTTCCATTTTGTAAATATATATCTGAATATAAGATATTTAAAAGTAGTTTTCAACAACACTTAAATGTACGTCCATGTTCGGTTCGTGTGAAAATTAGATTATTGTATTCATGAAATTCAATCTGATAAGTATTTTCTATTTTTTCTTATTCACTAATTAACTACTAACGAATGATGATATACAATTAAAATAGATTTTGGTTTAAATCGAAGTTGTAGGCGACTATTAATACACCGAAGTTTATTTGATTCATTTTGATTGATCGATTGCTTAATTTTTTATGAAGGTAGTCATATTTAATTAATTTTGCAGGATCGGCACTTAAAAATCACCGAAAGTTCTAATAAAAGTCCAGATTATGTAGCTGTATTACAAGGACTGTGCAGGAAAAATAAACAATACGTGACTAAAGATATTTTTCTTAAGCTAAAATCACAAGGTATCACAGAAAACGACGATTTATTACTTGAAGTAAAGGCGATATTTGATGGGATGATTTATGGTTGTTATACATTTGATGTTGATGTTGTCTCGAAGGTGTTGGGATTTTGTTGTGAACTGAAGGCTATTGATATGGTTGATTATGTTTTGTGGAAACTGAAGGAGAGGGATTTTAAGGTGTTGGAGACTGTATTGTGGAAGGTTGTTGTTGGATTTGGAGGGAGAGGGGAGATTGAGTTGATGGAATTTGTTTTGGATAAAATGGAGTCATTGGGTGTTCGGGTGAATTCTGTTAGCGGGAATGCTTTTGTGATTTGCTATAGTGTTTTTGGTTCGTTAAGTGAGATGGAGGTTGCATATGGAAGGTTGAAGAGGATGAGGATTTTGATTGAGGAGGAGGCGATTAGGGCGATGGCGTTGGCCTATATTAAGGAGGAGAAGTTTTATAGTCTGGGGAAGTTTGTTGAGGATGTTGGATTAGGTCGGAAGAATGTGGGCAATCTTTTGTGGGATCTTTTGATTCTGTCTTATGCTGCAAAATTCAAAATGAAGAGTATGCAGAGGGAGTTCATTAGGATGGTGGAAAGTGGATTTAAACCCGGTATTACGACTTTTAATATCCGAGGCATGGCTTTCTCCAAAATGATGTTGTTTGCGGATTTGCATTTGAGCATTGAGCATATGACGCATGAGGGAGTTTTCCCTGATATCGTTACTTATGGTTGCGTTGTAGATGCATATCTTGAAAAGCGATTAGCTAAGAACTTGGATTTTGTGTTAAACAATATGAACGCAGATAGTTATGTTACATTAGCAACAGATCCTCTTGTATTCGAGGCTATGGGGAAGGTAGAGTTTCATTCAAGCTCAGAGGCACTTCTGGAGTTCTCAAGGAAAAAGAGTTGGACCTATAAAGAGCTAATTGCTGTCTATCTTAAGAAGAAATTCAGACAAAATCAAATCTTTTGGAATTACTAATGAAGTAATACTGTGGTGCATACCTTGATTTGGTCTTTTAGAAATACTCAGGATATATTACTTCAGTTATTTCCTAATTGTTGGACTACAATATGGTGACGAGCTCCCGCATGATTAGCATTCATAAAATTGAATCCCAAGAAGGTAACTTGAGTTTACAGTAGCGACTTCTATTCTATATTTCATATGTTCTTATTCTGCTAATCTCATACCATATGTTATTGGATGCCCTTCGCGGACACAAAATGTAAATATGTGCCGAATTTCTCTTCAACTCAACATATAGAATCTTCATAATTTATTTACACTGACAAATAGAACAGCTTTCACATTGAACAAATTGACCACAACTTGGTAAACGATCAATCAATTACAGAAAGGTTTTTAGAGGATATAACAATATTCTGCAGTCTCTGTTCAACTTGGCAAATGTTTGTACAGTTTTTGTACATGAAGTTGCACATGAATGGTGAAAAAATAAATAAACATTTCTATTTCTCTGCCCTTCAAGTTCCTTGGTCCTGTTATCTGGCACTTTTTGTCTTTCTTTCTCTTTATAAAAGTTATCTGATGTGTTCTCTTCTTCTGTTATCCAGCATTTGGGAGGTGATAAATATCCATGTAGAAGTTGGTTGTGACGTGAGAACGAACATATCAAATATATGTTTTAATCAGCTTGTATTGCTTTGGTTCAGACTTAGAAGGGCTGGCAGGTAAGCTTTCCGAAGTTGTGACACAATTTCTGGTTCTCCCTTTTTCGAAATTTCTCGATACTGGTGCTGATAAGTTGTGTTCGATAGTTTTTTTTTATCTAAAAGGGATTACCAAGACACCTTATTAATTTAGAGAACGATCAATTTGAGTTCCTTTTTATCAATATGCATGAATCAGTCTTCATCAATATCAGCTTATGTTGTCGAATCTATCTTCAAACTCCATAAACTTTTGTATGCTCTCGTTTCTGATTCTTGAATTGCTTCAATCTACGTACCACTTTATGCTATTATTTATCAGTTGGTTCAGTTTTCAAATAAGATGGGGAATATATGTTGCTTGGTCTACCTTCATTCCAACTTTTCTGCCAAATATGAAGACAGCAGGGAAATATAACGTAGGAGACATAAATCTATGATTGAGTCAAGGGTAAAGATTTCATGAAGTCTGACAATTGATTGGAAGTCGTAAAACTTAGAGCTGTGTTCATGTTGAGTATTATATGTTTTATCCCAAAACTAGTGCACCTGAGAGTTAAACATGCCCTTGTAAGATGCTTGGGCTACAAGTTTAATGTTTGTCAATGAATCTTCAGCCATCGATCTCAATCTATTAAGTTCCGGCAACACTTCCTTTCCAAGATCTGGCCTGTCTTTCCGCCTCAACTCTGTGCACCTGAGTGCTATCTTGGCAAAGTCTAAGGCTTCATCTATTGGCCAATTTGGAACTGCTGGATCGAGCATTTCTTTGAAAGTGCCCCTTTCAATAGATCTTCCTATGTGGTGAGTCAAACCCATTGGAGATTTAGCTGTAATGATTTGAAGAAGCATCACACCAAATGAATAGACGTCTGATTTTGTTCCAAGCATTCCTGTTTGCTGATATTCTGGATCTATGTAACAAAAAGTTCCTGCTGCTGATGTCATGCGATATTGAGTTACAGTATCTGCAACAGAGGGAGGGACCAGCCTTGCTAGACCAACATCGCTGATCTTGCTAACATAGTTACTGTCGAGCAATATGTTACCAGGTTTTAGATCACGATGCACTAATGGTTCTGGCTTAGCTTGATGGAGGAAGAGGAGGCTAGTGGCAATTTCAGCTGCTATCCGGAATCTCATTTGCCATGAAAGAACTCTATTTCCAGGACGGAAAAGGCAGTCCTCTAAGCTCCCATTAGCCATGTACTCATAAACCAGACAACCATAATTTGGGCATGCTCCAAGAAGGAGAACCATGTTAGGATGCCTCATGCAGCTCAGGACCTCAACCTACAAGTACCAGCAGGATGAGTGTGAAGTAGAGGTAAACACTATCATCTTTGACTCAAATCATTAATTTTTCAGCTTTGAACAATGAATTTATTTTTAAGCGCAACATCAAACCTTCCATTATTAATGTGCAAGGAAATGATGTATATATAACCTTTCAATGACCTCAAGTATAATTTTAAATGCTTATGAAGAAGTTTCTAACCTCTTGCTGAAATTGTGCTTGTCCTTGAGATGCGTCAGGATGTAGAATTTTTATTGCAACAGGGGTGTGATCCAAGTAACCTCTGTATACAGGTCCATATCCTCCTTCCCCAATTTTCCGGGCTTTGGAGAAGCTCTCTGTTGCAGTTTCTATCTCCTCTATAGAATATCTTCGATATCTGATGTCGCTATGACTTAGTGCATCTAACACTTTATTCTTTTCCTCTTCTTCTTTTAGTGCTTTCCATTCCGCACTTTTCCTCTTTTGGCCTTCCAATTCCGCAATCCTCTGAGCTGCTTCAGCTGCCTCAATGGCTGCTTTACTTTTTGCTTGTTCTCTTGCTACAATTTCAAGTGCCGCTTCCTGAGCTAATGTTGCTTCTTTAACTTTCTGTTGCTCTTCAACTTTCCACTGGTTATATTCTGCAGTCTGTGTGACAAGTATACTCAGCTCTACTATTTCAGTTGTTTAGCTTGCATTTTCTTCATAGTGCCATGTATAATAGCGATGTATAAGTTCTTAACTGTGTACCTTCTGTTTTGCAGTTATTGCTTCCTTACAGGCATTGCTATACATATCAATCGTCTGTTGCAGCTCCTTTTTAAGCCTCCTTATTTCTGCTTCGGTATCATCCTATGCATGTAGACATACCAATATTTAAAACTAATCAATACTACTCCCCTCACATAGATTGAGAAAGATTTAGTTAAGGAACACCAACACAATTACACAAAGACCATACGTCCACTATAAGTAGATTTTTATAGTGCATGCATCACTCTTATATAGTTCAAAGCATGCAAAGAGTGAAGTATTTATGATAAAATTGAATTCTCATAGAATAGAATATTTTTCCACACTAATTTGTCATTTGTGTCACCAGGACAAATATTTTAGAGCATACCATCATTGAGGATGATGCCCATGACTTGCCATCATTTTCTTGTGAAGAGTGGGAGAAGGCACCATGATTGTTATTTGCTTCAGGGGAGCTCACTGAGTAGTTCGACCTAAAGCTAAGTCCATTATCTCTGTCTGTGTTACATGACAGCCGAGGGGCAAAGTTTGAGCCCGGGCTGTCTGTGAAAGATGGTGAGTACCAATCATTGATTGGCCTGTCGGAGCCTACAAAGGATATGTCGGATCCTCTATTGCTCACAAATGATATATCCAAACCAGTCATTGAGATACCACCAAAAGATAGATCTGGAGTCCTATTTCTTGTAAACGGTGACCTGTTTAATTCATATGCATCACTTAGATATATCTAATTCATGCAAGCAATGAACATTATTTTTTCTTGTATTCATTATATAAAGATTGTCCAGTTTTGACCTTTTTTTTCAAAAATTCAAGGGATAGCTAATTAAAGCAGATCTATTTCTAAAAATGCATGTTAAAATTTGGCAAATGGGACAAATTATGAGAAATGAAAAAAGTGTGAAAATGGACAATCTTCATGAGATGGACGAGTATTTCATTTCCGTCAAATGACTTGTATGCTAGGAGCCTTACTTGATACAATCATTATTGCCATCCAGTTTGCTTTTAGATACACGGAGTGACCTATCTGCAGAAGGACCTGTTGGCATCAAATAAGAAATTCCCTTCATCTCTCTGATCGAGATCGATAGTATACAGTAATAGATATGTTCCATTATCTTGCATAATTCTCAAGTTCATGCACGGTGCATAATAGTGGTAAATGTATGCATAAACGATTAAATGACACATCAATTAGGGAGTCATACTTGTTCTACTTCAAAATTGATGAGGATATTTTACAAACTGGTGATTAGGCATGTTTTCTTTGCTTTGATACCTCAAAGGCACATTTTATGAAACTTACCTCTTGTTCCATGCATGCTGTTATTCCCATGAGATGAAGATATGACACCTGTAGGTGGGGGTGCGTTGCTTCGAGCTTGAGCCATTCGAGGAGTTAGATTGCAGGCTGTGGCTTTTCTCACTGAGGAAACTTTCCCCTTGTTGATAATGTACACAGTGCAAAAATCTGGTGCTCCCTTCGTGACACCACCCGGGACATCTATTGCTTGCTTGAGTCTACCACATTTAAACCCCGGTTAGCATTCTTTCAATATTAGTATTAAATTACGTTAAACCACTAAAATGGAGACGAAACCACTAAGGTTAGCCACAAAATATTACTCGTAATGATGAAGTTTCGAGATCAAGTCAAGTACCAATATTAAGAGTGCGGAAAATGGAGAATATGATTATATACCTTGCCAACCCAGTTCTGAGTGTGGCACCAATGACGAAATTATCAATTCCATTGTCTTTGGCAAAATTGCACAAAGCTCTTACTACGTCAGTGTCTTCAATTATCACTTCTTCTGCTTGAATCTGTTTCTCAAAGACAATATTAGGAAAAATAAGCAACTACTCCGTTTATGTTAATCTTGGTCAAATGAGATAAGTTACGAGAAAATAAAATATATAAAAGTGGGCAATTTTCTTATTTATATATATAAGGAGTCTTAATATTTTCAAGTACTTTTCAAAGGAGATGAAATAATTGTAGAAGAAAGAGATGTTACATTTTTACGAGTACAAAAGCATCGAAAGGGAAGGAACAACTCCTTTGTATCATTCTCATTTTGACTTCTCAATGATTTCGCCATATCTTCACCCACAAATGAAGATTGTTTTCCTGATGCTGCATCACCAAACAAAACCATCAATTATAATTAGTACTATATTTAATTTGTTTTCTAATTATAATGTGCTTCTTTTGCCTACACAATGCAATATATACCCTCTTTTCATTTATGTTTCAAGCGCCATTATTGTAATATAGGAGTACTTGATACGTAGTTATTTGTTTCAAGCGGAACTAGCATTATGTCGAGGGAACTAGTATTATTGCTCGACATAATGCTAGTTCCTTCTGATATATACTTAGGAATGCATGAAGATGTGGGATGTAAACATACACATAATAGGAAGAGAGGAAGCTCTAGGTCTGATATGGACTAAGCTAACATGTTTCCCTTTGTCAAGAAGATGATCAATTGCCCATTTCATAGCATATTGGCTGCTTTTGTCCCTATGTATAGCCACAGCAACCCTTGTATCACCTTTTCCCTTTGACATTTTCTTTTTATCAAAATACTAATAATAATAAATAGGTTTCAATTTTGATAATTGACTTGGGTGTTTGGGTATGATGATATTTTGATAGATTTTATGGTAATATGTTTTCAAATAATATTCAAAAACATAATTTTCCCAAACACCGTACGTCTTAGATAGATAACACCTTCTTCAAGAAGAAGGTTAATAAGGTTGTCAATAATGATGAATATGTTCTTGTGTTCTACATATTATTATATGTGTTTTTTTTTCTTGTAAAAATTAAAGGTTGAAAATTAATTCTTGATCATAAAAGGGTTTTGGGCATGCATACAAATAACCACATAACTTAGGTTTAGAAAATTATAATAAATGGTTTTCCAACATTTTCGCTAGGTATCTTCTTGCCTTGGCTTCACTCAATTAATGTATCATTTGCCTATTATTTCTCCAAGTGTGATTATTACTCCCTACATTAAATGGATATTATCTCCAATTTTTTTTAATAATTAAATCATAAATGAATAAACTATGTTAGATTAATTGACATATCACATATGTAACCAACTATATATAATCTAGCGGTATGTGACGATAGTAAAAACAACCCACATACAAAAATCCCATACCCTTTCCCACGCGCCCCACCCATCATTAAAACCCACTACCTATTAACTGCTAATTGTTGCTAAAATCCCTATAATAATTCCAAAGCTTCTTCCAAATCCCACAAAAAATGCTGATTTGTTACTTAAAATCCGAAAAAGTTGTTCCACAAATCATCAAAAATCTGGAAACCCTCTGAAAATCCCATAAAGATGCATCCATAATCATCCCAAATATGAAAACCCTTCCACATATCATCGAAATTCTTTAAACAATTTCGGAATCCCACAAAATCTTTTCAATCCGGAGAACGAAAATCGTACGACAATGTCAACTTCAACATCTTCGTCTCCATCTGCTTCATCAGATTGTATTGTCTTGTTTGTTAACTTGATTTAATTTGATAATACACTGTTGTGGGTTATATTGTGTTTCATTCTTGTGTAAATCTCGAATTCAAAGGCTTCTTTGTGGGGTTTATATCGTGTTTCATTTATGTTAACACACAATAATATTTGAAATTGTACAGGTTTTAATAGCAATTTTGATTTTAGTAGAAGTCTAGTATTTTGCACAAATTTTACAATTGAAATTTCTAGCGAGGGATTTATCAGGCTGCTATTTTGGTAAGATTGTGTAGATTTTAGTAGGACTTTTGTTGGTGGGTGTTGTTAAAATTCAATTTTATGTTGTTTGGAAGTTAAAATTCCATTGTTACTTAAAGGTATAATTTATTATGTTAATAATCCCAGAGTGAACAACATTCAAGGATAAAGCTTTACAACATTTTACTAAAATGATTCATTGTTGTTTTACAGCGTTTACAACATTCACATTGGGAGGAATAAAACATACAAGTTCATATCCAGTAAGTAATGTACATCTGAGATAATATGCCCCTGGTTATATCCCAATGGAAATGACATTGAGGTATATAGATCAAACCGGAATACTTAAATACTACGACCGCCTAACATTATAAATTACTTCAATGTATTCAAACAACTGCATGACCAGTTAAGAACACGGATCAATAGTCACTTAAAGTTCAATTCATCGGCACATTGTATCTCAACCATGAAAACATGTTGGCTATGGTATATGCAATGACACAACAGTTAATGGTATAAAATGATGAATTTTTTATCCCGCGGTTAAGTATGGATAGGTATAATAATCTCTTATGCATATCCCATTGAGAAGATGACATTCCAACATCAAAAATTAGAAGTTAAATGTTCCAATCCATAGGCATCATATATCTCTACCATAAAACTCATACTTCACTAACGTTAGAGTTTTTTAAATGTGCAATTAAGAAAAGATAAATACAACATTGATCTGATGCGTTACATAACTATACATCCCACAAGACCATTCGACCAGGTATAATATTCACTTATGTATATCCCATTGATAGGGGAACATTAGGTATATACATCAGAGCACTATAATTCACATTCTTCAAGAAAAAGTTATCAAAATGGAAAACTGCCTTCACATACGCACCTTTCCAAACAGTTTTGGTAACTGAATCCGATTTTATTGCTATGATGCGTTACATAACTATACATCCCACAAGACCATTCGACCAGGTATAATATTCACTTATGTATATCCCATTGAGAGGGGAACATTAGGTATATACATCAGAGCACTATACTTCACATTCTTCAAGAAAATAGTTATCAAAATGGAAAACTGCCTTCACATACGCACCTTTCCAAACAGTTTTGGTAACTGAATCCGATTTTATAGGGCGCGTGCACAACTAATTAAAAAAATGTTTTTTCCCATCCTACCCTTTCCCATTTCCAGCCGTAGGATCAAAATCAACCAACTTAAGGCCCATCCAATTATCTATATTGGAAGTTAGCACATGCTCACATTAATTAAGTAAGCACCTAAGATTTTCACCAGTTTATGATCTATTCTCAGGCAATGGACAATATCACTAGTCTACACACTCCATTCTAAAAACATACCACTCTTCATAATCATTTATTTTAATATTTCATCACTTTAGTTATAATAAATTAACATGACTCATGCATCAACATAAAATAACATAAAACTCATTTATTTGAAATAATTATAAATATTACATTCATCTTAGCTATCTTTTTTCCTTCCACATTGATCTTAATCTTGTAACTATCCATACAACTAAATTGATGAGTTCCATTGAAGATATTTTGAAATTCCCTACATGAATCCAACAACTAATGTCAACTCTCATATGATACGATTATACAAATCCTCATTATTGTGTTGCACCTCAAAGAAAACAAATGCAAGATTGCAATTGACTATATATGATACAATCGAATTGGCAACCCATTTGCTGGAGTTGGCATCATATCACCAATAATTTTCTCCTTAGGCATTACCAACTCCCACCTATATGTTTTCACTACATTGTGAAGGAAAGCGAGTATCGCGAATCGAGCGTATTCTTTCCCTGGGCAAGTTCTTGGTCCTCCTCCAAACGGAACATAAGTATAAGGAAGAATGTCATCTTCATACCTCGAGGGATCGAACTTTTCTGGATCCTTAAAATATGAAGGATCTTTGTTTGTACTGCTCATTGTCCAATACAACTGTAAAAAGGGATACTATTAGCCAGGTGACTGCAAAGAAACAGAAACATTCTGAGATGAAGTTATACGAAAAATACCTTCCATCCCTTTGGAATTGTGTAACCAACATATGTAAAATCTTGCAAGACTTCTCTAAATGTTCCCTGGAGAGGTGGAGTTAATCTCATTGTTTCACATATTGCATTCCAGGAATACTTCATTTTCTGCACATCTGCCCATTCCAACGGTTCTCCGGGTTTCTTTGATGCTGCTATCTCCATTTGCTCTGCAGATGAGTATTGTCAAAACAGGATCTCGATTTCATATGAACGAAAGAACTAAGCGTACCTTGTCTGATCAGGTTGTAGATGTCAGGATTCTCTCCAATGTATTTCATGAGAAAGGTAATTGCAGTGGCAACTGTGCTGTAGCCTGCAACTAACAATCCCATCATCTTATCCGCTAGCTCGGCTTCAGGCATGAATTTACCATTTGGATCAGTGGCAAGAATCATATAGGACATAATATCCATTGACACTGGCTTTTTTCCTGCTAAAGAAGCCATCACAGATGCAACCACCTTCTTTTTCTCACTAATCACCACCCCGAGCTCCTTCCTTATCGCAGCTGCAGCTTTATTCGCTCGATAGAAAACAGTCCCTGGAAAATCCAGGACAATGGAATGCATACCTTTGGTAACATCATCAAAATGTTCAACAAGTCTAGCAATCTTCCCTGGATCACCCGTTCCCATAAAGAAACTACAGGCGAGGGTCAAAGTTACTGTCTTCGCAAACGGAGAGGCCTTCACATCATCTTTACCATGCCAGTGAACCTGCAACAACTCCTGAACTATAGTATCCATTTTTCCCAAGTACCCAACCAATGCTTCCGGCTTCAAGAATCCAGGTTGGCGTAAGGTCTTCTCCCCAGCCTCATCGCGAATAGGGGCTGCCTGAGACGCCTTATCCTTATACGACCTGAACAATTTGGTCATTGGAACAGGCCGAAATGCAGTGAACAGCTTGTTCTCATTAGCAAAGAGAAACTTGTTACCATTAGGACCGCAAATAACTACAGTTTTTTCTCCAAGAATTCGAGTCTTGAAAATGTCGGTGGAGTACTTCCTCATCCTACTAGTTACAAAATTTTCGGGCTTTCCAAACAAGAACTCAAATGTTTCACCCATAACAGGCCATCCAAAGCTACCAGGGGGAAGGTTAACTGGCTGATCAACACGCCCCCCTCTACGTCTAACGAAGGCGAAAATTATAGTTACAAAGATGAATGTTGCAAAACAAATAATGTTGAAAAAAGTATCCATAACCAAGAACTTTGTTAGACAAATTAGAAACTCTTGCAAAGTTGCAGTGCAGATTTATCTTTTTCAAGCTTTTATACTGAGAGAGTTCTGGTAAAATGCCATTTAAAATTTTATTAATTTCAAAGATTTATACATATAACTGACCTTTTTGTTGAATTAACTTTTTTGTACCAAACTAAACAATGGTTCAAAGCCAGATTAATATATAAATGATTGTTTTATAATATATTGCAAAGGTAACTAATCAGACTTAAGGAGGTCTAAGTGTGTATTATGTAAGTGGATTAGGCATGTAATGAAAAATTGAAAGAAAGCTATGATTATTGACATTTCCCATTTTGAAAATATATTATTGCTCTTGTAATCTTCTCTCATGGTTTTCAAGAGGGCAACACTATACACACACCACAATAGTGATTTACTATTGCTGGAAATGACCATTTTGCCCCCCATACTCAAGAAATTATTATCACTCAGAGTTAATCGAATAGCCTAGTGGAAAAGGTTCTTACTAGTGACCAAAAGGTCCTGGTTCGAAACTCACCTCAGAGTAATATTTAGATGCTAACTATGTAGTAGTGAGCATATGCTCACACAGGGACAAATCAGTCAAACCCAAAAAAAAAAAAATTCCACCCATTATTTTAGTTTTTATTTTATATCAAATTAATTGTAAATTACTCCCACTATTTTAGTTTCCTTTTATACCAAATCACTTCCACATTAATTGCAACTTCTCCCACTATTTTAGTTTCCTTTTTATACCAAATTACTATCACAATATTTTCATAATTACCATTTTATACCATATTATGCCAGTTCACTGGTATAAAATTGTAACTTCTTTCACTATAACAATTCTCTGGTATAAAAATGTAATGATTTTATACCATGCTATGCCAGTTCACTGATATAAAATTGTACTTATTTTATATCATGTTATAACGGTAGACTGGTATACAATTGTTATGATTTTATACCATGCTATAGCAGTAGACTGGTATAAAATTGTAATGATTTTATACTATATGTATCAACTCACTGGAAATAAAATTGTAATGATTTTATACCAAGATGTAACAATACTCTGGTATAAAATTATAATGATTTTATACCATGTTATGCCACTTCAGTGGTATAAAATTGTTCTTATTTTATACCATGATATAAAGGTAGACTGATATAAAATTATAATGTTTTATACCAGGCTGTAACAACTCACTAGTATACAATTGTAATGTTTTATACCATGCTATGCCAGTTCACTGGTATAAAATTGAACTTATTTTATACTATGTTATAATGATGGACTGGTATACAATTATAATAATTTTATACCATACTATAATTGTAGACTTGTATAAAATTCTAAATTTTTTATACCAGGTTGTAGCAGCTCTTTGGTATAATATTATAAGAAATATATCCCATAGAGAAGCATCATAAGGGATAAACTACAATCACACCAAAACAAAAATTATAAGATATAATCTCATAAATTCATACTACCTAGTATTCTAATCTAAATATTATGTGAAAACAAAAGTAAATGTAAACATAACTAAACAAAACATATTATTATCAGTGCTAAATGAACCATTAAAAGACGTTCCTTTATTATTAATGCTAAAAAATATTAACAGTGTTAAACAAAAAAAAATATTAGTCACAAAATGTTTAAATTTATGAGGGATTCTTGGTTGATTGAATAAGCAAAACAAAGAAAACGTGAAATCATGAAATTAGGTAAAAGGAAAAAATAAAAAATAAAACGTATAAAAGCAAAAAATTCAAGAAATCGTTAGTTGTAATTTGCAAATAACTGTACCACTAATTACTAACTGATTTTACACAATTTTGTTTTCCCATCTTGCCCTTACAAAATTGTAACCGCAAGATTAAACTAATCCCATTTAATGATGATCTAAGGGCCATGATTTAAAGTTAGCATATGCTAACGCATATCATGTAAGCATGCAAGATTTTTCAACAAAAATATATCTAACAATTATGGGAAAATAGTGAAATCAAATATTTATTTGAAGAAGTGATCAGTAGATTGTCCACGACCAATACTTTATGAATAGATAAAAGGAATAAATTATTCCATCAATTATCTATGGGTAGATAATATGAGACGTCGACGATAATGAAATTAAGCTTAGTCCAAACTCCGGAAAGGGTTGGACTTCACCATAAGTTTTTGGCCTCAGAAGTCTCATTATGATTTATGACATTATTACAATAACTCCATCAATGATTCCATCAATCTTGATGCATCGGAATCTGTGTTTGCCGACAATTGGCCATCAAATATCTCATCATACTCCTTTTTTCCAAGTCTCATTTGACTTTTCATAATTACCAAAACACAACTTAAAATATAAATATCTCCAATTTTACACTAGTAAAATTCATATAAAATTAATATATAAAAAGTATATCACATCTAACAATATCTCACACGAATATATTATTTATTGTCAGTTAAAGAAATTTGGCTTCAAAATTAAAAAAAACTTAAGAAAAGGGACGGAGTGAGTAATATAATACTCCCCCCAATTTTTTAATTATTGTTTTAATTATTTGCACATACATAAAAAAAAAGGTAAAAGTAATAAAAAAGTATACTCAAAATGTAATTAATAAACACTACACATTTACCATTGTACTCTTTTATCATTAACTAAGATTTAAGCTCCACGATGGATGTTAATGAACTTATAAAAATTATTTGTTAAGATGATAGAAGTATATCGGAAATTGTCGGACAAAAGTGTATCGGCCGATCCAAACTGATTAAGGAGAACAACCCCACCAATAAACGAAGAGAGCGAACCCATAGAAATCAATATTTAGTCCCACAAATAAGCTCATCAGATCATCCTTTTCTTCTTTTGCCCAAACCTCTCATAAAACCCCATTCTTGTTTATTAATGCACCCTCCAATCCCATCCCTGATCCCACCCCCAAGAAAACTATATAAAGGTGCCAGTTTTTATGGATCCAAAGCAATTTCCTCAAACTTTATAGTTTCTATTTCCCATAATCATCGGTTAATGAGATTTTATCTTTTCAGGTAGTATCTGACATTAATATTAGAAGATAAAGTTTCTGCTTGTTGGGTAGTCTTCTTATGTTCCTTTAATTGTTTTGATCCAAAGAGGGGAAATTTGATTATACAGGATCTGATTATTTCTTAATTGAATGTAAAAATACAGTCTTTATTAGTAAATGTGTATGTTGAGGCTGATTTTGTCGATATTTTAGCATGGGTATTTAAGGTGTATTGGAAGGTGAGAGTTGTAGTGTAAAAGGCTCTGATTGTTAGCAACTATTTACGTTTCTTGGATTTTTTGGTAGTTTGGGTGGATTTTGTTCATTGGGTGGAACAAATAGTATGCAAATCTGACGATATATTGTTGGATATTGATTAATTGCATATATAAATATAGTCTTCCTCAGTAAAAGTTTGAGTTGTGGTTGATTTGGTCGAAATTCTACATGGGTTATTTAAGGTGTGATGAAAGGTGAAAATAATAGTGTTTTTGTTGCATAAAAACTATATCTTGGTTGCAGAGTAAAAAATTTGGTGAGGTAGTAATCTTGGGTGCAAAGAGGAAATAATTGAGTGTAAAATGGGGCCGACTGTTTTCTTTCTTATGTGTAGTTTACATGGTGTGCTATCCTTGAGCTGTGGAATTTTGATGATGTTCTATTCAAACGAGTTTTTCGTGTTTAGTCATGGAAAAGATCATGCCAGTAAGTTGTTGGGATCAACGCCTCATGATGAGTTGTTAATTAGAACATCAGATTCATTTTCGGGGTTGCTTTTATGTGCCATTGGTTTCTTGTTGTTGATGGTGGCATTGGTGAAAGATAGGGAGTTTCAGGGCTTCTTTGCTAGAGGTTGCATGATGCTTCATTTGTTCATGGCAATTTGGAGATATAATTTTGAGAGGAAGGTTCATGATCTTGGCCATGATTGGATGAGGCTAGTAGTTGCAGACATTGCGTTGGCTCTGTCGTGGATCTTCTTTCTTGTGTATACCTGGAGAGAGAAGTATGACTAGCTATAAGCCGTAATATTCATAGATCATGGGATATCTGTGCGTTCATTTCCAGATCATATGCTCCTATGATCATAGCAGAAGGCTTGAAGGAGTACATCAGCTAGTGAGCTGGAGTTTGGTGAACTCAAATTACAAGGCTTTTGTCTGACAGAGGATACGTTTGTTCATACAGTGTTGTTGTTCGCTTTCGTGGAATCATAACTTCTTTTTTGTGTTTCAGTTGCATACCATGGTGAGTGTGAGATGCGTACTCATGATGGCTTGCGTTTATAGATAAAAACTTCTCACTTTCTTCTTCTTTTGTATGAAAGAATTAGTGCTATGTATATTTTCTTCAATGAATAAATGTCTACATAATTTATTTCAATCAAGTGATCGGTTTCTATTTCCTCTTCGCCTTTGCTAGTTCATTCGAATGCCTTGTTAATCTGGACTATGAAGAAATCAGCATTGCCTCTGTTTCTATAATGCTAGCATATCATTCCAAGAGTGATATATTGGAAAGTGAATGAATATAATTGAAGTTAATTTGAAAGTATGGACAATAATGTATTTGTAAAAGCAATACTAAGATTCTTCCCAATGATTTTGCTTGTTCTTTTGAGTCATCTTTTTGATACTTTTCCTCAGATTTGTCTAAGAATTTAAATTTGATCTCAATACTAAAAGCAGTCCTTTGTTTCTATCTGTTCTTTAATCAGTTAAGATTTGGTCAAGTGAACAAAATGAGAGGAAAAGCCATACCCCATAAGATCAGCATATGAGTAGATGAGAGCAACATGAAGCATTACAAGATCTTTTCATCTTAAGAGGCAAAACATGAACTTGTAAAATAAATGCTTTGAAGAACTTCATTAATCTTTTACTTTCCTGTTAAGATTGCTCCAATTGAGCTCAACATTGTCACGTGTGAGATTACTACATTAAAAATGAACGAGAGATCATCAATTAACACCACTCGATTCTAAGATGATGCCTCTTTGAGGTATGAAGTGTGATCTCTCCTTATATGGTCTCCCATTTGAAATTTGTACCGTCTTCATTTTACCAATTCAAAAGTCGAGAAGTTAAGTTTTTTGACAATAATTCAAATTTTTATTGAGCTTTATAAATATAAATAGTCGTTAGAAAAAGGTTGGGACAGTTACCAATTTGGAGGTGGTTAGAAATATATGCACCAAAAAAACCATTCTTTAGGTCAGAGTGATAATAGAAAGCTGAAGTTTGAGTCTCGACTACTCTGGTGACCTGACTGAACCCTCAAATGCATTTCCTACGCCGCCTCTCCGCAGCCACCCACCGCCACCACCATCTTACCCATCACCGCCTCTTCTGCTATTCCTCCGCCTCCATAAACTTCGTCCGCGACAAGGGTCTCGACCACGTGGTATTCCGCGAAAGGAACCTTAAACCTCTCTTAAACCTCAAGAACTTCATCAAATCCGAACCCTCTAAATCCATCCCCCTCCCCATCATCACCCAATTCAAAGAAACCCTCCAATTGCCAACTCGACCTATTGAGTTCATCAGAAGATTCCCATCAATTTTTCTTGAATTTTTTCCAGGTATCAATTTTGGATTTTCATACTTGTCTTTATTGCTTGGAAAATTGTACTTATACGTTTCCGAAATATACTTTATGATTAGTTATTATTAGATTACATAGATAAAATCTATCGACGAGTATTATAGTTATAATCAAATGTTCTTCTACGTTTATAATGAAATTCCGGAGTGAGTATTAAGTTAAAAGAATGATTTTTTACTATTAATAAATAGAATTCGACCACCCATTTATTGAAAAGTTATGTTGCTTGTCCCCTCTAACGATATATATTATCCTTTATTTGGCTAATACTAATGTTTTCGCACGCCTAAATAAATATTCTGGTTTCGTCATTGTAGGTAATATTACTCTACACCCTCACATTAAGCTCACAAATGAAGTTCTTGAACTTGATGCGGAGGAGAATTTGATTTACGAAAGTGTGGAGTATAAGCAAGATATGGCTGATAGATTGTTGAAGATGTTGATGATTGGTAGGATTAATAGGATATCGCTGAGTGTTTTTGATAGGCTTAAATGGGAGCTGGGTTTGCCTGATAATTTTGTGGAGTTTATTGTGCCTGATTTTCCTGATTATTTTAGGGTGGTTAAAGGGGGTGTGTATGGGAGTGATGGTATGCTTGAATTGGTTTGTTGGACGGATGAGCTTGCAGTTTCGGCATTGGAAAATATGTGGGTGGTGAATAAAGCGAAGGAAGAGGAGAAGCAGGAGGGGGAGAATAAGGATTCAGGACGAGCGGAATTAGGGAGAAGGAAGAATAAAGGGAAGAAAGAGGAAAGATTGTTGCATTCGCAGTTTCCGTTGAAATATTCAAGTGGGTTTGAGATGGATAAGAAGTATAAGACGTGGGTGGATGAATGGCAGAAGCTGCCTTATGTTTCACCTTATGTTGATGCAATGAATATGGCACCAATAAGTGATGAGTTGGATAAGTGGGCGGTGGGAGTGTTACACGAGCTTTTGAATATTTTTGTAGGGAATAAAGGGGAAAAGGAGAGTGTCCTTTTTATTGGAGAGTATTTAGGGCTTCGCGCAAGGTTTAAGAAGGCAATGTTGGAACATCCTGGGATTTTTTATATTTCTAGTAAGAATAGAACACATACTGTGGTTTTGAGGGATGGTTATAAGAGGGGTGCACTCCTCAAAAAGAACCCGTTGATGGAGATGAGGTTTAAGTACCTTAACTTGATGAGTTCTGGGAAGGAGGGAGATAAGGAAACAGATCTAAAACAAAAGGGTCGACACACCAAAAACAAGGCCAAAGGAGAAGATATTGAAAATGTTGAAAGCGATGAGGAAGATGCGGAAGAGGATGAAGAAGTTAATGGCTCGTCAGATGAGGAGACTGACAGCGAAGAGGATGACGATCAAGTTGGTTATTATGATGACAATACGAAGAAAAGAGGTAGGTTAAGTAATGAAACAAAATTTTCTGGGAAGAGGGATTCAAGAGGTGATGTGAGAAACCCAGCCGGAGCGTTCTCTAGTACATCTATGGGTAAAAGATCTCCACGGTCTAACAGGAGGATTGGCTATAAGAGTGAAAATTCTTCTGCAAGGTCACGAGGAATTTCGGATGTTGCAAAGCAGGGACATGGGGCCGAGAGGGAGAGAAATATCTCCAGAGAGCGGCGGTTCAGCCAGCAACAGATG
The DNA here is from genome assembly GCA_003412495.2 of Echium plantagineum. Taxonomy (NCBI): domain Eukaryota; kingdom Viridiplantae; phylum Streptophyta; class Magnoliopsida; order Boraginales; family Boraginaceae; genus Echium; species Echium plantagineum. Next base: position 5,064,257 of record CM016566.1, on the reverse strand, counting down.
CAATGTGTAAAATAGGTAAGCTGTCGCATAAATTGCTTCAGCAGACTCAGGATCTTTTGGTCTACTGTACTCCATTTGAAGTTGTCATTGAATTTTCTAATGATTATATTTAGCTCCTGTGCTATCTTTTAACCTTCCCATTAATTTTACGAAATTTTTAGGATAATGATGTTTGATCATTAAAAGAAGTCTTTCATAAACCGTAAATAATTGAATTGAATATGTAAAAGATAAAATCGTTAGATTGTAAGATTTGAGTAATGGAGGGGTGATGGTGCATCTGGGACCATCGTGTTTGCTGAGGAGCAGAATGTGACATCTGAGACTGCCTTCTCCTCCTAAAACTGTTAAAATTACATCTTTTGAGGCCTTTGTTGTTGGAATGTTGAGTGCATGCTAGCACTTCTGTAGCTAGGCATGGTTGGTTTATCAGTGGCTGAGCAATTTTAATAACACTAACATTTTAGAAAGGTTAATGTATGTACACAACTTTTGTTATCAACTTTGCAGATGAATTAATGGCTTAGCAATCAGCAATGTCAATGAATATATGTTTGGTTTTTCAGTCACTATAATGTGGCGGCAGTATAATGGACTCCAGAAAGACTTAACCTTTCTACTTCATGTTTTTCATTGCCATTATATTTGTGCAGGCATTCTTATTTTTTTTAAGTAACAAAAAAGGAGTTGGTTACAGTTACAGTTCTCAATTAACAGTGGAAGTAGAAGGTAAAAGGTAAATTCAAAACAAGGAATTTCCTCGATTAACATCATCGAATTTATATTGACCACATTGTGTTGATCGTTTTCTAGGATAGTCTTGAGTAATTAGGTGAATGGGAGTGTTGGAACACAAACGAAAAACAGCTTAAGGGCCGCCACGACATTCCAGTGTTCTCATTCGGTGAACACTATGATTTACAGGTATTTTCTGGTTCTTTTGCTCTTGTTTGGATTATGTCGGTGAAAGAAGAGCAGATTAGTATGTTGAGCAGATTAGTATGTTCTGTGAGGATTTCAATTTTGAAGCTGGCTGAAATCTACGGTCTCATGCACAACTTAAATACATTATTATTAAGGAAATCTACGGTCTCATGCAACAATGAAATTCTATGTTTTATAAGCTTCAATATTAAGCCACAAAAGTTACTTTCGTATCAATGTGGTATGTTATGTTGAAAAATATGCTAGTCATCTCTCTCCGTCCCATGAAGATTGTCGAGTTCGATTTTTCAATAGCTAAACCGTGAAATGAGTAAAGAGGAGGTAGTTGAGGGATTGGGTGTGTATGAATAAATGTCTACTCTCTCTTGATATTATTACCATTGCTAGTAATTCAACATTCAATTATTGTACTGATCTACATTCATATAAAAAATTGGTCTTTACAAAGATGAATAAGTTCCAGACCAAGATCGGACTGGTCTCAGTATTCGCTCACTGGTAAGATTTAGTTTCAAATATATAACGCGAACAACATTAAGAACAATAAATTTCAATAATTGTCGTTCTATATTTTTAACATACTATTTTATGTGCAAATGGCTAGGGCAAGAACTAAAAAGTCGAAGGGAGTATTATATAAAAGCGCAACTCAATCATGATTTAAAGTTAAATGTCAATAGTAACAAGTCATTATCGAGAACCACTTTTTACAATTTTCTTTTCTTGTTAGGTAGTTCTTTTGAGCAGTAAATTAGCCAATTATGACATATTTTGATGATGGTGCTTGAATATTGATTTGTAAGAGTGTACAAGTAGATTTGCCAACACGTAAATATTAAATGTACAATAAATGAGTATTGAGTGCACTACTTCTGATAGAGTGTAGTGTATCTTCTTGCTTCAATCAAACAAAGACTTTCTTCCAACCTAATATCTGGCCCCTTTTTTTGGTAACACTTAACGTGGTTCGATGTAAATCTAACGGTCCAGATTTAAACGTTTGACCTCTATCCTTACAAAAATACGTAAATAATAAATTTGGTACCCAATTAACTACTTGTTCCATACAAAATTTAATGCAGACCCGTTATGTTTAATTATTTTTCTAATCAGACTACACCCTGTTCAAGTCTGTCTTGATCAAATCTCAAGCTCAAAATTCCAACTTGGTAGACAAGTCCATTAACAAAATCTGACAGAACTAATTTCTTCCTCGTGAAAAATATAATTTTATGATTCCAAGAAACTACTCATTTGTCCCAAGGTTTCAAAAAAATGGTAAACTAATCAGATTACTTATCAAAGAGCCATTGAGAATAATTAAGGATAAAGATTTGATGTTTCCTTTTTCTTTTTTGACGATAGGTGTGATGAAATAAGTTTCGAATCAGGACTTTCTGGTGACTAGCAATAGGCTTTTTTCCACGGGGCTATTCCATTAACTAAAATATTTGCTGTTCTGTATTGATTCATGGCATTCATAATTTAGAGCCATAGCCTAAGAGGGGTCACAGACAAGCAAACATTATTTGCAGCAGTACTCTTCACTATTCATTTTTATCTCCTCAAATCTATTCTTTATTTGTTCTTGGATGTGTTCATATTTCCTCATATATTCATCACTCCCCCCTCCCTCCCTCCTTCCTCTCTTGAGCATCTAAGCAAGAAAACACGGCAATGGCGCCGCCCCATCGCCACCGTCTTCGTTTCTTGTTCATAACAACAATCATATTCTCTTCTTTAGCCTCAAAGATCTGCTTAGCAGCAGAAGAAATAGATGATGATGACCTTGCAGCCATTAGAAGTGATCTCCAGACACTTCAGTTTGAGAATCCAAGGCTCAGCCAAGCTTACATAGCGTTACAATCATGGAAGAAGGCCATTTTCTCTGACCCTTTTAACTTCACAGTCAACTGGAACGGCTCAAATGTGTGTTCCTACGGCGGTGTGTATTGTGCCCCGTCGCCTTCTGATGCTTCCATGAGGGTGGTTGCCGGCATTGACCTCAACCATGCGGACATTGCCGGATACCTCCCTAACGAGCTCGGTTTACTCACGGATCTTGCGTTGTTCCACATCAACTCCAACAGATTTTGTGGGGTTGTTCCTCCATCATTCAAGAAATTGAAGCTTCTATTTGAGCTTGATTTAAGCAACAATCGCTTCGTTGGAGGCTTTCCTGAAGTTGTTCTCTCATTGCCTAATTTGAAGTTCTTGGACCTCAGGTTCAATGACTTTGAAGGGCCAGTTCCATTGGAGCTTTTCAATAAGAAACTAGATGCATTGTTCTTGAATGATAACAGATTCAAGTTTGGAATCCCACAAAATCTTGGAAACTCTCCGGTTTCGGTTTTGGTGTTCGCTAACAACGATCTAGGAGGCTGCATCCCTGCAAGCATTGGGAATATGGGGAAGACATTGAATGAGATTATCCTCATGAACGATAATCTCACCGGATGTTTACCTCCACAAATCGGTCAATTGAAGAAGCTAACTGTGTTTGATGTGAGCTTCAATAACCTTCAAGGACCATTACCGCCCTCGGTTGGAAGTATGAAGAGTTTGGAGCAATTGAATGTTGCTCATAACAAATTAACTGGTGTGATACCTTCCAGTGTTTGCCAGCTTCCTAATCTCCAGAACTTCACCTACTCATTCAACTATTTCACCAGGGAGGCGCCAACCTGTGCAGCGGCTTTCAGCCCCGGAAAGAATGCTGTGTCGAATAATAGCAGGAACTGTATTCCGGGGAAGAGTGATCAGAGGTCAACTAAAGAGTGCTCCTCTGAGGATGCCAAACCTTATGATTGTAGGAAAAGTTCTTGTTTTGTCAACCCAAAACCACCAAATAATGTTTCACCTCCTGGTCAGGGTTCAGACAATAACCACCACCCGTCTCCTTCACCAACGTCGTCGCCTTCACCAACCTCGTCGCCTCCTGGTCAAGGTTCTCCCGACAAGAACCCCCACGGAGCACCTCCACCAAGCCATTCCCCGGTAGCAGCACCTCCCAAAAAGGACGATTCTGATAAGAATAATGGACGATCGCCACCTCCAGGGCACAATGAGCCATTGGAACCTGTCCATTCACCAACACCATCTCCACCTAGTCATGGTGATTCAGACAAGAATAAATACCGTTCACCACCACCTCCAAGAACTAAACTGTTGCCTGGGGTACATTATCATTCACCACCTCCGCCATCTCCTCCAACCTACACCCCGTCACCATCATCATCACCACCACCAACCTACACTCCATCATCGCCTCCTCGGCCACCATCAACCTACATTCCATCACCATCATCGCCTCCACCCCCTGCAACCTACACTCCATCACCATCATCGCCTCCTCCACCTGCAACCTACACACCATCACCACCATCGCCTCCACCACCACCATCAACCTACATTCCATCACCATCACCCCCTCCTCCCCCTTACACGCCATCACCTTCTTATCACATCAGTCCACCTCCACCACCAATGTATACTCCACCTTCATATTCCAGTCCACCCCCTCCACATCAAGAAAACACCCCCACACCACCATCATCACACGAAACACCAGTTCCATCACACCCGAACTCTCCACCACCACCACCACCTGGTGGATGCGGATATGAACATCAGCCGCCACCACCACCCAGCAGCTATCAGCACCATCATTCACCACCACCACCAAAACAGTCACAACTATCACCACCGCCTAAAAACACATACACATCACCACCACCACCATCATGGGATAATGTACCTCTTCCGCCAATCAGTGGAGTCTCCTATGCATCCCCCCCTCCCCCTGCTATTCCGTACTAATAGATGTAATCTTGAGAAGGGTGTTTTCTTGATGATGAATATGCTGATATTTTAAGCAAGATTTCAACTTTAGTTATAGTTTGTAATTTTCATCAATTCTTTTTTGGATTATTTGTAATGACTTTCTGGTTCTAAAATCAATTGAACTGTTGTTAATTCAGTTTGTTAGAACTTTAGTTTCCATGTTAACTTCGAATATATGAATAGTTTAAATCATATGAACTTTTTAGTTTTCTTATTCATTTGAATTTTGAACCTTACGCCGAATTATACTGAAAAAAAGGTCAAGCATTGGATTCGAACCAAACTCGAAAAACTTAGAAAATTCAGCTTGTTACATCCATGACCATGTCTCGTTGTATAATCAAGTCAAAGATCCATACTTCCGGATTGGCTGAGACTTGAGGCCACCCTGAGACTTCATTATTGTTGCAGATTACGTATATCCAGACCGATGTTACAATAAAAAAATGATAATCCACAAATCGACTTGATACAATATCGAGTTGGAAACTCTGTTCAGAATCTACTCGAAATAGATATGTTGATATCTAGCTCGAAATGGAATTGTTCAATATCATTCAGACTCGGTAACTAAAATGTTGCATGGTAAAGTTTTGTATTTTAGTTGCTCCATTATGAAAACGCGTTATGGAGTTTTTCAGCAATAAAATAGCATTATGACAAAAGGTGAGTTGGTTATAATAAATAAATAAAAAAATGCATCACTACAGTTTTGGTTTTGTGTACTTGTGTCCACAAGATCATGTGAAAACTGAAAAGTCTATTAATTGCAGATTTCATTCATTCATTCACAATCACACTCCACTGATAGAAAAAAGTTTGTCTAAATATACATTCAAGAAACTATTCAATTTTACAAAATAATAGTACTTCAACGATAATAGAGTGCAATAAGCAACAATTCTATTAGGCTCATACATTGTTAAGATAAATTGCATAAAAAATAATACAGGTGCACCGTTACTCCATTGCATCTGCTACACGTTTATTTTATCTACTGAAAAGAATCGAGTTGAGCTCATACATTGTTAGAACGCAATCGAGTTGAGCTCTACTATCTATGTCCATCCATGTACAAACACACAATCTCAATGTATATATGCATGTAAGAAATGTGAAAACAATCTCACCTCGTCGCAGAGAACACTTTGCACAAGCAAGTGGATGGGAGCAGCTAGGAGGTTGTGCTATTATGGATTTGCAGACTATTATTTTCATTTGAAAAAGTGACGTGCATAATTTTTACGACCCATATTTAGATGATAAAGAGACCCCCCGACTTGGAATAGTCATTGAAACATCATGCAAAATGAATCACGATGCATGATATGTCATCTTTACTCTTTCTTACCAATGCTTCCGAGGTTAAGCGCTTAGCTGCTGCCTTGGGATCTTTTATGGATCTCACCAAATCAATTGCTTCTTGATTACTCATTACCTGCCCATCACAATTCCTTCATAAAGCTCGTACGTACAGATTGGAATAAGAAATCAACAAGTTGAACAAAATAACAAACAAGAAATAATGCATTTATGTGGTACAAGTTGTAAATTATGCTTCTAAAGAGTCTCCCGACCACCATACATCCAGAGAAAATGACAAAATGATGGTGAACAGTCATAATAATTTAGCAATCCTGTCTGACGACCCCTCATCGTTCAGAAAATGGGAAATGGATTGCCAATTAAGTGCCTTGTATTACTATTGATATAGTTTTGTCATGATAGCGAGTTATATACAGTGGGTACAACTCATACCAGCACAATGTCAATTAACGGAGTTTGCGCACACAATCTTGTGAAGGCAAGTTGCCCAAGCTATTAAGATTTTGATTTTTAATTGCCAAAAGGTTCATATTTCAGCAAAACATTGCAAGAGAGTTTTAAGCATTAGTACCACCAGGAGCAGGCACATCTTTTGCAGTTTTGTGCAACTAATAACACAACTCCATCGTATACATGGTATATAATATGCCTACGCATCCTACTTTTGATTACATTTAATATTGTCAACTATCGATCAAGTTTTTCAGGTTAAGACTGGTCAAGTTTTTAACACTGAAGGACGCTGACACTCTAATTAAAATGCCATAGGTTCATGTCAGGATTCAAGTTGTCATGGGGTAGGTGGAAAACGACTACTATTCCTTTTCTTAAATAATTTTTTTTTCAATGATGAGGTAGACTTAACAGATAAAAATAATGCCTGTCACTACCTAACAGAAATTCGGAAACAAGCTAGCATACTGGATTATTTACATTTTTTCAATAAGCTTAATGTCTATTTGTCGTCATTCAAAAATTTGAGCAAAAAACTACATGAGCCAGTATACGATCTAAGGTGTAAATCCAAGTGAAAGGTTTCTGCAAAATATAAGCTTGAATCAGGATTCTGTGTATAGAGAAACACAGTTACCATCGAGGACTCACCTTCCATAAACCATCACTTGCCAGTATAACAAATTCCGTTGACGGGTCAATTGGTACATGCCTCACATCTGGAACTGAACTCAAGTGCGCTTTTAGGCTTTGATCACCAAAAGCACGTGCTACAGCAAGCTGACCATTAACACGTGGCACATCTCCTGAAATTTAAATATTAGCTTTAAGAAGAAGAATAAAAAGTAAAATACAGATTAACTAAATCTAACTTTGTACATGGTAGGTTATTTTTATCTGCAAAGAATTGAAGTTGTCAGGCATCAATTAGCTGAATACTGTTGTAAACTTACCGGGGAATGCAGTAACAAAGCCACCCTGCTTTTCAATCCTTTTCCGTTCTTTGTCTGGCTCATGGTCAACAGTAATTTGGTTGGCAGCACCCCTTTCACATAAAACCGCTCTTGAATCACCAATATTCGCCACCCATAAATCTTTTCCATCGATGACAATTGCCGTAACTGCCGTTGACCCACCAGGTCCAAGTTGTCCGGAATTCTGTAATATGAGGTTGTCGGTGGCGCGATATGCATTCTTTATTGCAGTCTGTGGATCTTTCCAGAAACTGGGCTGTATATGAGAAGAAGCCATAAACTTCACGTTCATTAAATTACTAAACCAGCTCTGGCATTAACTTTTAGATTCATTGAAGGGGCAACTATTTTATAAAATGACTATCAAATAACTCTATGTGATAACTGATACAGCGTTCTAATAAACCTTACTACTGAAACAGGACAATCGCCTTGAAGCGACAGAGAGCATCATGGCTAAGTATAGTCCGATGAGGTCAATGCAATATACAAATGCCAGTGGTAACACCAAATTTGTACTTTTATGACTGAACACTCACAAGGACATGTAGATGATCTGAGTTCCTAGATCCTAACATGAAAGGTCGTGCTAAATGCATTTTTGGTCTCTCACAGTAGAATGGTGTCGATTCACTCATGTATCAAATATGTAAAATAGTAAAGCACTAGTGTTTACTAGATAGTCCTACATTACCCTTGAGATTGATATCCACATCCAATTGCCAATACGTCTTCAATTATGATTCATTCATGGCTAATATCACTTCAACTTATAGAGCATGTCTACACCACAACTATTTCAGGTGGTTTGTCACTTTGTCTATCTTGTTCATTTAATGAGTTTGATCATAAAAATATACACGTGATCCAACTTCCTGTCTCACTTTTAATTTCACACAGCCAGCTAAAACTAGAATTATAAGCTCTCTAATACCAAACAAAGCCTTATCCCATTAAGTGGGGTCGGCTACATAATACAATGTCTCCGTTATAAGCTCTCGAACGAAGGACAATTTCTTCTTCTCAGAGACAAGCACACAGAGAAATAGACAAGAATCAACTAACTAGTAACAAATTAGGTCATCGACAACTAAATTAATCAATCGAAGAACAAATTATCCAAATTTGAGAATAACAACTAATAGGAGGAAGCATTAATTACCTCTTTAAGAATGTTGTCAAACAAATTATCCCTCAAATAGGTGGGCACACGATGACCTAAATGGCCATCAAAAATAGCAAACAAACCAAGCATATGTCCCTTCTTATTCCTGTATTCAGCAACATGATAATCTTCCATATCATGGCCTGATTTCCCTTTGACTAAGTTAAAACCATGCTCTACTTTCCTGTTGGTTGACTTTGACTTGCTTTTCCCCTTCCCACTATCTAAAGATGATGGTTTAAAACAAGTTTTCTGCAACAATTGAATTCAACAATAAGAGAATCATAATTAAACATACGTTTCCAGCTCAAAGGTACATGAACTATGATAACATAGCTTGAAAGACTTGATTTTGAAACAATTATGAGAACAGGAAAGCTCAAAATACTTGATATTTTTTAGAATATGACCGGTCCCAATATTGAATATGCCAAAGCATACGATGATCATATCATACTGTGATCATACGTCAATAACCTATAGCTATAATCCCATGTAAATAATTCATAATATATACTTAAATGAATTGTTTGCAGATGGAAACATTGAAGCCATTATGAAAACAAGAAAGCTCAAAAGCCTTGATTTTAAACAAGTATTAGAACAAGCGAGCTCAAAAGACTTGATTATTGAACAATTATGAGAGTTACCAAGTTAAAAAGACTTGACTTAAGGCAATTATTAGAAAAACTAAACTCAAAAGACTTGATTTTGAAGCAATTATGAGAACGACCAAGCTCAAAATATTTGATTTTGGAGCAATTGTTAGAACAAGAAAACTCAAAAGACTTGATTTTGGAACAATTATGAGAGCAAGCAAGCTCAAGACTTGATTTTGAAGCAAAGGGCACCTTGAGTTTGTACAAGAATCCTCGAGAGGAGGAGGAGGAGGAAGAAGAAGAGGGTTTGGATTCCATGTTAGAGGGTGTATGATATGAGAAGTAAATGAAGGAATTTGATTGGTTGTTTATGCATGAGGTAGTAGCTTCAGTTTGAATGAGATATGGACTTTCTTCACCCTCAAAACAGTTCCAGACGCTTTTTTTGAATATCCAAATCAGACAGAGATAATGGATTGGAATTAATTAAGTCAGAGGACAGAAAAGAGGAAGAACTTTCATATGTGGTGTCTCACACCATTTCACTCTCATACTTTGAAATTATTTCACCACTTCCACCTCTTGACCGAACCAATTATAAATTAAAAGCTATATATACGTGATACATATGTAAAGAATAGAACAAACTAAAATACGACTTAGTAAATCTTATACAAGATTGATAATGACAAACTCAAACTTATTAGGTCAAAAAATGTTTGGTTGAGATTTTATGTCTTATACGATGAGAATATGAATAACAAACTACTCTAGTTAACAATAGTCTTGCCTACTAATCTAATTTGATTCCAAAATATTTAATCGTATATTAGATTTTTAAATTACTAGTGAATACACGTTTAAGTGTTTAATGAATTTAACAAACAGTTCTTTAGTTGATGAGTACGTCAAACGCAACTTTAAAATCTTTATATATGCCCACACAAACGATCATATTTTCGAGCCAACCAGCTCGATAAAAACCGTTGTCATCCAACACAAATCGTATCAGCTCCAAGAATGTCCGAAGACAAACGTCGCAGAGAATCATCCCCTGCTCTCGACGATGATATTCAATTCACCATTGATGAATCTTCGATCAAATGCTTTAATCTCATTATTCCATATTTGCCTCCAATTGATATTGCATCCCTTTCAACTTCTTGCAAAACTCTCCACAAAATCACCAAACAAGTAACAAACACAAGATCTTCAGATGCTTCTAGAAGCTTAGAGAACTTTCCAATACCCTTCATCAACAACATAGACTCCAAACCATATGATTTCTTCTACTATACTTCAAACCAAACACTACCCATTAATTGTGATACTTTCTTACAGCCATGGGGCACTAGTTTGAATGCTGATTCAGTAAAGGGGTTAGTTCAAGATTTTTGTCTCCGAAACAAAAAAATTGTTCCAAGATCGGGTTTTTATCGGGTTTGGAGTGACCCATTTTTGTTTAGAGTAGAGGGGGCCAGTGGGTGTGAATGCGGGAATTGTGGTGAAGAATGTTCTTGTTTGGATGGTGATGATGTGTTGGCTAATGAGTGTGGGCCAAGTTGTTTGTGTGGTATGGAGTGTGGGAACAGGGTTTCTCAGAGGGGGGTGGGGGTTAGGGTGAAGGTTGTTAAGGATGAGAAGAAGGGGTGGAGTTTGCTTGCTGATCAGTTTATTGGGGTGGGCACATTTGTCTGTGAATATGCAGGTTTGAGTTTTAATTCAGTTTGTATTGTTTTGAAATGTGTTGATGCAATGTAGGGGGGATTGGAGAGGACGTATTCATAAAACCGACCTCATTTAGGTTGCGTCTGGTATAGTGGAATGGAATGGTGTAGGAATGGAATAGACAAAGTAATGGAATAGACAAAGGAAAGGAATGAATTAATGAATTTTATTACTTTGTTTGGTATGTGAGTAGTAATGTGATTGAATTATCACATTACCCCCAATTTTTCTAATTTGATTACCTAGTAGGAGGTAATCATCCATTACCCCCAATTTAGGCGGAATGGTTATTACCTCAAATGAGGTAATTCAATTAACTAGAGAATGCAATCAAAATTCATTGTTATCTACCAAACTAAGTAATACAAACTAATTTAATTCCATTCCTTCCTATCTCATTCCATTCTTGCATACCAAGCACAACCTTAGTGTGATGCAGTTTGGTTTTATAGTTTAAAATGTGTTTAAAATCGGAACATTTTACTTGTCAAGGAATCTTCATCATTTTGCAGGTTTTAGTATAACTTTCAGCCTATGTAATTTTGAAATATGTTGCTTGTGAAGGAATAAGGTAATGTCATAGTTGAATGGTAGTTGAAGTTTGTTTATATCATTGATTTATCATTAGATACCTTGAACATTTTGTATATATAGGGCGTAAACTGACAAGTTCATATTTTGTTTTTAATGTTATTTGCGAGTATTCAGGTTTGAGTTTGTTTCTGCAACGACTTTAAAGTTTGAATTTTCGATTGAGAACAAATCAGTTTATATCCTAGTTGAATGACAATTGAAAAGCATGGTGAAACAAGTTTATCTTGAACATTTTGTAAGTATAGGGTCTCAGCTTGAAAGTTCAAATTTTGCCCTCAACTTTGTCTGTGTAATATGCAGGTTTTGGTGTGCATTTCAGTATATACATTTCTGGCATGACTATAAAGTTTGAACCTTTTACCTGTGAAGAAATCAGTTCATATCATAATTGAATGATAACTGTGAAACATGTTTCGTTGTTCATTTGATTGATTGATTAATCATCGGAATCGTAAAGATTTTGTAAGTGTAGGATGTTAGCTTGAAAATTCAGCTTTTGGTTTAAGTTTCGAAAAGCTAGGTTCATTGATTTATTTCTGCAGATATTCAAGTGTTTTTTGGTTTTATATATAGGTGAACTATTGACTACAGGAGAGGCAAGAAGGCGGCAAGTAATATATGATGAACTTGCACTGAAGAGGAAGTTATCTCCTGCACTTCTGGTCGTGAAAGAGCATCTTTCATCTGGAAATGCATGTATGAGGATAAATATTGATGCCACAAGAATTGGCAACATCGCGAGATTCATAAACCATTCGTGTGATGGTGGGAGCCTCTCTCCTGTAATTGTCCGGAGTTCTGGAGCTCTTCTACCTCGCGTTTGTTTCTTCGCTTCTAAGGAGATACTCGAAAATGAAGAACTTACATTTAGCTATGGTGAGGCTAGGCTTAAAGAAAATGGTCTGAGATGTTTTTGTGGCAGCTCTTCTTGTCATGGGATACTTCCTTCAGAGAATACATAAAGTTAAAATAATTAATGTCAACACTTCATTTGGGTGCTTCATAAATCATAAAGCTGGGTTCATATTCATGACAAATTGCTCTCTTTATTATTAAAAGTTTATTCAGTTTCCTGGATTTAACTAATGTTATCTCTAAAACCTGTAAGACTATGAATAGTAAGAGTGTTTAAAAGATAATAATATGGATTTATTAGAATAATGAAGAATTAGTAATTAATGGTTAAAATGTAACCTCGATAGGCAAAAACGTCAAAAAAGAACTTGAGGGAGCAAATGTTAAACAAATATCCAATTAACCTTTGTTTACAAGTTACAACCACCTACTAAGCATATTTATGATTAAAAAGCCTGATCCAACCTGTGTGATTGTTTATGCATAAAGCTTGAACCAAATGATTAAGCTCATAAGCCGGAGCAGCGGAGCTAATGGTTGAACTAGAAGATTATACTAAGATAGTAAATGGAACTATATAAGCATTTATTGTGAACGAGTCCAGTTTCCGTTGGATATTCATCATCATACTATTGTGCCAAACTGCAGCATAGCACAACAGCATTAAGAGTACAGTATAATAAACAAGAGCAGCACAACAGAGTCAGGAAAATCAACGGAAAGTTGCACTACGGTTGCCAGATGCAGGGAAAGCTTGGCGCCTTTTACCCTGCGGCAATTCTTGTGTAACCTCGCCGTTCTGAGTTATGGCTGAACCACCATTCCGATGCCCTTGACCACTCCTGCCCCTAGTTTGATCAGCCTTTTGTCCTCTTGAACTGCCTGTGGAAACTTCTCCAAATATCACTTGTTTCCTGGCCGTTTCGTAGTCAAAAGGCTTTAACGATGAATACCTCTCATGATCTCGAGATTTGTGGCCATAATTGTCTCTTCTTGTATCCTTAATTGACTGGAAACACTGTTGGAAGTTAGAGGCCATATGAGAGAGAGACATCATGTCATCTTCCTCGTCAAATTCCTCAGAAGCTCCACCATTGTCTTCCATCTGTTCCATACCGTTCTCAGCAAGTATGGGAATCTCGTTGGCGGATGGTTCTTCATCTGAATCTAACAAAATTACCTCTTCCCTTTTTGAGCTAGTAGCTGCTACAGGCTCTTCACGCAGAGACAATTCTGATGGCATATGTGGCTCTTCCGGAGCAGGTTTCTCATACATAGTCGTTTCCAACTGGATAGCAGGCTCTTCTGAAGTACATGAAGGATCTTCACGAACAGGAAATTCCATAAGCAAGGCAGGCTCTTGAGCAGCAGGTGCAGGTCCTTCAGGGTGAGACAAAATCAATGGGGAAGATGCTCCTCCTGAAGTACGTTCAGGTTCTTCACAAGGAGATACTTCCATAAGTGAGACAGGCTCTTCCATAGCAAGTGCAGGTTCTTTAGGATGAGACAATTTTAACTGCAATTCAATTTTTTGGGCACTGCAATCAATGTTCTTTTGCACTGGTTCATTTGTAGTCTTGAAATGGTTAAACGGGAGGCTAACTGCTGATTTGATATGTTCGAGTTTCATTTCTTCAGGTTCCTACAAATTTAATTGATGTAGAAAGTATATATTGATCAAATCCGAAAGGTGAAGTAAATTGACAGGACATTAAAAAGGAAATTCATTGGATCCAGCAAAAGAATTCGAGGAAACAAGTGATATGTGTGAATCCTCGGCCTTAAAAGAAATCTAGTCAGCTAACTCATCAAAAGTAGAATGAAACTCTCACATTCACCTTTTACCAATTAATAGAAAGAAGTAACCAACATATTCAAAATGGACATACTCTTTTATCCGTCTGAAACTTCCGCTTCATTGAATTTCCAAGTAGCGCACCGAAAGTACGGCTAGGCTTTTTCAACACTTCAACACTTGCTCCAGCCTGCTAATTGTTTTTTTCGAAGTGTTACAACTTGGTCGGATAGTAAGATTGCAATATAGTAAACGTTAAATAGCATACAGTGATAAGCGAAATTCGTGTGCTCTCTCTCTCCTTGCTGTCATTGAGTACGGCGGCCACATGCTTCAGTGAAGAAGCTGTGTGTACATCTATTTCGCGCTTTATATTCTCATTTTCATCTGGACTATCTGGAGATCCCTTTGTTGGATCTGATTCATTGTAGGAGCATAATCTAGGTGAAGTAATAGTATCAATACTGTCCAGTTCCGACAATACTTCATTGTTTTCAATAGTCTCAGACTTATGCTCAGGTCCCTGCAAAGAGTAAAGTATCAGTCTTAAACTATGCTAATAAGGACAACATCCTTCGAGAATATTTTAACGCTATTATGTCCTAAATAATACTGTGTCTACAATCCGCAAAGTTAAAGATGATCATTACGCACAAGATGGATGCATGGCCATTCTAACTAAAACTAAGAGGTATAAGACTTACCGGTTCCACCTTCAATACTGCTTTCAACTCCTCAGCAGCAGCCTCAAACGCAGCAGAATTTCGCATGGAGCATCTGATAACGTTGACAATAGATGCAAGGTTGCGTTCAACGTACGAATGTTTTGACCTCACAAATCGACGAAGTTTGCTAGTAGTAAGAGGCATCTCCGTAGCTTTGAATCAAGCATAACAATGGTTCTTTAAGTCAATACCAAAACAACTGAACAAAGTTAACTTTCAGCATCTAGTCATACCTATCTCGACAAGAGTTCTGTTAGGCAATATAAATCCAGTACTCTCGTCTTCAGCACGTGCTACGATATCTCTCCACTCACATAGGCCCTGAAGAAAATATTTTAAGATGGAGGGGATTTAAGAGATGGAATGACATAAAATTTTGAAATATTAGTACAGCATTGGTATATCAATGAAGGTAATCCAATGAAAATAACTTTAGCAGGTTAACTTACAGCAACAACTGCTAGTTGCTGTGCACTGAGACCAGCTCCTCGCACTCTACAAATGTATTTGATGTTTTGCTTCGGAGTCAATACCAAAGAGAAAACAAAAATGCTACTGTAACAATATTTTAAACGATATACTAAAGTGTCAAATGAGGCACGTACGCGTATATGCTTCGAAATGATTGATCTGTAAGAAGTTCTTTCTCATAAAGTGACATGCATATGTTATAACTGCGATCGTAAACCTGCAGAAACAATAAAGCATAGATAAAATATTTGCTAACATGAGGTAAGTGGAAACAATGGAATAGGAAACCATATGAGAAGTAAATTTATCTCAAAGCGCACCAAAATCAAAAGAATAAGCATTCAATGGTCCTTTTATGATCACTTAAAACACATATATAAGGCCATATGCATCAAATCTCCATGTTTTTATACAAAATTGCACTAATGTGAAACAAAACGTGTTTGCTTTTCTATGCGACGTGAAAATACATAACAATATGCCTACCTCTGATAGCAAAGAGCCAGGAGATTGTGCATCAGCATCTAACGATCTCAACCTTAGCCTCATTAAATCATATATATACAACAGATAGTGTGTGTCTTCTCTGGCATACCTGTAACATGTACCAATGGAGGAATTAACAAAACGCATGAATACCTTTGTAAATAACCAAACACCTACTTACTAAGTGGTAAAATGCTCCACCCACTGACTGCAGGTAGAATTACTTAACTCAGCCAGTTACAAATGAAAGAATTATACATTACCAATACCAAGTTTGTGAGAAAAGAAAATTT
The DNA here is from genome assembly GCA_003412495.2 of Echium plantagineum. Lineage (NCBI taxonomy): Eukaryota > Viridiplantae > Streptophyta > Magnoliopsida > Boraginales > Boraginaceae > Echium > Echium plantagineum. The sequence goes on along the minus strand of CM016566.1, from coordinate 5,048,005 downwards.
AAATAAATAGATTCCAAATCCAAGTTATGAAATTGTAAAAATTATCTATGGTGCCTGATTAAGTTACGCCAGCTCAAGAAGGGTGCAAAGGACCAAAAAAGGGGTATACCTTAGCATTATAGCAGGGAGTGGACGTAGTCTCCAGTCAGCATTCTGATACCTACAATTAGTGATTGATAAGTTTACAAATCATAATCTGCAATAAGATGGGAAATGTACAGGGCTGACAGATGACCAGATAAAGTTGATCATTAAATGATTTACTCAGTGGCCATACTCTTTGTTAGCTTTGACTCCACAGTAATGATTCAACAGATACTCCAGACTGAACCTTTCCAGATTCATTACCCTCGAGGCCTGAATAACAAGACAACATTAGTTCTGTTCAACCTGACTAAGGAAATGATGAGGGAAATTCCTGTAAACTACCAGCATGTGGATCTGAATAAAATACTAAAAATAAAAAAAATTGACAAAGGTTTTTTACCAACATAGAGTTATGAGTGTGTCTCAAAGAATAACACACTAGCACAGTTAAACATGGAATGAAATAAGAAATTTGTAAACATAAAACTAATTTATGCTGGTACAAAGACAAATATCAAGAATGAACAAAGCAAATAAATAGTAAAAAATCTTCTTCACATATAGATAAGTTCATCAACAGATTGTGAATTGGTTTTCTTTACATGGCAATTGAGACCGATCAATTCAGATCACAGTCGTAAGAGTAAACAGCTGCATACCTGCCCAGTGTCGAACATGTTGCAAATGTATATACCGAAGTCCCGCTGAAGCCACAAGACATCATGATCTGCTCCATGCAAAACCTAATCATGATACCTCAAATGACTAAGTCGCTGCGGATAAAGGTCAACAACACACATAACGAAGGAATTATTACCTTTCTCTTAGTCGGATCTTTGAAGAATTCCCTCAGGTATGGACCAACTTGAACCTTAAGCTTCAGAGTATCTATGACAAAGTCCTCTGTTCGAGTAGATATTTGCATCAAACATGTCAATCCTTGAAAAGATCGATACTGATTATGCTCCAAATCTACCTATACAACAATCAATCAAACAGTAAGATGCAGCCAAGATGATTGACCAACAGATAGAATGACCCCTAAATCTCAAACTCTGCAATTGCTGAGGGCAGTAACAGTATAACTTAAAATTCTTGTAACAGCTATCAAACATCAAATGCAGGACTCCAAATTTCATGAGTTTTGAGTACCAAAAAAGGTCAATTTTATTCCTCATCGGTCTGCATTTAGCTGTAATTTTAATTTGTTTGGGGTAAGGGGGCTGGAGGATTGTAGGAAAGAATTACCGCAAATTCATCCACTTTACGCAACTTAGCAGCGAGTGCCTTTAAGTCCTTGACCTCTTCTATGAACTTGAATGGTGTGCGCTCCAATGGAGGTGGTTCTACAGGCTCAATTTTAGTTTCATCTCTATCCACAAAGTCTGAGGGAGAAAACTTCTCCTGTCAATAAATGAGGACTTCCATTAATAAACTGCAATACATAAAGTAATTCTGCAAACAGGAAAAATGCCATTTTACTCCTAAAGTGAAGAGTGGTGAACAATGAAAAGGTGCATAACACTAAAAGGGAAAGAAATAGAATTAATCACTGTCTGGCACTAGATTCTTAACCACATTAAAGGCGTGCAACGCTCAACATGCTCACTTATACTTAATATAACATAAACTTGCATCATATTATGGCACTAGATCACATGTTTAACATAGAACAACATATAAACATATTATGAACCCAAAATATCTTCAGACTTCTAAGCATGAACCCTACTTCTCAAACTAATAATGCCCCATAAAGCAACAATCTTTCGAGAGGAAACTTACCAATGGGTGCATACGTCTACCATCATCACCCTTCTCTAACAATACATGTTCAAATGGCTTATTCACATTATTCACAATGATCTTATACTCATCCTGTGGCTTCTTTAAAGTTGGTATATGAAACGGAATCTTCTGCTTAACTTTCGTCACCACCTGCACTTTCACTCCCCCCTCTTCACTCTTCACCTCACCACTCCCCTCACCCACATTCCCGCCTCTCCGGCCCCTTCTCCCGCAAACCACCTGGAACCCATCATCACCACCACCACCGAAACCACTTCCGCCGCTCTCCTCCGCCTTCTTCCTCACATCCTTGAACTCGTCAATCGAAGAATCAATCAATTCAAACACCTCATCATTCACATTAACCAACCACTCATCCCCTTCAACGTCCATCTCATTACACGCATCTCCGAACCCCAACTCCTTCCCGGGCCACAACTCCGTGGAATCCCTAATTTTCTTGAGAATTTGTTTGCAATTCTCATCAACGATTTTAGTACTAGACAAGAAACCATCAAAATTATTATAAAAATGGAAGTCTTTTCCGTGAGGAATTCCTTTAGCCGACCCCGAGAGCTTCGACAAACAAGAATTCAACGGCTGATTTGATACAATCTTTTGTAATTCCTTAGCTTTCTCTGAGGTTTCATCACTCAAATCAACTGACATTTTCGGTAAATATGAATTAAAATTGGCTTTTAAAAAATCTAGTTAGTTAATACTACAGAACTTTAATGATTATTGAATTAGTTGCATTTTGTGAAGTAGGGTTTTTCAATTGTGTGCGTGTGGTCGGGGGGGGGGGGGGTATAGGGTTTAGGGTTTTGGGATAACCGTGGCTTCTATGAAGGAGGAGGAGCTAAGGTGACTTCAAAATTAAGTACACCAAATCTATTTGGGGAGAAAATTGTAAGATTAACACTTATTTGGACTTTTTATTAATTTATGGCACTAGTTTTACAAGTTTTAAAGGATCCAATTTCAATAGAAATTAGTAATTATAAAATTACTGATTTTTAATAATATGTTGGGCATACTTGAAACATGTTGGTACATTGTTGTGCATCATATGTCGATTGATTCATGAGATCTCGGTAGATTAATGGTGATTAAGATGGCCATCTCCAGTAGCAATATTGGGTATCACATCAAGTCTGTGTATCTGAGACAATACATGTGCAAGATTATGGTGACACATATCTTACCATAGCTTCACTGTAAGAATCGCGATGCGAAGGAATCACTTTACAAGTAATCGTCCAAGGGCAAGTGGGAGTGTTAGAATTATGAGGTATTTGACACGTCATAATAAGTGCCCGTTGAACAATTTGATTGTTCGTAGTGATTACTTATTTAAAGTTAAGTTCATACGTATATTATGTTTAACAATAATATACATGATGGAAATAAATTCGAAATGCATTAGGGGTCATGATGGTTTTACTAGGGCCCGCTCATGATTTAAATGTTAGTAAAATACTTGATTGATATTTTATTAAAATACTTGATTGATATTTTATTAAAATACTTGGAAAATAGTACACTCAAGCTCTAGTTGCTTCAAAGAAGAAATCAAGCTAGCGTTGGTGTGTACTAACTAAAGAGATGAATTGATCGTTGCTCTTCCGCTGCACTCGATCGCGCTTCAAAGGTACATACACCAACTCATAGTTAAATGTGTTTTAAAACATTGTATTCGATCGTTTATACGATTTTACATAATTTGATATGTAAAACTCGTAATAAAACCCAACATGATTTACTCATTTTCAACAAAAAAAAAAAATAGAAGCAATGAGAGCTCAAACTATCTCCATTTAGCGGCTACATCTTCAAATAATAATTGTCTTTTGTACAATTCCTACCTAAGAAGCTATATTTATGTTATCACTATGTGCTACACTAATGCGCACGCATTTGGTCGTCTTGACAACGATTTTTGTGACACCTAAAACCAGAAGGAAGAAACAAAACTGTTAGACAGACAAACTCAAAGAAGAAAAGTGGATTTAAGTCATTGTCTTACCACTGTTAGAATCTTCTCAAGCTAGGGTTATTCAGATCACAAGCTTTTCCCTTGCTTTGGATGATCTAAATATCCCTATCACACAAACAGGAGCTCCATCTCCACAAATATAAGAGCTTAGCAAATTACTAGAGAGCTTTGAGAGTCGGAATAACAAGATTGCTTCAGAGAAGAGAAATTAAAAGCCATCTGAATCAAGGAATATACAGATTCCAATGCTTAAAGGATCCAATTTCGAAGCCATCTGAGAGAGCAATATTTCGATTAACTCCATACGACTTTATCAAATTTAGTTGTTAAGGAAATTTTTTACTATAAAAAATATTTAATATGCCTTCTCTTTATTCAAAATATAGAATAACGAAATATTTTGAGAGAGAGAGGCCACCAACTCACCATTATTTATCTCTGCAAACTTCTTTTGTGCACCCTTTTCGTTGTTTTTGTCGGGATGATACTTGAGAGAAAGCTTGTTCGTAAACAAGATTCATGTTATCGAAAGAAGCTAAAGTAGCTAAAGTAGGTTAATATGCCATGAGTTTAGGATTTAATCAAAATGGCTCATTACACTACTTTAGCTTCTTTCTAAACAGTGGGACATGTTATCGTTATAGAGAAACCAATCGATCACCATTTAACTCCCCTTGTTAACTATGCTAATTCAATAGGCATTCATCTCAGATACAATTATACAAATAATCAAATGTGAACATGACTGAGAAAATAACAAAGCGTTCAAGTAGTATTGCATTATTTTCTAAATAACACTCATAAAAATGAAGAATACAATATGCCTCAATTGAGGATAAAATTATAAAAATATAATCACAAATATAAGTAATAGCTTGTTAAATTTACAACTCCTAATATAAACAAATATGTTCACTCAATTGGCAAGCATGCTGACACAGGTCTCGTATTCGAGTCCTCTTGCTAGCATGGAAATTGGTTAGAGATATGGTTTCTCTCACTAGTTTGACGCTAGTCGCCTCTTTCCTTGAATTTACGAATTGTAATGATGTTTAATGATTGTTATCGATTATTCATATTAATAAAATTAAAGGATAGTCCCCTTTTTTTTCTTTTTTCTTTTTTAAATATGTTCACTCAAATATAAGTAAAATCACAATCGAACAAAGTACAGTAATAGTACATCATTCAGAAAATCAAAACTAAAACCGAGTCAACTTCTGTAACCATATTGATTCGATTCGAATTAGTTTGGACGGTTTAAGTGCACGGCCCCACCAATCAACACCGGTGACATGAAAAGATGCAGAAAGCCCAAACACCGGTCCCCCAAAACCGCACTTTATCAACTCCTTAAACTCACTTCACTTTTTCATCACTCCTCAACTTCCATCGTCCTTTCCAAATTCCAACTATGAGGTACTCCCAACAATTTATCTCCATCTCATATCTATCCATTTATTTTTTCTTATTTACATTATTATCCCTATATCGTAACTGATCTTCAATCAGTATTGAGATTAAATTAAATAATAAATCGACCGAGGACGATTACTCTATTTAATTGGAACTTATAATTGTACGATAAAAATTTAAAATCAATAACTTATTCTCGTAGTTACATTGTTTAATTTGAAGTTTTTTGGGTTATAAAATGAAATGCAGTAGGCAGCCGGAGGTGCTTTGGGCGCAGCGTTCAGACAAGGTGTACTTGACTATATCTCTGCCTGATGCTAAGGAAATCTCCGCCACGTGTCAGCCTCAAGGGGAGTTCAACTTCTCTGCTCTCAGCTCCCAAAGCGAACCCTTCAGTTTCGCGCTCCATCTCTATGGAAACACTATTCCCGAGGTAACTGTTCTTGTTTCGATATCCTGTTATGTTATTTGATAACGTATTTTGACTACATGTCGGGTGTCTTAATTAAGACGTTCAAGTTTGTTAATTTTGACCCCGCTATTGAAATATCAAAACTAGACAATTTATGTGTTGGGAGTCTCGTGTTGTGAATTGACTCGCGGTATTCTACTCGACAACTTGATCGAATAGCCCTATTTGGGACTTGGGAGTGTGACTAGTTTTTCTTAAAAAAATGAGTTGCCTACTAGCATTCGATGGATTTGTGACACGGATGATTTAAGCTTCAGGTGTTTCATGCTGGTATTTGTACATGGTATTGAACTCTATCAGAAATTGCTTATCAATTTTATTTTATTTCGTTGCATGATTTTTTTCCAAAAAGAGTCTCAGGGGAGACTTAAATTTAGAATGAATGATACTACGAGTTTTCAAATTTATTACATTAATGCCCAGTTTCAACTGTAAGTCACTGAGCCGAGATTGAACTTGTCTTTTAGTTTAGAAGTGAAACATGGATTCATGAATAGTTTTAAGACAGATTAGTCTCTGAGAACATTGAATTAGCTGTTAATGGTTAGAAGGATTTTATGTTCACTTTCACCAACCTAAGGGGGCCAAGGGGAGAATTCGTTTTTACAACGGGTCCTTACAGTAAAATAGTTTGGTGTTGTCATGTTAGGGCTATTAATGTCAAAATAGTTTGTGGTTATCTTATCATAAAATGTGGGTACCTAAACTAATAAAGATGTATGTACCCTTACTACTGACGTCAACGATGAAACCAGAAAATGAACTGCTCAAGATCATGGTATACTTAGTTTAAGAGTTTAACTACAGGACTTGAATCTCTGGTTTTCTTATTTACGATGTCTTTCCTTTTGTCATTATATTTCATAGTGAAATATTGATTCAGGGTTGCAAGACAAAAGTTGGGTTAAGGAACATAATTTGTTCAATTCAAAAGGAACAAAAAGTTTGGTGGGCAAGATTGTTGAAATCTGAGGAAAAGCCACCAGCATATATTAAAGTTGATTGGAACAAGTGGTGTGATGAGGATGATGAAGAGTCCAGTGACAGTAAGTTGATAATTTGATATGCATGATTTTGGTTAGTGACTTGAATATAACAATACTATCTTATCTATCTGATGCGTATATTTGGTATTTCTTGCAGGTCTAGCTTCTGACGATGATGTTGCGGTATTTTAAACATATCCCTTTTGCATACGTTCTGAACACTAGATGAGATAGAATTCTTCATGTAATCCATTTTAACACCTTACCTTTCTGATGCAGTATAATCATGAAGATGAAGGGAGCAGCGATGATGAAGGGATGCTCTGTAAGTGCTCCTCTTGAAATGTTTACATGCTTGTTCTAAGTGTGTTGCTGTCCCTCAGCCTTCATCATCTCTTTTCCAACCGTCTTGCTGAAAACCTTTTTAAGTAGATTTTCTCCATGGATTTCTCACATCTGGTTATAGTATATATTTTCAAGGACTTCACTGCATATGACTGCTTTATGGTTGGAAAATGGCTTTCTTCTTTGATAAGAAGTAGGAATTATTTATGTCGTCTCCAGTTCTGCTACTTTAGGACAAACCCTGGGGTTTTCTTTGAGATGGATGCTCGAGAAGTTGGTAGAACTTACATCAGACTAGAAAACTATTTGAGGGCAAGCTGATTTAGACTTTATTGTTGGATTATCGATTTAAATATTTTGACATATTGGATACATGCCATTATTTATTAGTTACTTATGTAGTGAGACAAAGCTTCATCTATTGTGACAACTGATAAGCATCACATGTTTTGAGGATGGGTTATTACATATGTTGCATCCTATATGCATATTATGTTTTACTCTTAATATTATTTTCGTAATGCAGATCTTCCTGACTTGGAGAAAGCCAGAGGAAACTAATCAGGGTTGACATTAGGTAGAATAAGCTTGTCAGGTGTCGTTATCACTCTAGGAAAATCAACTACAAGGGAAGCCAGACCTATGCAATTTACGCATTATGTGTATATGTTTGTTTTCGTGAGCCCTCTAGACTGCAGGTAAGGAACTCCATGTTAGATAATCCAACATTGATCAGAAATGGTTTCTGTCAACACATTGTAATATATTTTCAGATCCTTATCTATCTGTCCAAATTGTTCATGTTATACGCCTAATTGCCAGGTAACTGTTCGAGTCATATACTTGAGATGGTTTTATCTTTTAGAATGCAATTCTGCTTGAACAAGATAAATAAGTCTCTCTCTGAATGTTTATTTGGGTTACAATAATGCGATGTAGTCATCTCACTCTTGAAATTGAATGTATGTATGAAATATAGTACTCCAAGTAATAATATATGGGTACAATTTCGTATATCACGCTATTTGCTAAAAATTACTTTAAAATTATAATTGTTCAAAAATGTGTCTCAATGATACAAACTTAAATTATATGAATTATAGATTATTTAGATAGTTTATAAGTTGTATGATAATAAAGTATCCAGATATTAACAAAAATGGAAGATTGGTCGAAATAAGCTAGCCGATAATTGCAATTGGTAGAAACAATAAAGCACCCTGATTATTTATGCGAATAATGCGATAACATCAACCAAGTCCATTTATCTGATCGAATATGCCTAAATAATATACTACTGTGTTCATTCTTTAGCACACTAGCTCTCCTGCTAACTGGAAGTCTGGAACGCCATTTGTTTGCATTCCTCAACCAAGGGCAGATCGAGTCTCGGCATCTCGGCGGAGGATATCCAATTCTGCCATATGGTGCACCGCTGTCATTGAAGGAGCTATTTATCAATGTTACAGCATTTTGTTTTTCTTAGAGACCTGGTATTGGTGCGAATCAAAGACGACTCGAGCAATAGTTGTGCGTGTATCAGGTTGTAACTTGAATCTGTAGACATATTTAGTTGCATGTTAGACAGGGCTTAATTCCCTTATCTCGAATATATAATATTTCAATCTTATGAAATGATCATAAGAAATTCTCTTTAAGCAACTTCGTCTTCTCTTTCACCCGAGGGGGAAACTAGACTTCTTGTCAAACTATGGTGTACCAATTTACCGCTGTGAACTTCTTGAGTGTCCCAAATTGGCAAATATCCTAAAATTGTCTGCCATTTGTACTTTGTGGAAATCTATATTGTAATGTAGCCGCGCCAATATATTTTATATATTATTTGAACATTACAATAAAAAGTGGAATCAAGTTTGTAATAATTTATTGAATACAAAAATCTTCAAAGTATCTTCACTAAGACAACAAAAAAATATTGTTCTTTAATGGAATTTATCAGCTACAGCAAGAAAACAATGAGTTGATCTAATTGTTTAGTATTTGTTGCAGAAACAATTTTCGTGGATTATACATTTCAGACGCCGAATAGAACAAGTCACTCATTGTTTATATCACCACCAAGTGTCACACCTTGATAAAGCCGGCCTTATTCTAACCCCTCATATATATTTACATCAATTTTGATGTTTTATTCAACCCCTTTACTTCTTTCTCTTGATGATCAAGAACCCAAAAAAGTGGAACTGTTGAGTAATTTTCTTGTTCGGTTTCGAAAATATGGATAGACTAATAAGCTTAGAGCCAACAAATATTGTCAAGATTAAGTTAGAACCAGGACAGAAGTGTTATGGTGTGCTTACTTTGAAGAATGTTATGTATACAATGCCTGTAGCTTTCAGGCTTCAGGCAGTGATCAAGACTCGTTACACGATTCGTCCTCAATCGGGGATCATTTTACCTCTCAATACTGTCGTTGTGGAGATTACTTGTCATCTCCCTCCGAATTCTAGCCTTCCTGATTCGACACCTTATTGTGATGACACGTTCTTGTTGCATAGTGTTGTTGCTCCAGGGGCGTCGATGAAGGACCCTTCATCGGGTTATGATTCTGTTCCGAATGATTGGTTTACTGCTAAGAAGAAACAGGTTTTTATTGACAATGGAATCAAGGTCATGTTTGTTGGTTCTCTGGTTCTTGCTCATCTTATGAATTTAGGAAACATGGATGCTTTAAGAGATGTGTTGGAAAACAGCGAGTCGCCTCAGAAGGCTGCTGATTCTGTTGATTCAGAGGGGAGGACATTGCTTCACTTGGCTATAGCTCAAAGCAGGCCTGATCTTGTTCAACTCATTCTTGAATTTGGACCGAATGTGGAAGCTTTGAATCGATCAGGATCGACCCCTCTTGAGGCGGCGGCTGCTTCTGGAGAGGAACTCATAGTAGAGCTCTTGTTGGCTCGTCGTGCTAAAACAGGAAAATCTAAATCCTCCTCGAGGGGGGCAATTCATTTAGCTGTTGGAAATGGTCATATAGAAGTTTTGAGGCTTTTGTTACTTAAAGGCGCCGATGTGAATTCACTCACGAAGGATGGAAATACTGCTTTGCATATTGCAGTTGAAGAGAGAAGAAGAGATTGTGTCAAATTACTTTTAGCCAATTCAGCTAAACCTGATGTTAGGAATATACCTGATGGTGACACTCCATTGCATATTGCAGCTAATTTAGGTGATGAACAAATGGTGAAACTTTTACTACAAAAGGGTGCAAATAAAGATATCAGAAACAAGACTGGAAAGACAGCATATGATGTTGCAGCTGAAAATGGTTACACAAAGCTTTTCGATGTACTTCGTTTAGGAGACAGTTTGTGTGTTGCTGCTAGAAAAGGAGATGTGAGAACAATACACCGACTGCTCGAGCAGGGAGCTTCCATCAATGGGCGCGACCAGAACGGATGGACAGCATTGCATAGGGCGTCTTTTAAAGGGAGAGTCGAAGCAGTGCGTGTTCTTGTGGAGAGAGGAATTGAAATTGACGCAAAAGACGACGAAGGTTACACTGCTTTGCATTGTGCAGTGGAGGCAGGACATGTTGATGTGATCGAATTCTTAATCAAGAAAGGTGCAGATGTTGAAGCAAGGACTAACAAAGGGGTGAATGCATTACAAATTGCTGAATCACTTGGTTATATTGGGATCACAAGGATATTACTCATTCATGGAGGCGCTAGGAAAGATGATGCATTCTCGAAACCAAATTCACTGTCGTCAAAGAAAGGGATGGCCGCTAAGGATGCTGCTATCATTGGAACGGTTCAGAAGACGAAAATGAGATCAAGAATCAGCAGGGGAAGCTTTGATCGTTCTGCTCCATTGGCTGTTCTTTAGAGCACAACAAGAAAATTGTTTGACAAACTAAAAAACTGCGCAAATTGTTCAGATATCCAAGAGTGACCATAACTGATTGTTTCTTCCAGAGATATGGTAAATTAAATATTGTATTTGATGTTTAAGATTCCAAGTTTTTGAGCTTCATGCATTAAGGGCATGTTTGACTACCTTTTGTTGAGTGATTATATCAGTTTGTTCCATAATGCATAATAAATAAATAACAAACTAAGCACCAGATTGAGGAAAATTCAATGTGTATTTTGAAGTAATGAAAGAAGAAGATTCTTGAAGTTCCCTTGTGGAATACTTGGACAATCAGAAATGGCAGATTTCAGATCGAAACTATACTTGTTCTCGAATGCCTTTCGAATATCTTCCATATCGATTTCAGCTCTGCTCACCATGATCCGAATCAATGCTTCCTTATCACCAGATTTCAAGCTACCATTTAACACCTGCATACCAAAACAGGAGAAACTTATACATGTAATCCTATTTTCATCTGTCGAGATTTACGAGCTTGGATACTCATACGTTACACTCGATCTGAATCATATCCATTCAACTCGAACGTGACATTTTCGTTAATATATCAACTTTCATGATTTTACTCAATTTATGGTTTGATTGCTAAAGTTTAAACTTTAGTTACAAAACATTACCTCAGAAAAATATTTTGTTGGGCTGGATATGCATCTGACAACAGCTACCACAGCATCTTCAAATTCTCTACCCTTTCTTTTCCTAAGCAACTACAGACCAAATAAACAACAAATTTATGTCTTAAACAAGTTACGATTACATGTAACTTGTAAGGCGTAAGATTCTTCAAAGACGTTGAAACATGTTGACATTGACGTAAACATTTGGAATTACTTACACTTGTGAAACTGTGGCCATAGATATGCTTGTAGCTTGAAAAAGCTAGTTTGGTCTGAGCAATACTCCTTTTACTGAGAATCTCCAGCATAACAGCCTCATTAATCTGTCCTGCTCCTCCTTCTCCTGCTTCAAATAGCCTTCTTGCATCACACTTGGCTATATGCTGGCTCAACTCTACCTTATGTGCCTTGTGTGATGCAGATAGTGCAATAAGAAACTGCACCAAAAAAAGGACTATAAATAAAGTAACTTATAATTGCATGGCCGACTTTAGACTTTTTAAAAAGTTATCGAGGGGACGTAGTTCATTGATCTCTTCTAAGCCTCGTCACAACGACGATATAAATTTGGTTGCATGAATGATGTACCTTTTGATAAGGGCTGGGAGGTTCAATCTTAAGAATATCTTGGTCCAAGTGCCTCTGGAATCTTGATTGATAAGCTTGTTGTATAAGCAGAAAACGACTTGATTTTCTACAAGTGAAAATCTCAACAAGAACATTAAACTTGACATCATTGCTTTCCAAAGCCTCTCTAGCCACAACTGCATCACGTTCATGAGGATTAAGCATCAACATAGATAATCCAACTTCTGCCCAAGAATTTGATGAACAACCACCTTGTTTTTCATCATTAATTTGTCCAAGATTTTCAATGTTTTTGAAATTGTTGTACAAATCTTCCCTATAGGTTTCCATGTAAACTTGTCTGATTTTTCTGCATTCAACTGGACTCAAGGACAAAAGTTGTTGAAAAAGATCAAGTTTTATGAGGTGCCCACAAGAATGATCTTGTATATCTCTGCAGAGATTCTCACAGATGTGACTAGACATTCTAGTCATTTTTTTCTTGCATCACCCATGTGATCAACATTGGAAGTAGTTAACAACATAAATTGGTACAACAAATTTGTACACCACATTTTACTTATGGACCAAGAAAAGTGATGACGCTGCCCCACCAGCATAGTCTAGTAGTAAAGTTCAATAAAATTTAGGTTCGATTTTTTACATCAGAATACACAAGTTTTATTTTAAGTGAGCTCTTTATGGACACTAGAGATATGTCGGGCATGGAATTGATAATGAATGCATAATTTCTTTGTTGTTATCATACAACGGTGTATAAGTTTCACTTTAAGTGAGTTCTTTGAACATTGAAGACGTGTCGGTCATGGAATCGATAATGAAGTATTGATTGCGTGGGAAAGTGTATATGTGAGTGGGGGGTGATTGAGAAATATGAAGGGAAGAAAAAGGTTGGTGGTTTGTCCAAGTACAAAGTGGAAAAATGATGTGTGACATTGTTGTACAAGCTTTGTATAAAGGTGGTCAGCTATGTGAATTTTGTTTTCATGTTAGAGCTTTCTTAGTGGACAATGAGTCTGAAATTAACAATTTTTTCTTCAACTTAGTTTTCTTGTCTTTCTCAAATCAACTAGCTTTTGACCTTTTGTTATCAACTTGACGTTGGTGCTTAGGCTTTCAAATCTCTCTACTTATATAGACCACCTTTCCAAGTTATAAAGTATAGAAATGTGAACAAAGGAGTAGGCATTCGATTTGTTTTTATCAATACTTTATTGATCGAGCTTGACATATTGAGATTTTCAATACTAACTTGCGTGACTGATACGCTTTGCATCTTATTAAACTCAACACAAAGATCTGTCAAAAATAACTTAACGAGTAATGCAGTTCCTCCATTACAAAGGATTGACTTATATATGCTAAAGTCTAACATAGATAACACAACTCGAAAACAAGTACAACACCAGATCAATTGATATTGTTTGGATTACCTCCATCTTAACTTAACTCGAAGATATAATATGTTGGAGTAATCGAGTAAGTGACCTTGTGACCGCAATATCATGAGTTCGATTCCCTTTACCAACACATTCTTGGTAAAGGTTGTCACTTGGGACTTGCCTAGTGTGGTTTACTTGAGTGACGTGCTTTGCAAGCTTTTACATTAGTCCAAAGCCTATTCAATACGCAATTTACAAATGATGATTAGAAAATAAAATAAAATGTGGAAACATAATGCAAATATAAGTTGGAGCCTGGAGGTAGTATGCAAATAAGGGGATAAGTCAAATTGAAAATGGATGTTAGCTTGTTTTTGAAGGGGTTGATTATTTGAGCAAGGAGTGGACTTGGACTTTCGAACAAGGACACGACTTTTGGGTATTGACTTAATGGGTTAGCCCATATTTTCAATAACGAATCATTTCATATTTTCGATTTCCGAATTTAGTAGTTTGGGCCAAACTGGGTAACTCGGCCCAGTAACAATATGTGCCCGCTCAGTCGATGCGTTGTGAATCGTGATAATAATAGTCAAAAGAAATTTTTTTCCATATTTAAAATAAATCCTAGTATATGAATGTGTCGTAAAGATATATTTAAAGATAAACTTAAAATAGTATATATAATTAGTAGGAGTAATAATAATTATAAACACTATACGTACCAAATAATCTTATATTGTATAGTAATTGATATCGAGCTAAGGTTATTAGTTTAATATCCTTTATTAATGTAGGGACGTTTAAAAGAATTATCTTATGTATATACATGTAATTTATAATGAACTCAACTCTTAACAATCTAAAAGAACAATATATAGATTAAATAAAATTAAATTTCTAGGATGATCATATTAAATTCCAAAATTAAGCATGTAATAAGTATAGTATATTTTTATTGTTCTACCTCAATATTCAATAATAACTAATAACCACGTTTTGGTGGTAGCTCAATAATTGAAAAGTGATGATAATTATTTTTGATATTTGTACGAGTCGCTAGGCTCAATAATGCAACCAAACTTTGCAAGAAATAACCAAACAAATGATCCCAAAACTATACCTTCAAACCAGCTATTTTTTGATAGTGATATTCTCTGGTTGTATGGTATTATTAGAGGTATTCGCAGAAATTCTTTAATTCGGGAGTAACTTAAACTTAAAATGATAAACATAAATGAAGACTATACTATATGAAATTACCAATTTGATCTCCGAAAGTAGGTTAAATTATCATTTGATCATTGAATGTTCAGTAATTATTGTACATTAGTCTTCTAAATTGGATACAAGTTGCGACTTACTCTAAAAATTGACGTAGGTGTTAAACTTAATAACGATATTTAATTTGTGCAATTGACTTCTAAAAGTTTTGTTAAATTTTAATGGATGCGTTTTTTTACTAAATTACAACTTTTGTTCAATTTCGAAAACTAATTTACAATTGTTAAACTTTTAAAAATCAAATAACAATCTGAATTCACTTTTCGATAATTTATACTAGTGATAATTTGCTTCAACAACCCAATTGATGCTTTATGCTAGGGACCTCATCATATATATGAACAGTGTTGAATCTCCACTTAGTTATCTTTTATTATTTTAATAACATGTAAATGATAAAATATGGTTATATTTAGGTTTTAGCAGTAGTTGTAAGATTGTCTCTCAAACAAAATAAAAGAGCATGTGGGGGTGTTGGGACTTTACTTTTAGTTGGGGGAAGTAGTAGTCCTTGTTTCTAAGTATTCTTCTTCTTCTTTTTTCTTTTTGGGTTGCTTAACTCTCAATATTCATCACTCATGTGCTACACTAGTTCATAATCAATAAAAGCTGTGCAGGGTTGCTACCCACGCCCATACTCTTTGCTTCCATAACAAAACTAGTACTATTGCACCCATTTTTATTAAAGAAATTCACCCGCCACCCCTTATAATGATAATCGAATCCAGGACCTCTAAGTCACTGGAAGACCTCCTAACCATTAGGTCATTCGATGTTCTCTAATACTACTGCACCCATTGATAAATATTTGGGGAATCGGTCATAACAATCACATATACTTACAAAATGTGTTCAGTCCATCACTTTTAAAATGTTATTATTAATAATTACCTATGTTTAAAACTATTTTAGTCCATCGCATATTATGTCAGGCCATTTTTTCTAAAAAAAATGACATAACCTACCCTAGTTTCGAATATGAAATAAACATGATAACATAGGTGATTGATATATATCGTCATTTCCCCTAAATATATATCCTTATACATCTCATCCCGATAATAAATCACTTTGAAATAGAATTTAGACATTAAGAAACCAATTTCAGGTGTCCACAAAATTGTCACAATACTGTCAAAACTCGAACATAAATTCTTTAGATTCCAATTTACAGGTCTCTCGGTAGTGTCTGCATTCCATTAGTCACGCCCATGCTACTATTCCATTATTTTAGTTATTACAAGTATTTTTTTTATTTGATTGTCGATGTTAAAGTATGAAATAATTAAAGTATACCATACCATAGAAGCTCACCGGCTCCCATAATAAAAGCATCAGAATAAGACAATACAATGCTTCCAAAATTAACCAGCTTTGCATTATTATATGCATAATGTGACCTGTCTCTCATGTGATGGTCCACATACAATATTACCATATTATATACTCCCTCCGTCCCTAAAAGATTGTCACATTTTGACTTTTGTTAGTCAAACATTACTAAATTTGATCATGAATACCGATTAAACGATAAGAAATAATATAGTCTTGTGGTACCTTGTTAGATTCGTCTCAATATATATTTTTGAAATATTAACATTTTATAATTTTTTCGCATGTAGAATAATAGATATTTATGTTTTAAATCATGTTTTGTTGACCTCCAAAAGTCAAAATGTGACAATCTTTTAGGGACGGAGGGAGTATATTATATTATCACTTCTTGAATGACCTTATATATATTTTCAAAAGATTGAGTACTTGAGTGCTCTATATATATATCTGCAGCTTTGTTAGCTAGGTTTAATTTTCTCATTCAGTATTTAATTTCTTGATGAAGCTATTCAGACAGATTTCAAGAAAAGGGGGTGTTTGGAATGAAGACTGATCCAAGATCCTCCATACTCCAATCCATTCTTTGTTTTTTTGTTGTCATAATTCATTATTTGATTACAAAAATATCATGATTTGACAATGATGATTCATTGTTTGGTTCTTGGGCTGATCTCGGACCAGGCTTCATTCCTCACACTTCATTTTCTATCAGACCATAACTTTCTACGTTATATCATATCAGCTTTAGTGGTAAGGTTTCGGTCCTGTTGTTTGAACGATACTTTATAATGGTATTTCGATTTTTGATTTAAAATAGAGTTTAGAAGTCACTATGTTACTTATTGTTTATATTTACTACGATATTTGTTTAAGGTTTATTATTACTATTGATCATATATATTACTAATGCAAGTCTAGAATTGGAAGTGCATGAATATAAGATTCATTTATTTCCTCATATTTTTAGCTTGCAACATACTAACATTTTTTGTTTTTTCCCTAATGGAAGAAGCACTAATGAGAATCGAACCCAGATCTATATTATTAGTAAGCAATAATGCAAGTTATGGGTATGAGAAAGTTTAAGAGCTAAATCAATTTCGATGTTTCTTTCAAGTTGCATAGGAGTAATATTCTTATGTTTTGCAGAGGTATATGTAGATGGAAGAATTGAAAAGTTGGACGAGGACTATATCAAATGAACTAGAGCTTAACAGAAACTATGATCCAATAATATGGATCGGAGTTATATTTGTGTATTAATTAATTTTAGTTAAGTTTGTGTTAATTAGAAAAAAAAGTTAGTATGTCAAAAATTGATCTGATTTGATTTGGTTCTATTTTTTGAGTTCCAAACAATGGATATATGCATGTCTACACCTTAGTCTTCAATTCTATGTTTACTACTCCCTTCATCCTTCAATGATAGTACGTGATTTTTCATGGCCGTTGATACAAGACTTAAAAATATAAATATCAATTTTATGTGTGAAAATTATTAAAGAAATTGGTATTTCAATGCAAAAATTCATATTAAAGCGAATCTAACATGAGTACATATATTATGACTATAGGAGTGTTACCCAATAAAAATTTATACTCAAAGATTTTAAAATTTGACCAAAAAAATCAAAACATTCATCAATTAGGGATAGAGCGCTTATTAGATTGAGCATAAAAGATATTTCAGTAAACATATATATATATATGGCGTATTATAATTAAGATAATTTAAAAGGTCAATCAGTCTAAAAAAAGAAAAGAAAAAAGACATGCCCCGTGAACATGCATGTTAAACACCGATTAGTCTTTGAAACTCCCATCAACGATGTGTAGATTATATTTTATAAAAAAAAAAGTTGTGAAATCGTAATATTAATTGTCTTTATACACCCTTATCGTGTAATATACTGGAGGAAGTAAATAGCAGAATATGTCTCAACTAATTAGATGACTAGAGCTTGTTATGAAGTACACGCGAAACAGGAAGATTATATCTATCAATCTTATCAAACTCGAAATCATCTATTTTAGTTATTAGAGAATGGAGAAAATATAATTGTGATATCATCCTGAATTCCTCATATGACATTGCTGCTTTCATTCATTATAATGCATGGCAACATTACCGTTCATTCTAAACACAGAAAAATGAAAACAAATATACAATATTTGTTACATACATTATCGAAACCAAATTAGTACTATATATATATTATTGCATGCATTATTAATAACAAAATACAACATGATGACATCAAAAATATAAGAACAAATGAGCCTCAAACTGGAAACTACATACCACTCAACAATATTGTAGTGGAAGTTGATCAACTTCTATTCATTGTTTTTCTCCTTTTTCTTTTTCTTCTCTTTATCAACTTCTTCTTCCTCAGATTTCTCTCCTTTGTGCTCCTTCTTCTCCTTTTCTTTATTCTTCTTCTTCTTCTTCTCTTTATCAACTTTTTCCTCAGATTTCTCACCTTTGTGTTCCTTACCCTTCTCTTTGTTCTTCACCTTCTCCTCCTCCCCTTCACCATTATTTTTCTCTTTCAATTTCTTGCTTTTCTTCTCATCATCATCTTTCTTCTTCTTCTCCTTCTTAATATCTTCTTCCACATTCTTCTTATTATTGTCTAATTCTCCCTCTTTTTTCTCTTCCTTTTCGTCGTCTTCATGTTTCTTCTCATTTTTCTTCTCCTTTTTATCTTTCTTCTCCTTCTCCTTCTCCTTCTCCTTCTTATCTAATCCATCTTCTTCATCATCCATTTTCTTCTTGTCTTTCTTATCTTTCTTGTCCTTCTTGATCTTCTTCTCCTTCCCATCTTTTTCTTTCTTATGCTTACTATCTCCTTTTGTATCATCTTCCTTGCTTTCACTCAATTTAGAATCATTCACCTTCCTTGCCTCTTCAATGTGAATCTGCAGTTTCTCTTCCTCGTTGCCAATTGTTTGTGCTTTCTCCGCCATTTAACTTCAAACGAGTACTATGATATGCAAAAGGCAAGATATGATAAGATTTTCTATTCAACATTTAACGAAAGTGTTAATCCATTTCAGCATACGATACACATACACACGGACACACTTATAGAAATGGCATGCAAGTTTAATTTATAGATAATATTGTATCATACATGGCATGTTATATTACATACAGTTAATAAATCAAACTAGTGTGCATCTAGTAAGATATTGTCTAATTAGACAAGGTTGTTTATGTAGAAGATGTAATATGGAGTACTGTATATGAACGTTATTACCTCAACGACGAAGCTTTGAGATATTATATGATGACTTGAATATTGGGAAGGAGTAATTTGTATATGGAGTATTTGAAGAATGAATGAAATAGATAGAATTAGGTGAATTTGTAGTGATGAGACGATAACGTTGACGCGTATTCAACGTGGGATCACCACTGTGAAGACACGGCGTTGACTCAATGGAGGCACTTCAAACGTTAGCCCCTCTTTTAATGCTTTTGAGTTTTCTATAGAAATAAATCTCGATATATTTTTTTTCCATGAGATTCAGTATTATCGTGCGTGATGACATTTTATACAATTTTTTAATCGAGACACGGCGTTTGACTTGTATTCTTCCTTGTTTTAACACATAGTATTTGTGCAGATAATTATCGGAGTAAATAAAAAATTTGGTTTTTCTTTTTCTTACATTACATGTAGTAGTTGACTGATTAAGTGAATCAAAAATAATTATTGGGAAAGTTATATTAGTGAATACAATTAATTATCATTGAAGGATAATTTATCATCTTTTACTCTTTTAGTTAAACATAACGTAAATTATATTTAACCATTTTAGATACTCTAATAATATTGAACAGTTTATGTTACTTCCTTATATCATGAATATGTTATAATAATTAATCTCTTAAGAAAATGAATTAGGTGAATTCTTTTGTACGTATATCCATTTTTGGATTTGATATGAATCAAAATAATTATTAAAAAAGTTGGTGGATCGAGAATGAAATCCACTATCACTTAAAAAATATATACCTCGGTAAATTAAATGGCTTTCATAAAGATGTTTCTTTCTGAATTGCGATTGTTATAATAATTAGTATTTTTTAAAGAAAATCATGTAAGAATTTTGGATTTTTCTCATATAATAATGAATGTTGGGTTTTCTTGGGATTTTCTTAGTTTGCTTTTAGAAGCATGATTAAAGCAATAAGTGATCATTATCTTCATGTATGTAACCACTGTTAACGGTAGGTGTAATGATGGAATATATATTTAGTCAATTACGACAAGCTATTATTGGTAATTGCATCATTTTTTAATAAAACAAAATTCAAACTATCAAATCTTAACAATGACCAATTCAAATGTAATGGATCGGGATGATATTGTCTTATTTATTTCAATAAATTAATTAAAGTACAAACCTTAACTTATTCCTTAATACTCAAAGCGAGTGCCTTAATTCATTTCACATACATGTGAGTTTAACTCACCTCATTGCTAATCACAAAAAAAACGATACTTGAAAGATAGTGTTAAAACATTTGACATGCTATCGTTTTACTACCATGAATACCAAGGTCAACCAGTCCATCGTCCTTCACAATAAAAGATAATGTTACTAGGACATAGATGACGAATGATATTGGTTTACGTAGCTTTTTCTTTATGCATAAAAATGTGTTTAAAACAAGTCAGATTTTAATTAATATCAAATATACATAATCACATATTTCATCGAATTGAAAATTATCCAATTATCACGTATATCGAACAATACTACCTATGTAAATCCGCCTTGAATCTTGATAGTTCATGGAGCCGGTAGTAGTCCAAGTCACCCTGCTCTGTCATACAATGATTTTTAGGAGTGAAATTACTATTCTACTCTAATACTATATTTAATTGGAAAATTTAAAATTTCTTTTATTGAAGTCTCATGTTCTCAAATATTCTTAGTTCTAGGAGCAGATGTTTTTTGACAATTATTTTAACTTATGTACTTTTATGTATGATGAAATATTTTATTAATATATGGAACAAATAGTTTTATATGAAAGATTGTTAACTAGTATTTTTTATAATTGTTAATTTTGAATTTTTTACTGACTATCAATTGTGTCCAAATACTAGTAATTGTAGTGAGGAAGTTGATGTTAAAGGCATAGTAGCAAATTCAATCCCAATAAAAATATAACTTCCTTCATTCATGTTTTGTTGACGTCATCACACTCTTTTTGTCTTAAGATAGTTGTTTAAATATTGAAAATTGTACTTATATATTTTCAATTTACACTTTAACTATTTTTAATTTTTCTTTGTCTGTTTACAAATAGCTCGAACGAAGAAAAAAAACGTACGGTGGGAGTACTTGGGTTGGAGTTTATCAAACTACCCAAAAATAAAAAAATTCTCAAAATTTAAATTAAGCATAATTAAATTTAGATTATCAAGTTGTAATGTTATTGTTTCTAACATCTCAAACTCGCGAAAATAAAATATTACTAAAAAATTCGCAAGTTGTAATATTATGGTTTTTTAAACATAACAATGAAAAGGTTTAAACTTTACCTTCTAATAGATGTGATATGCGGTTTTGAAGATGCGTGAAACTTGTAGGGTTTGAAGAGCAAATTGTTTGGAGAAGAAGAAGAATCGTGGAAGAAATTGGTTTTGGAGGAGAAGATGAATAGTGAGAGCATATTGTTTTGCAAATAGGAATTAGTTTTAGTGGGGTGAAAACTGGTAGGGCTTTAGAGAATAATGGTTTTGTTTAAATATTAATATTGTAAAATGACTAATAATACGACCTTTGGTATTAGATTACCAAATTATATTTAGTACCACAAGTCATACTCCTTGGGTTGGGTTATAATTTTAATGTAGTGTTTTTCCCAGTCCCAGCCAGGCCCTAAGTTCACAATCCCAAATTCCCAATTGGGTATTCGGTATTGCAAAAAAGCACCTGGGCTTCAACAAGCCCATAAAACATGAATTATTCTTTAGGCGTTACTTCGTTTCTCTCCTCTTTTCAGAAATGGAGTCCAACAGTGGCGCCACCGCAACCAGTCACTTCGTCGCCGCAACTGCTTCCACCGACGATGATCCTCCGATGCTTAGCAGTCAAGCAATGGAGGCGCTTCGGGAGTTTCTGATGGAGCAGAATCGAGGTGGAGCTGACGCGGCAGCGGAAGAGGAGGCGGCGGAGAAGGTGGAGCTGGTGAAGGAGGACTGGAATCTGAGCCAGTTCTGGTACGATAAACCAACGGCTGAAACTATTGCTAACGAAGTGCTGTCTCTTTGTTCTACCCTGGAGTCTGCTTCAGTTGCTTGTATTGCTTGCCCTACTCTCTTTGCCTACCTCAAGGTACAATTCATCAATGCCTAATGTGCACCTCCAATTGCTTTTCATCCATTGAATATTCGTGTTTGCGACTGTAGTCATAAGCTTACACTAGAAAAATAATGATAATAGATACTGATCACTATTCACTAATCAGTAGTTTTGAGTCATATACGAAGTTCACGCAATTCGATTGCTGATTTATTGAATGGTGGATATATTGAACTGTTTATATGACGGTTGAGTATATGAAGGTAACTACAATTGCAATTTTTTGTATATTGTAGAATATGGATCCTAATGTACCAGCTCAACTGCTGGAGTATGATAAACGGTTTGAGCAGTATGGTTCTGAGTTCACCTTCTACGACTACAACCTACCGGTTGATCTTCCAGAATCAATGAAGCACTCTTTCCCGATAATAGTTGCTGATCCTCCGTATCTGGTATAGAATTCTCATTTTAAGTTATGCCAACTAGTTGTCTGTATCCGCATTTACCATTATGGTATGCGTTGGCTGCATGCTTCAAGATAAGATTCGTTACAAATACTTATGCAAAAATCTTTCGTCGTTTTAATTTCTTTTAGTTGTAAATTATGCTCGATCACCGATAGATGTACTTTCCTTCGTAGTTGACACCAGTTGAAACTTATGTGCTTATTTGTAAGTTTGGAATCAGAAAAGAGTGTGTTACATTTTGGTATTGGTGGTCTGATTCAGCTAATATTTTTGTGTGATAGAGCAAGGAGTGCTTGGAGAAAGTTACTCAAACAATTTCTTTCCTCCTGAGACCTGGGAAATCATATTTGCTTCTACTAACAGGTAACACTTTCGTCGTTTTTACTCTAGGATTTATCTTATCTAGACAGACTTGGGTTCATTGTGGATGTAATCGCTATAATAATTATTATGGTATCCTGCTACAATCTCAGGGGAAGTGCAGAGGCATAGAGCAGAGGAGCTCTTGGGTTTGCGTCCCTGTGGATTTCGCCCTTGCCATTCTAGCAAATTGGGAAATGAGTTTTGTCTCTTCACAAACTATGACCCTGGGCTTAGATTGGGAGGCTGGGAACAAGAGCAAGAGCAACAACAAGAACAAGATTAATAGGATACAAGTTGATTCTATGATCATCCTGTATGGTCGAAGAATCTCGACGAGGCTCACTACATTGCCCTGCTTGATTTCTTAATCTGTTGTAGCTCAGTTTTATAGAGTTGCCATATAGGTAACTATTATGTTATATCTTAGAAGTAACTGTAGAACCGAAATCAACTGCTTTGTTCCGTTTATTTCAGTTGATACTTATTAGCGGATTCAGTATTAGATAGTTGTTGCACTTTATTCTCGAGTTGAATGAATCAACTCCGGAGATTGTTATGCTAGTTACCCGGGAAGTGAAATGACATTAATGAAGCTGAGCTTCAACAAACATTCTACATTACAGTGTTGCAAAAGAGATTATTACAAGTTTACAACTGATGTTTTCCTTTTGCGGTTTATTTATACAAAACTAAGGCAATCTAACAAACAGCTTAATAAGAAAGATAAAAACCAACAGGACAATCTCTATTTCTTGGTTTCCTTTGGAGGCCTGACTATTAGAATGGGACAATGGACATGATGAGCACAGTAATCACTCACACTTCCTAGAAATGCCCTGCAACCATAGAATACACCATGAATATTCACTATTCTAAAAGACGCATTCAACGATATCGTTTTATTGTATTTATTAGAATAAGGAATAAAAACTTTTGTCGATGAGGAGTTGCTAGAACAGCGAAAAACTGTTCGAATTGCAGTATGTAGTTACCTCTTAAGAGAGCTTAAACCACGACTTCCAACAACCAAAAGATCAACATGCAAGTCATCTGCTGCTTGGCAAATAGCCTCCTTTGGATCCCCCTTAACAACCAGAGTCTCTGCTTTCACCTGTTGACAGATGATGTTATTTCACATTATGCTCCAACTAACCAAATGGGTGGAGATTAGTTGTTTTGCTTGTACTAGCGAATTTCGAATAGTATATAAAAGGGATAATTAGGAATTCGTTGCAATTATTGAAGGATGAACCGAATATGGACAGTTCCAATAAGATTTTATTCATGAACAACAATCCGTTGTTTTAGTTATTGAAGTCTTTCGGGCAGTGGTTGTAAAAGGAAACCTGTTCTGTAATTATGATTTTAAAAAAAATAAACTTCCATTACAGGCTACAAAAATCCACAATGATAGATATGTAGGGTTCATAGAGCTATCTAAGCAAATATAGCAATTGCTTGCATAACTAACATGATATATATTGAACTTATTATAATGGAGTTTGTACAGCGCTTTCAGTTCTTCACGCGCAACTGAAATGTTGTGCTACGCAGAACTGAAAGTGTTGTGCAAGGCAGGCTTACTTCTTGCGTATCGTTTTGCACAAGCACTATGCAAACAGCTTAAACATATAAATAAGAGTTACCATTCTTTCTTTGCACATCTGAAGTGCTCGAGAAAGCAGTGCAGCAGCATTTTCATTCTGCGCTTTGGTTACTGCTTCTATCACGGTTGCTGAAGGATACACAACTGCCAAAACAATAGAAAGAACCATCTCAAATATTTAGAATGATTTTCATTATTGTCTATTGATATACTACACCGTAACGGTGACTATGACCGAATCATAAATTTTATATAAATATAAATGAAGAAAATCATCCAAATTAATGAGGTTAAACAACTCAAACTTCTTAAGGGTGGACAACTCTCCTATTCGGCTATTCGTCAACTGTTATTAACCGAAACTTGATGAATTCTTAACATGATATTACAATTAAGATTAAATGGCTTCATTGATCACTAACTTTTAACGTTTGTTACAAACGTCAATCGATCACCCTAGTATGATTTTGTATACTTCCGATCATTAATCGATCATCCTGGTATGATTTTGTATACTTTCAATCATTAGTGTTGGGTATTATGTATATCATTAGTGTTGGGTATTATGTATACATTTGATGACTCATACGTTTTTTGGTATGACTCGCAATTTTTTGACATTTTTAACATTTTTTATAAGAGTATATTTTAGTTATTCTACATAATTCTGTTATTATTTGCGACTTTTCAACATTTTCGATGACGGTTAGTTGATGTTAATGACAAAATTATGAATGAACAACTAAAATACCGCTGCAAAAATATTAAAAATGTCGAAATATCCAACATTAGTGAGCGAAAGTATACAAAGTCTTACTGGGTGATCGACTGAAGTTTTTTAACAAACGTTAGTAATGAATGAAACCATTTACTCTACAATTAAATGTATTGTTGTACCCGGACCAGCAGGGTAGACGAATGGCTGGAAAGGCTCTTGAGCATGGATTACAGTAATCATGGCAGAGTCATCAGCTACCGCCTCGTCGGGGTTAGCAACGGCTGTATGCTGGCGGTGGAGATGGGCGAGCACATGTTCTAATGCCCACCGGAGAGCGTAAAAGCTAGCGTCGCTTTCGTCTATCGCCACCATCACTTTCATTCCATTGCTAATACTAGTCTCCATTATTATCTTTTTTCCAGCTAATACTCACTACTAATGTTAATATACAATAATGTTCTACTTGTAATATAATACACAAACAGATAATATTGTTGAGAAACTAGTTATATATTAGTTGCACTTGTCTTAAATATAAGAAGCGCAGTTTTTAGGTGTAATAAGTTTGTTGGAAGATAATAATAGCTACTATCCCTAATATATATATTTAATTTGTTAATGGATTTTAAAGTTGAAAGAATTTGGCATGCAGCATCAACATATAGGTGTAGTAGATAAGGTCAAGCTTGTTTACAAATGATGATGCTCATCATGTGGCTTGCAATATCATACAAATGGCAGACATGCATACACAAACTTCCACCCCTGCATGCACAATACTCCAATAAACACACAAAATAACCATGCTTCTTCATCCTCTTAACATGATTACATGTGATCAAATTCTTAATATAATAAACATCAAAATTGTTGGTACGTAATTTTTATGATGAGCTGACTCTAGTACGTCTTCATCATAATTTCATAATTTATAATATTACTAGTTTGAATCTAAAATAGTACCCCTAGAGGGGATAAGGCTAAGCGAAGCGAAAAGAGTTTTTTATGAAATGGGAAATGATGAATTCCAATCTGTCGAATCATTCATGTTTTTTGCTTGGAAAATGACATGTTATTAAAGTGATAAAATTGCTTAAATCAACAAATAGTTAGAACAATATCACATGGATAATATTTTACATCATCCATCCAACCCTCTACTGGCAATTAGACATAAGCTTCTTTATAGGCATTAACGACATGTTGATATTTCGAAGCTTGACACGCGTGCGGTAAATAATGAGACAAGTGATCTCACACATTCTCCACGAATAATAAATTTGACGAATAAATAATGAGACAAGTGATCTCACACATTCTCCACGAATAATAAATTTTAAACAAATTGCTGAT
>CM016566.1:4881850-5020875 GCA_003412495.2 Echium plantagineum | reverse complement strand
CTCTTTATAAAAGTTATCTGATGTGTTCTCTTCTTCTGTTATCCAGCATTTGGGAGGTGATAAATATCGATGTAGAAGTTGGTTGTGACGTGCGAAAGAACATATCAAATATATGTTTTAATCAGCTTGTATTGCTTTGGTTCAGACTTAGAAGGGCTGGCAGGTAAGCTTTCCGAAGTTGTGACACAATTTCTGGTTCTCCCTTTTTCAAAATTTCTCGATACTGGTCCTGATAAGTTGTGTTCGATAGTTTTTTTTATCTAAAAGGGATTACCAAGACACCTTATTAATTTAGAGAACAATCAATTTGAGTTCCTTTTATCAATATGCATGAATCAGTCTTCATCAATATCAGCTTATGTTATCGAATCTATCTTCAAACTCCATAAACTTTTGTATGCTCTCGTTTCTGATTCTTGAATTGCTTCAATCTACGTACCACTTTATGCTATTATTTATCAGTTGGTTCAGTTTTCAAATAAGATGGGGAATATATGTTGCTTGGTCTACCTTCATTCCAACTTTTCTGCCAAATATGAAGACAGCAGGGAAATATAACGTAGGAGACATAAATCTATGATTGAGTCAAGGGTAAAGATTTCATGCAGTCTGACAATTGATTGGAAGTCGTAAAACTTAGAGCTGTGTTCATGTTGAGTATTATATGTTTTATCCCAAAACTAGTGCACCTGAGAGTTAAACATGCCCTTGTAAGATGCTTGGGCTACAAGTTTAATGTTTGTCAATGAATCTTCAGCCATCGATCTCAATCTATTAAGTTCCGGCAACACTTCCTTTCCAAGATCTGGCCTGTCTTTCCGCCTCAACTCTGTGCACCTGAGTGCTATCTTGGCAAAGTCTAAGGCTTCATCTATTGGCCAATTTGGAACTGCTGGATCGAGCATTTCTTTGAAAGTGCCCCTTTCAATAGATCTTCCTATGTGGTGAGTCAAACCCATTGGAGATTTAGCTGTAATGATTTGAAGAAGCATCACACCAAATGAATAGACGTCTGATTTTGTTCCAAGCATTCCTGTTTGCTGATATTCTGGATCTATGTAACAAAAAGTTCCTGCTGCTGATGTCATGCGATATTGAGTTACAGTATCTGCAACAGAGGGAGGGACCAGCCTTGCTAGACCAACATCGCTGATCTTGCTAACATAGTTACTGTCGAGCAATATGTTACCAGGTTTTAGATCACGATGCACTAATGGTTCTGGCTTAGCTTGATGGAGGAAGAGGAGGCTAGTGGCAATTTCAGCTGCTATCCGGAATCTCATTTGCCATGAAAGAACTCTATTTCCAGGACGGAAAAGGCAGTCCTCTAAGCTCCCATTAGCCATGTACTCATAAACCAGACAACCATAATTTGGGCATGCTCCAAGGAGGAGAACCATGTTAGGATGCCTCATGCAGCTCAGGACCTCAACCTACAAGTACCAGCAGGATGAGTGTGAAGTAGAGGTAATTAAACCTTCCATTATTAATGTGCCATTGAGGTAGTTCACAAGTTAGAAACACTATCATCTTTGACTCAAATCATTAATTTTTCAGCTTTGAACAATGAATTTATTTTTAAGCGCAACATCAAACCTTCCATTATTAATGTCCAAGGAAATGATGTATATATAACCTTTCAATGACCTCAAGTATAATTTTAAATGCTTATGAAGAAGTTTCTAACCTCTTGCTGAAATTGTGCTTGTCCTTGAGATGCGTCAGGATGTAGAATTTTTATTGCAACAGGGGTGTGATCCAAGTAACCTCTGTATACCGGTCCATATCCTCCTTCCCCAATTTTCCGGGCTTTGGAGAAGCTCTCTGTTGCAGTTTCTATCTCCTCTATAGAATATCTTCGATATCTGATGTCGCTATGACTTAGTGCATCTAACACTTTATTCTTTTCCTCTTCTTCTTTTAGTGCTTTCCATTCTGCACTTTTCCTCTTTTGGCCTTCCAATTCCGCAATCCTCTGAGCTGCTTCAGCTGCCTCAATGGCTGCTTTACTTTTTGCTTGTTCTCTTGCTACAATTTCAAGTGCCGCTTCCTGAGCTAATGTTGCTTCTTTAACTTTCTGTTGCTCTTCAACTTTCCACTGGTTATATTCTGCAGTCTGTGTGACAAGTATACTCAGCTCTACTATTTCAGTTGTTTAGCTTGCATTTTCTTCATAGTGCCATGTATAATAGCGATGTATAAGTTCTTAACTGTGTACCTTCTGTTTTGCAGTTATTGCTTCCTTACAGGCATTGCTATACATATCAATCGTCTGTTGCAGCTCCTTTTTAAGCCTCCTTATTTCTGCTTCGGTATCATCCTATGCATGTAGACATACCAATATTTAAAACTAATCAATACTACTCCCCTCACATAGATTGAGAAAGATTTAGTTAAGGAACACCAACACAATTACACAAAGACCATACGTCCACTATAAGTAGATTTTTATAGTGCATGCATCACTCTTATATAGTTCAAAGCATGCAAAGAGTGAAGTGTTTATGATAAAATTGAATTCTCATAGAATAGAATATTTTTCTACACTAATTTGTCATTTGTGTCACCAGGACAAATATTTTAGAGCATACCATCATTGAGGATGATGCCCATGACTTGCCATCATTTTCTTGTGAAGAGTGGGAGAAGGCACCATGATTGCTATTTGCTTCAGGGGAGCTCACTGAGTAGTTCGACCTAAAGCTAAGTCCATTATCTCTGTCTGTGTTACATGACAGCCGAGGGGCAAAGTTTGAGCCCGGGCTGTCTGTGAAAGATGGTGAGTACCAATCATTGATTGGCCTGTCGGAGCCTACAAAGGATATGTCGGATCCTCTATTGCTCACAAATGATATATCCAAACCAGTCATTGAGATACCACCAAAAGATAGATCTGGAGTCCTATTTCTTGTAAACGGTGACCTGTTTAATTCATATGCATCACTTAGATATATCTAATTCATGCAATCGATGAACATTATCTTTTCTTGTATTCATTATATAAAGATTGTCCAGTTTTGACCTTTTTTTTTCAAAAATTCAAGGGATAGCTAATTAAAGCAGATCTATTTCTAAAAATGCATGTAAAAGTTTGACAAATGGGACAAATTATGAGAAATGAAAAAAGTGTGAAAATGGACAATCTTCATGGGATGGACGAGTATTTCATTTCCGTCAAATGACTTGTATGCTAGGAGGCTTACTTGATACAATCATTATTTCCATCTAGTTTGCTTTTAGATACACGGAGTGACCTATCTGCAGAAGGACCTGTTGGCATCAAATAAGAAATTCCCTTCATCTCTCTGATCGAGATCGATAGTATACAGTAATAGATATGTTCCATTATCTTGCATAATTCTCAAATTCATGCACGGTGCATAATAGTGAACGACACATCAATTAGGAAGTCATATTTGTTCTACTCCAAAATTGATGAGGACATTTTACAAACTGGTGATTCTTTGATACCTCAAAGGCACATTTTATGAAACGTACCTCTTGTTCCATGCATGCTGTTATTCCCATGAGATGAAGATATGACACCTGCAGGTGGGGGTGCATTGCTTCGAGCTTGAGCCATTCGAGGAGTTAGATTGCAGGCTGTGGCTTTTCTCACTGAGGAAACTTTCCCCTTGTTGATAATGTACACAGTGCAAAAATCTGGTGCTCCCTTCGTGACACCACCCGGGACATCTATTGCTTGCTTGAGTCTACCACATTTAAACCCCGGTTAGCATTCTTTCAATATTAGTGTTAAATTACGTTAAACAGCTAAAATGGAGACGAAACCACAAAGGTTAGCCACAAAATATTACTCGTAATGATGAAGTTTCAAGATCAAGTCGAGTACCAATGAGGAAAACGGAGAAGATGATTATATACCTTGCCAACCCAGTTCTGAGTGTGGCACCAATGACGAAATTATCAATTCCATTGTCTTTGGCAAAATTGCACAAAGCTCTTACTACGTCAGTGTCTTCAATTATCACTTCTTCTGCTTGAATCTGTTTCTCAAAGAAAATATTAGGAAAGTACGCAACTACACTATTTATGACTTTATGTTAATGTTGGTCAAATGAGATAAGTTACGAGAAAAAAAATATATAAAAAGGGACAATTTTTGTATTTATATAAGGAGTCTTAATATTTTTGAAGTAGTTTTAAGGAGATGAAATAAATGTAGAAGAAAGAGATGTTACATTTTTACGAGTACAAAAGCATCGAAAAGGAAGGAACAACTCCTTTGTATCATTCTCATTTTGACTTCTCAATGTTTTCGCCATATCTTCACCTATAAATGAAGATTGTTTTCCTGATGCTGCATCACCAAACAAAACCATCAATTATTTATTACTCCATTTGTTTTCTAATCATAATGTGCTTCTTTTGCCTACACAATGCAATATATACCCTCTTTTCGTTTATGTTTCAAGCGCGATTGTTGTAATATATATAGGAGTACTTGATACCTAGTTATCCGCAGTTGGACCTAGTCAATTATCAAATTCAAGCGCGATCTTTTCTAATATATTGCTCGACATAATGCTAGTTCCTTGTGATATATAGTTAGGAATATATGCATGAGGATGTGGGATGTAAACATACACATAATAGGAAGAGATGAAGCTCTAGGTCTGATATGGACTAAGCTAACATGTTTCCCTTTGTCAAGAAGATGATCAATTGCCCATTTCATAGCATATTGGCTGCTTTTGTCCCTATGTATAGCCACAGCAACCCTTGTATCACCTTTTCCCTTTGACATTTTTATCAAAATAATAATAATAATAATAAATAGGTTTCAATTTTGATAATTGACTTGGGTGTTTGGGTATGATGATATTTTGATAGATTTTATGGTAATATGTTTTCAAATAATATTCAAAAACATAATTTTCCCAAACACCGTACGTCTTAGATAGATCGATAACACCTTCTTCAAGAAGAAGGTTAATAAGGTTGTCAATAATGATGAATATGTTCTTGTGTTCTACATATTATTATATGTGTTTTTTTTCCTTGTAAAAATTAAAGGTTGAAAATTAATTCTTGATCATAAAAGGGTTTTGGGCATGCATACAAATAACCACATAACTTAGGTTTAGAAAATTATAATAAATGGTTTTCCAACATTTTCGCTAGGTATCTTCTTGCCTTGGCTTCACTCAATTAATGTATCATTTGCCTATTTCTCCAAGTGTGATTATTACTCCCTACATTAAATGGATATTATCTCCAACTTTTTTAATAATTAAATCATAAATGAATAAACTATGTTGGATTAATTGACATATGTAATCAACTATATATAATCTAGCGGTATGTGACGAGAGTTTCAATTATTTACTTTGCAGGATTTCATCCCCTTAAGTAGTTTTCACTCACGTTTTCTGAATTTTAATAACCACTACTATCGATGATAACATTTGACCACTATCCTAATCTCTTAAATACTACTATAATAACCAATATGTATAGTAAAAGTTTTGTATTAATAACAAAAATATACTATCTAACAATTATGGGAAAATAGTGAAATCAAATATTTATTTGAAGAAGTGATCAGTAGATTGTCCACGTCCAATAGTTTATGAATAGATAAAAGGAATAAATTATTTCATCAATTATCTATGGTTAGATAATATGAGACGTCGACGATAATGAAATTAAGCTTAGTCCAAACTCCGGAAAGCGTTGGACTTCACCATAAGTTTTTGGCCTCAGAAGTCTCATTATGATTTATGACATTATTACAATAACTCCATCAATGATTCCATCAATCTTTGATGCATCGGAATCTGTGTTTGCCGACAATTGGCCATCAAATATCTCATCATACTCACTTTTTTTCAAGTCTCGTTTGACTTTTCATAATTGCCAAAACACAACTTAAAATATAAATATTTTCAATTTTACACTAGTAAAATTCATAAGAAATTAATATATAAAAAATATATCACATCTAACAATATCTCACACGAATATATTATTTATTATCAGTTAAAAAAATTTGGCTTCAAAAATTAAAAAAAACTTAAGAAAAGGGACGGAGTGAGTAATATAATACTCCCCCCAATTTTTTAATTATTGTTTTAACCATTTGCACATACATAAAAAAAAAGGTAAAAGTAATAAAAAGTATACTCAAAATGTAATTAATAAACACTACACATTTACCATTGTACTCTCTTATCATTAACTAAGATTTAAGCTTCACGATGGATGTTAATGAACTTATAAAAATTATTTGTTAAGATAATAGAAGTGTATCGGGAATTGTCGGACAAAAGTGTATCGGCCGATCCAAACTGATTAAGGAGAACAACCCCACCAATAAACGAAGAGCGAACCCATACAAATCAATATTTAGTCCCACAAATAAGCTCATCAGATCATCCTTTTCTTCTTTTGCCCAAACCTCTCATAAAACCCCATTCTTGTTTATTAATGCACCCCCCAATCCCATCCCTGATCCCACCCCCAAGAAAACTATATAAAGGTGCCAGTTTTTATGGATCCAAAGCAATTTCCTCAAACTTTATAGTTTCTATTTCCCATAATCATCGGTTAATGAGATTTTATCTTTTTCAGGTAGTATCTGACATTAATATTAGAAGATAAAGTTTCTGCTTGTTGGGTAGTCTTCTTATGTTCCTTTAATTGTTTTGATGCAAAGAGGGGAAATTTGATTATACAGGATCTGATTATTTCTTAATTGAATGTAAAAATACAGTCTTTATTAGTAAATGTGTATGTTGAGGCTGATTTTGTCGATATTTTAGCATGGGTATTTAAGGTGTATTGGAAGGTGAGAGTTGTAGTGTAAAAGGCTCTGATTGTTAGCAACTATTTACGTTTCTTGGATTTTTTGGTAGTTTGGGTGGATTTTGTTCATTGGGTGGAACAAATAGTATGCAAATCTGACTATATATTGTTGGATATTGATTAATTGCATATATAAATATAGTCTTCCTAAGTAAAAGTTTGAGTTGTGGTTGATTTGGTCGAAATTCTACATGGGTTATTTAAGGTGTGATGAAAGGTGAAACTAATAGTGTTTTTGTTGCATAAAAACTAAATCTTGGTTGCAGAGTAAAAAATTTGGTGAGGTAGTAATCTTGGGTGCAAAGAGGAAATAATTGAGTGTAAAATGGGGCCGACTGTTTTCTTTCTTATGTGTAGTTTACATGGTGTGCTATCGTTGAGTTGTGGAATTTTGATGATGTTCTATTCAAACGAGTTTTTCGTGTTTAGTCATGGAAAAGATCATGCCAGTAAGTTGTTGGGATCAACGCCTCATGATGAGTTGTTAATTAGAACATCAGATTCATTTTCGGGGTTGCTTTTATGTGCCATTGGTTTCTTGTTGTTGATGGTGGCATTGGTGAAAGATAGGGAGTTTCAGGGCTTCTTTGCTAGAGGTTGCATGATGCTTCATTTGTTCATGGCAATTTGGAGATATAATTTTGAGAGGAAGGTTCATGATCTTGGCCATGATTGGATGAGGCTAGTAGTTGCAGACATTGCGTTGGCTCTGTCGTGGATCTTCTTTCTTGTGTATACCTGGAGAGAGAAGTATGACTAGCTATAAGCCATAATATTCATAGATCATGGGATATCTGTGCGTTCATTTCCAGATCATATGCTCCTATGATCATAGCAGAAGGCTTGAAGGAGTACATCAGCTAGTGAGCTGGAGTTTGGTGAACTCAAATTACAAGGCTTTTGTCTGACAGAGGATACATTTGTTCATACAGCGTTGTTGTTCGCTTTCGTGGAATCATAACTTCTTTTTTGTGTTTCAGTTGCATACCATGGTGAGTGTGAGATGCATACTCATGATGATGGCTTGCGTTTATAGATAAAAACTTCTCACTTTCTTCTTCTTTTGTATGAAAGAATTAGTGTTGTGTATATTTTGTTCAATGAATAAATGTCTACATAATTTCTTTCAATTAAATGATCGATTTCTATTTCATCTTCGCCTTTGCTAGTTCATTCGAATGCCTTGGTGATCTGGACTATGAAGAAATCAGCATTGCCTCTGTTTCTATAATGCTAGCATATCATTCCAAGAGTGATATATTGGAAAGTGAATGAATATAATTGAAGTTAATTTGAAAGTATGGACAATAATGTATTTGTAAAAGCAATACTAAGATTCTTCCCAATGATTTTGCTTGTTCCTTTGAGTCAACTTTTGATACTTTTCCTCAGATTTGTCTAAGAATTTAAATTTGATCTCAATACTAAAAGCAGTCCTTTGTTTCTATCTGTTCTTTAATCAGTTAAGATTTGGTCAAGTGAACAAAATGAGAGGAAAAGCCATACCCCATAAGATCAGCATATGAGTAGATGAGAGCAATATGAAGCATTACAAGATCTTTTCATCTTAAGAGGCAAAACACTTGTAAAATAAATGCTTTGAAGAACTTCATTAATCTTTCACTTTCCTGTTAAGATTGCTCCAATTGAGCTCAACATTGTCACATGTGAGATTACTACATTAAAAATGAATGAGAGATTATCAATTAACACCACTCGGTTCTAAGATGATGCCTCTTTGGGGCATGAAGTGTGGTCTCTCCTTATATGGCCTCCCATTTAAAATTTATACCGTTTTCATTTTACCAATTCAAAAGTCGAGAAGTTAAGTTTTTTGACATTAATTCAAATTTTTATTTAGTTTTATAAATATAAATAGTCGTTAGAAAAAGGTTCGGACAATTGCCAATTTGGAGGTGCTTAGAAATATATGCACCCGCCGATGGCTCAATAGCCTAGTGGCATCCGGCCCAACCTTTCATGTAAGAGGTCATGGGTTCGAACCTTGTTGGAGACATATTTGTCTCATATTATACTCTAACTTTCTATTAGTTAGCAATTTCTGTATTCATGTTTGTAATATCATTGTAGTCACAATTCATCGCTAATTATCAAAAAAAAAAGAAATATATGCACCCAAAAAACCGTTCTTTAGGTCAGAGTGCTAATAGAAAGCTGAAGTTTGAGTCTCGACTACTCTGGTGACCTGACTGAACCCTCAAATGCACTTCCTACGCCGCCTCTCCGCAGCCACCCACCGCCACCACCATCTTACCCATCACCGCCTCTTCTGCTATTCCTCCGCCTCCATAAACTTCGTCCGCGACAAGGGTCTCGACCACGTGGTATTCCGCGAAAGGAACCTTAAACCTCTCTTAAATCTCAAGAACTTCATCAAATCCGAACCCTCTAAATCCATCCCCCTCCCCATCATCACCCAATTCAAAGAAACCCTCCAATTGCCAACTCGACCTATTGAGTTCATCAGAAGATTCCCATCAATTTTTCTTGAATTTTTTCCAGGTATCAATTTTGGATTTTCATACTTGTCTTTATCGCTTGGAAAATTGTACTTATACGTTTCCGAAATATACTTTATGTTATTATTAGACTACATAGATAAAATCAATCGACGAGTGTTATAGTTATAATCAAATGTTCTTCTACGTTTATAATGAAATTCCGGAGTGAGTATTAAGTTAAAAGAATGATTTTTACTATTAATAAATAGAATTCTACCACCCATTTATTGAAAAGTTATGTTACTTGTCCCCTTTAACGATATATATTATCCTTTATTTGGCTGATACTAATTTCTTTGCACGCCTATAAATATTCTGGTTCGTCATTGTAGGTAATATTGCTCTACACCCTCACATTAAGCTCACAAATGAAGTTCTTGAACTTGATGCGGAGGAGAATTTAATTTACGAAAGTGTGGAGTATAAGCAAGATATGGCTGATAGATTGTTGAAGATGTTGATGATTGGAAGGATTAATAGGATATCGCTGAGTGTATTTGATAGGCTTAAATGGGAGCTGGGTTTGCCTGATAATTTTGTGGAGTTTATTGTGCCTGATTTTCCTGATTACTTTAGGGTGGTTAAAGGGGGTGTGTATGGGGGTGATGGTATGCTTGAATTGGTTTGTTGGACGGATGAGCTTGCAGTTTCAGCATTGGAAAATATGTGGGTGGTGAATAAAGCGAAGGAAGAGGAGAAGCAGGAGGGGGAGAATAAGGATTCAGGACGAGCGGAATTAGGGAGAAGGAAGAATAAAGGGAAGAAAGAGGAAAGATTGTTGCATTCGCAGTTTCCGTTGAAATATTCAAGTGGGTTTGAGATGGATAAGAAGTATAAGACGTGGGTGGATGAATGGCAGAAGCTGCCTTATGTTTCACCTTATGTTGATGCAATGAATATGGCACCAATAAGTGATGAGTTGGATAAGTGGGCGGTGGGAGTGTTACACGAGCTTTTGAATATTTTTGTAGGGAATAAAGGGGAAAAGGAGAGTGTCCTTTTTATTGGAGAGTGTTTAGGGCTTCGGGCAAGGTTTAAGAAGGCAATGTTGGAACATCCTGGGATTTTTTATATTTCTAGTAAGAATAGAACACATACTGTGGTTTTGAGGGATGGTTATAAGAGGGGTGCACTCCTCAAAAAGAACCCGTTGATGGAGATGAGGTTTAAGTACCTTAACTTGATGAGTTCTGGGAAGGAGGGAGATAAGGAAACAGATCTAAAACAAAAGGGTCGACACACCAAAAACAAGGCCAAAGGAGAAGATATTGAAAATGTTGAAAGTGATGAGGAAGATGCGGAAGATGAGGAAGAAGATGAAGAAGTTAATGGCTCGTCAGATGAGGAGACTGACAGCGAAGAGGATGACGATCAAGTTGGTTATTATGATGACAATACGAAGAAAAGAGGTAGGATAAGTAATGAAACAAAATTTTCTGGGAAGAGGGATTCAAGAGATGATGTGAGAAACCCAGCCGGAGCGTTCTCTAGTACATCTACGGGTAAAAGATCTCCACGGTCTAACAGGAGGATTGGCTATAAGAGTGAAAATTCTTCTGCAAGGTCACGAGGAATTTCGGATGTTGCAAAGCAGGGATATGGGGCCGAGAGGGAGAGAAATATCTCCAGAGAGCGGCGGTTCAGCCAGCAACAGATGCAACGTGTAAAATAGGTAAGCTGTCGCATAAATTGCTTCAGCAGACTCAGGATCTTTTGGTCTACTGTACTCCATTTGAAGTTACCATTGAATTTTCTAATGATTATATTTAGCTCCTGTGCTATCTTTTAACCTTTCCATTAATTTTACGAAATTTTTAGGATAATGATGTTTCATCATTAAAAGAAGTCTTTCATAAACCGTAAATAATTGAATTGAATATGTAAAAGATAAAATCGTTAGCTTGTAAGATTTGAGTAATGGAGGGGTGATGGGGCATCTGGGACCATCGTGGTTGCTGAGGAGCAGAATGTGACATCTGAGACTGCCTTCTCCTCCTAAAACTGTTAAAATTACATCTTTTGAGGCCTTTGTTGTTGGAATGTTGAGTGCATGCTAGCACTTCTGTAGCTACACATGGTTGGTTTATCAGTGGCTGAGTAATTTCAGTAACACTAACATTTTAGAAAGGTTAATGTATGTACACAACTTTTGTTATCAACTTTGCAGATGAATTAATGGCTTAGCAATCTGCAATGTCAACGAATATATGTTTGGTTTTTCAGTCAGTATAATGTGGCGGCAGTATAATGGACTCCAGAAAGACTTAACCTTTCTACTTCATGTTTTTCATTGCCATTATATTTGTGCAGGCATTCTTTTTTTTTTAAGTAACAAAAAACGAGTTGGTTACAGTTACAGTTCTCAATTAACAGTGGAAGTAGAAGGTAAAAGGTAAATTCAAAACAAGGAATTTCCTCGATTAACATCATCGAATTTATATTGACCACATTGTGTTGATCGTTTTCTAGGATAGTCTTGAGTAATTAGGTGAACGGGAGTGTTGGAACACAAACGAAAAACAGCTTAAGGGCCGCCACGACATTCCAGTGTTCTCATTCGGTGAACACTATGATTTACAGGTATTTTCTGGTTCTTTTGCTCTTGTTTGGATTATGTCGGTGAAAGAAGAGCAGATTAGTATGTTATGTGAGGATTTCAATTTTGAAGCTGGCTGAAATCTAGGGTCTCATGACTGATTACAACTTAAGTACATTATTATTAAGGAAAGCGATGTATATTGCAACATTGAGATTCTATGTTTTATAAGCTTAAATATTAAGCCACAAAAGTTACTTTCGTATCAATGTGGTATGTTATGTTGAAAATATGGTGGTCATCTCTCTCCGTCCCATGAAGATTGTCGAGCGGAAGATTGTCGAGTTCGATTTTTCAATAGCTAAACCGTGAAATGAGTAAAGAGGAGGTAGTTGAGGGATTGGGTGTGTATGAATAAATGTCTACTCTTTCTTGATATTATTACCATTGCTAGTAATTCAACATTCAATTTATTGTACTGATCTACATTCATATAAAAAATTGGTCTTTACAAAGATGAATAAGTTCCAGACCAAGATCGGAATATATAACGCGAACAACATTAAGACCAATAAATTTCAATAATTGTCGTTCTATATTTTTAACATACTTTTTTATGTGCGAATGGCTAGGGCAAGAACTAAAAAGCCGAAGGGAGTATTATATAAAAGCGCAACTCAATCATGATTTAAAGTTAAATGTCAATAGTAACAAGTCATTATCGAGAACCACTTTTTACAATTTTCTTTTCTTGTTAGGTAGTTCTTTTGAGCAGTAAATTAGCCAATTATGACATATTTTGATGATGGTGCTTGAATATTTATTTGTAAGAGTGTACAAGTAGATTTGCCAACACGTAAATATTAAATGTACAATAAATGAGTATTGAGTGCACTTCTTCTGATAAGAGTGTAGTGTATCTTCTTGCTTCAATCAAACAAAGACTTTCTTCCCACCTAATATCTGGCCCCTTTTTTAAGTCCTCTTTCGTAACACTTAACGTGGTTCGATGTAAATCTAACGGTCCAGATTTAAACGTTCAACCTCTATCCTTACAAAAATACGTAAATAATAAATTTGGTACCCAATTAACTACTTGTTTCATACAAAATTTAATGCAGACCCGTTATGTTTAATTATTTTTCTAATCAGACTACACCCTGTTCAAGTCTGTCTTGATCAAATCTCAAGCTCAAAATTCCAACTTGGTAGACAAGTCCATTAACAAAATCTGACAGAACAAATTTCTTCCTCGTGAAAAATATAATTTTATGATTCCAAGAAACTACTCATTTGTCCCAAGGTTTCAAAAAAATGGTAAACTAATCAGATTACTTATCAAAGAGCCATTGAGAATAATTAAGGATAAAGATTTGATGTTTTCTTTTTCTTTTTTGACGATAAGTGATGAAATGAGTTTCGATTCAGGACTTTCTGGTCACTAGCAATAAGCTTTTTTCCACGGGGCTATTCCGTTAACTAAAATATTTGCTGTTCTGTATTGATTCATGGCATTCATAATTTAGAGCCATAGCCTAAGAGGGGTCACAGACAAGCAACATTATTTGCAGCAGTACTCTTCACTATTCATTTTTATCTCCTCAAATCTATTCTTTATTTGTTCTTGGATGTGTTCATATTTCCTCATATCTTCATCACTACCCCCTCCCTCCCTCCTTCTTCTCTTGAGCATTTAACCAAGAAAACACGGCAATGGCGCCGCCCCATCGCCACCGTCTTCGTTTCTTGTTCATAACAACAATCATATTATCTTCTTTAGCCTCAAAGATCTGCTTAGCAGCAGAAGAAATAGATGATGATGACCTTGCAGCCATTAGAAGTGATCTCCAGACACTTCAGTTTGAGAATCCAAGTCTCGGCCAAGCTTACATAGCGTTACAATCATGGAAGAAGGCCATTTTCTCTGACCCTTTTAACTTCACAGTCAACTGGAACGGCTCAAATGTGTGTTCCTACGGCGGTGTGTATTGTGCCCCGTCGCCTTCTGATGCTTCCATGAGGGTGGTTGCCGGCATTGACCTCAACCATGCGGACATTGCCGGATACCTCCCTAACGAGCTCGGTTTACTCACGGATCTTGCGTTGTTCCACATCAACTCCAACAGATTTTGTGGGGTTGTTCCTCCATCATTCAAGAAATTGAAGCTCCTATTTGAGCTTGATTTAAGCAACAATCGCTTCGTTGGAGGCTTTCCTGAAGTTGTTCTCTCATTGCCTAATTTGAAGTTCCTGGACCTCAGGTTCAATGACTTTGAAGGGCCAGTTCCATTGGAGCTTTTCAATAAGAAACTAGATGCATTGTTCTTGAATGACAACAGATTCAAGTTTGGAATCCCACAAAATCTTGGAAACTCTCCGGTTTCGGTTTTGGTGTTCGCTAACAACGATCTAGGAGGCTGCATCCCTGCAAGCATTGGGAATATGGGGAAGACATTGAATGAGATTATCCTCATGAATGATAATCTCACCGGATGTTTACCTCCACAAATCGGTCAATTGAAGAAGCTAACTGTGTTTGATGTGAGCTTCAATAACCTTCAAGGACCATTACCGCCCTCGGTTGGAAGTATGAAGAGTTCGGAGCAATTGAATGTTGCTCATAACAAATTAACTGGTGTGATACCTTCCAGTGTTTGTCAGCTTCCTAACCTCCA
This sequence comes from Echium plantagineum, assembly GCA_003412495.2. NCBI lineage: Eukaryota > Viridiplantae > Streptophyta > Magnoliopsida > Boraginales > Boraginaceae > Echium > Echium plantagineum. The sequence continues at coordinate 5,006,314 of CM016566.1, read as the reverse complement.
GAACTTCACCTACTCATTCAACTATTTCACCGGGGAGGCGCCAACCTGTGCAGCGGCTTTTGGCCCCAGAAAGAATGCTGTGTCGAACAATAGCAGGAACTGTATTCCGGGGAAGAGTGATCAGAGGTCAGCTAAAGAGTGCTCCTCTGAGGATGCCAAACCTTATGATTGTAGGAAAAGTTCTTGTTTTGTCAACCCAAAACCACCAAATAATGTTTCACCTCCTGGTCAGGGTTCAGACAAGAACCACCACCCGTCTCCTTCACCAACGTCGTCGCCTTCACCAACCTCGTCGCCTCCTGGTCAAGGTTCTCCCGACAAGAACCCCCACGGAGCACCTCCACCAAGCCATTCTCCGGTAGCAGCGCCTCCCAAAAAGGACGATTCGGATAAGAATAATGGACGATCGCCACCTCCAGGGCACAATGAGCCATTGGAACCTGTCCATTCACCAACACCATCTCCACCTAGTCATGGTGATTCAGACAAGAATAAATACCGTTCACCACCACCTCCAAGAACTAAATTGTTGCCTGGGGTACATTATCATTCACCACCTCCGCCATCTCCTCCAACCTACACCCCGTCACCATCATCATCACCACCACCAACCTACACTCCATCATCGCCTCCTCGACCACCATCAACCTACATTTCATCACCATCATCGCCTCCACCACCTGCAACCTACACCCCATCACCATCATCCCCTCCTCCACCTGCAACCTACACACCATCACCACCATTGCCTCCACCACCACCATCAACCTACATTCCGTCACCCCCTCCTCCACCTTCTTATCACATCAGTCCACCTCCACCACCAATGTCTACTCCACCTTCATATTCCAGTCCACCCCCTCCACATCAAGAAAACACCCCCACACCACCATCATCACACGAAACTCCAGTTCCATCACACCCCAACTCCCCACCACCACCACCACCTGGTGGATGCGGATATGAACATCAGCCGCCACCACCACCCAGCAGCTATCAGCACCATCATTCACCACCACCACCAAAACAGTCACAACTATCACCACCGCCTAAAAACACATACACATCACCACCACCACCACCATCATGGGATAATGTACCTCTTCCACCAATCAGTGGAGTCTCCTATGCATCCCCCCCTCCCCCTGCTATTCCGTACTAATAGATGTAATCTTGAGAAGGGTGTTTTCTGATGATGAATATGCTGATATTTTAAGCAAGATTTCAACTTTAGTTATAGTTTGTAATTTTCATCAATTCTTTTTTGGATTATTTGTAATGACTTTCTGGTTCTAAAATCAATTGAACTGTTGTTAATTCAGTTTGTTAGAACTTTAGTTTCCATCTTAACTTCGAATATTTGAATAGTTTAAATCATATGAACTTCCAGTTTTCTTAGTCATTTGAATTTTGAACCTTAAGTCAAATTATACTAAAAAAAGCTCGAGCATTGGAGTCGAACCAAACTCGAAAAAGTTAGGAAATTCAGCTTGTTACATCCGTGACCATGTCTCGTTGCATAATCAAGTCAAAGATCCATACTTCCGTATTGGCTGAGACTTGAGGCCACCCTGAGAGTCTGAGACTTTATTATTGTTGCATATTACATATATCCAAACCAATGTTACAATAAAAATGATAAACCACAAATCTACTTGATACAATATCAAGTTGGAAACTCTATTCAGAATCTGCTCAAAATAGATACATTGATATCTAGCTCGAAATGTTGAATACCATTCAGACTCGGTAACTAAAATGTTGCATGGTAAAGTTTTGTATTTTACTTGCTCCATTATGAAAACGCGTTACGGAGTTTTTCAGCAATAAGATAGCATTATGACAAAAGGTGAGTTGGTTATAATAATAAAAAAAAAATGCATCACTACAGTTTTGGTTTTGTGTACTTGTGTCCACAAGACCATGTGAAAACTGAAAAGTCTATTAATTGCAGATTTCATTCATTCTTAAACTATGACTAGCTTCATTATTCACAATCACACTCCACTGATAGAAAAAAGTTTGTCTAACTTTACATTCAAGAGACTATTCAATTTCACAAAATAATAGTGCTTCAACAATAATAGAGTGCAATAAGCAACAATTCTATTAGGCTCATACATTGTTAAGATAAATTGCATAAAAAATAATACAGGTGCACCATTACTCCATTGCATCTGCTACACGTTTATTTTATCTACTGAAAAGAATCGGAATATATAATAAAGGACCTTAGAACGCAACCGAGCTGAGCTCTACTATCTATGTCCATCCATGTACAAACACACAATCTCAATGTATATATGCATGTAAGAAATGTGAAAACAATCTCACCTCGTCGCAGAGAACACTTTGCACAAGCAAGTGGATGGGAGCAGCTAGGAGGTTGTGCTATTATGGATTTTCAGACTATTATTTTTCATTTGAAAAAGTGACGTGCATAATTTTTACAACCCATATTTAGATGATAAAGAGACCCCCCGACTTGGAATAGTCATTGAAACATCATGCAAAATGAATCACGATGCATGATATGTCATCTTTACTCTTTCTTACCAATGCTTCCGAGGTTAAACGCTTAGCTGCTGCCTTGGGATCTTTTATGGATCTCACCAAATCAATTGCTTCTTGATTACTCATTACCTGCCCATCACAATTCCTTCATAAAGCTCGTACGTACAGATTGAAATAAGAAATCAACAAGTTGAACAAAATAACAAACAAGAAATAATGCATTTATGTGGTACAAGTTGTAAATTATGCTTCTAAAGAGTCTCCCGACCACCATACATCCAGAGAAAATGACAAAATGATGGTGAACAGTCATAATAATTTAGCAATCCTGTCTGACGACCCCTCATCATTCAGAAAATGGGAAATGGATTGCCAATTAAGTGCCTTGTATTACTATTGATATAGTTTTGTCATGATAGCGAGTTACATACAGTGGGTACAACTCATACCAGCACAATGTCAATTAACGGAGTTTGCGCACACAATCTTGTGAAGGCAAGTTGCCCAAGCTATTAAGATTTTGATTTTTAATTGCCAAAAGGTTCATATTTCAGCAAAACATTGCAAGAGAGTTTTAAGCATTAGTACCACCAGGAGCAGGCACATCTTTTGCAGTTTTGTGCAACTAATAACACAACTCCATCGTATACATGGTATATAATATGCCTACGCATCCTACTTTTGATTACATTTAATATTGTCAACTATCGATCAAGTTTTTCAGGTTAAGACTGGTCAAGTTTTTAACACTGAAGGACGCTGACACTCTAATTAAAATGCCATAGGTTCATGTCAGGATTCAAGTTGTCATGGGGTAGGTGGAAAACGACTACTAATCCTTTTCTTAAATAATTTTTTTTTCAATGATGAGGTAGACTTAAATTTCTAACTACCTTCAGTCAGATAAAAATATTGCCTGTCACTACCTAACAGAAATTTGGAAACAAGCTAGCATACTGGATTAAATACATTTTTTCAATAAGCTTAATGTCTATTTGTCGTCATTCAAAAATTTGAGCAAAAAACTACATGAGCCAGTATACGATCTAAGGTGTAAATCCAAGTGAAAGGTTTCTGCAAAATATAAGCTTGAATCAGGATTCTGTGTATAGAGAAACACAGTTACCATCGAGGACTCACCTTCCATAAACCATCACTTGCCAGTATAACAAATTCCGTTGACGGGTCAATTGGTACATGCCTCACATCTGGAACTGAACTCAAGTGCGCTTTTAGGCTTTGATCACCAAAAGCACGTGCTACAGCAAGCTGACCATTAACACGTGGCACATCTCCTGAAATTTAAATATTAGCTTTAAGAAGAAGAATAAAAAGTAAAATACAGATTAACTAAATCTAACTTTGTACATGGTAGGTTATTTTTATCTGCAAAGAATTGAAGTTGTCAGGCATCAATTAGCTGAATACTGTTGTAAACTTACCGGGGAATGCAGTAACAAAGCCACCCTGCTTTTCAATCCTTTTCCGTTCTTTGTCTGGCTCATGGTCAACAGTAATTTGGTTGGCAGCACCCCTTTCACATAAAACCGCTCTTGAATCACCAATATTCGCCACCCATAAATCTTTTCCATCGATGACAATTGCCGTAACTGCCGTTGACCCACCAGGTCCAAGTTGTCCGGAATTCTGTAATATGAGGTTGTCGGTGGCGCGATATGCATTCTTTATTGCAGTCTGTGGATCCTTCCAGAAACTGGGCTGTATATGAGAAGAAGCCATAAACTTCACATTCATTAAATTACTAAACCAGCTCTGGCATTAACTTTTAGATTCATTGAAGGGGCAACTATTTTATAAAATGACTATCAAATAACTCTATGTGATAACTGATACAGCGTTCTAATAAACCTTACTACTGAAACAGGACAATCGCCTTGAAGCGACAGAGAGCATCATGGCTAAGTATAGTCCGATGAGGTCAATGCAATATACAAATGCCAGTGGTAACACCAAATTTGTACTTTTATGACTGAACACTCACAAGGACATGTAGATGATCCGAGTTCCTAGATCCTAACATGAAAGGTCGTGCTAAATGCATTTTTGGTCTCTCACAGTAGAATGGTGTCGATTCACTCATGTATCAAATATGTAAAATAGTAAAGCACTAGTGTTTACTAGATAGTCCTACATTACTCTTGAGATCGATATCCACATCCAATTGCCAATACGTCTTCAATTATGATTCATTCATGGCTAATATCACTTCAACTTATAGAGCATGTCTACACCACAACTATTTCAGGTGGTTTGTCTATCTTGTTCATTTAATGAGTTTGATCATAAAAATATACACGTGATCCAACTTCCTGTCTTACTTTTAATTTCACACAGCCAGCTAAAACTAGAATTATAAGCTCTCTAATACCAAACAACGCCTTATCCCATTAAGTGGGGTCGGCTACATAATACAATGTCTCCGTTATAAGCTCTCGAACGAAGGACAATTTCTTCTTCTCAGAGACAAGCACACAGAGAAATAGACAAGAATCAACTAACTAGTAACAAATTAGGTCATCGACAACTAAATTAATCAATCGAAGAACAAATTATCCAAATTTGAGAATAACAACTAATAGGAGGAAGCATTAATTACCTCTTTAAGAATGTTGTCAAACAAATTATCCCTCAAATAGGTGGGCACACGATGACCTAAATGGCCATCAAAAATAGCAAACAAACCAAGCATATGTCCCTTCTTATTCCTGTATTCAGCAACATGATAATCTTCCATATCATGACCTGATTTCCCTTTGACTAAGTTAAAACCATGCTCTACTTTCCTGTTGGTTGACTTTGACTTGCTTTTCCCCTTCCCACTATCTAAAGATGATGGTTTAAAACAAGTTTTCTGCAACAATTGAATTCAACAATAAAAGAATCATAATTAAACATACGTTTCCAGCTCAAAGGTACATGAACTATGATAACATAACTTGAAAGACTTGATTTTGAAACAATTATGAGAACAGGAAAGCTCAAAATACTTGATATTTTTTAGAATATGACCCGTCCCAATATTGAATATGCCAAAGCATACGATGATCATCTCATACTGTGATCATACGTCAATAACCTATAGCTATAATCCCATGTAAATAATTCATAATATATACTTAAATGAATTGTTTGCAGATGGAAACATTGAAGCCATTATGAAACCAAGAAAGCTCAAAAGCCTTGATTTTAAACAATTATGAGAGCAACCAAGTTAAAAAGACTTGATTATTGAACAATTATGAGAGCAACCAAGTTAAAAGGACTTGATTATTGAACAATTATGAGAGTTACCAAGTTAAAAAGACTTGACTTAAAGCAATTATTAGAAAAACTAAACTCAAAAGAGTTGATTTTGAAGCAATTATGAGAACGACCAAGCTCAAAATATTTGATTTTGGAATAATTGTTAGAACAAGAAAACTCAAAAGACTTGATTTTGGAACAATTATGAGAGCAAGCAAGTTGAAGACTTGATTTTGAAGCAAAGGGCACCTTGAGTTTGTACAAGAATCCTCGAGAGGATGAGGAAGAAGAAGAGGGTTTGGATTCCATGTTAGAGGGTGTATGATATGAGAAGTAAATGAAGGAATTTGATTGGTTGTTTATGCATGAGGTAGTAGCTTCAGTTTGAATGAGATATGGACTTTCTTCACCCTCAAAACAGTTCCAGACGCTTTTTTTGAATATCTAAATCAGACAGAGATAATGGATTGGAATTAATCAAGTCAGGAGGACACAAAAGATGAAGAACTTTCATATGTGGTGTCTCACACCATTTGACTCTCATACTTTGAAATTATTTCACCACTTTCACTTCTTGACCGAACCAATTGTAAATTAAAAGCTATATATACGTGATACATATGTAAAGAATAGAACAAACTAAAATACGACTTAATAAGTCTTATAGAAGATTGATAATAACAAACTCGAACTTATTAGGTCAAAATTATTTGGTTCAAATTTTATCGTCTTATACGATGAGAATATGAATAACAAACTACTCTAGTTAACAATAGTCTTGCCTACTAATCCTAATTTGATTTCAAAATATTTGATCGCATATTAGGCTTTTAAATTACTAGTGAATACACGTTTAAGTGTTTAATGAATCTAACAAACAGTTTCTTAGTTGATGAGTACGTCAAACTCAACTTTATAATCTTTCTATATGCCCACACAAACGATCATATTTTCGAGCCAACCAGCTCGATAAAAACCGTTGTCATCCAACACAAATCGTATCAGCTCCAAGAATGTCCGAAGACAAACGTCGCAGAGAATCATCCCCTGCTCTCGACGATGATAATCAATTCACCATTGATGAATCTTCGATCAAATGCTTTAATCTCATTATTCCATATTTGCCTCCAATTGATATTGCATCCCTTTCAACTTCTTGCAAAACTCTCCACAAAATCACCAAACAAGTAACAAACACAAGATCTTCAGATGCTTCTAGAAGCTTAGAGAACTTTCCAATACCCTTCATCAATAACGTAGACTCCAAACCATATGATTTCTTCTACTATACTTCAAACCAAACACTACCCGTTAATTTTGATACTTTCTTACAGCCATGGGGCACTAGTTCGAATGCTGATTCAGTAAAGTGGTTAGTTCAAGATTTTTGTCTCCGAAACAAAAAAATTGATCCAAGATCGGGTTTTTATCGGGTTTGGAGTAACCCATTTTTGTTTAGAGTAGAGGGGGCGAGTGGGTGTGAATGTGGGAGTTGTGGTGAAGAATGTTCTTGTTTGGATGGTGATGATGTGTTGGCTAATGAGTGTGGGCCAAGTTGTTTGTGTGGTGTGGAGTGTGGGAACAGGGTTTCTCAGAGGGGGGTGGGGGTTAGGGTGAAGGTTGTTAAGGATGAGAAGAAGGGGTGGAGTTTGTTTGCTGATCAGTTTATTGGGGCGGGCACATTTGTTTGTGAATATGCAGGTTGGAGTTTTAATTCAGTTTGTATTGTTTTAAAATGTGTTGATGCAATGTAGGGGGGATTGGAGAGGACGTATTCATAAAACCGACCTCATTTAGTGTGATGCAGTTTGGTTTTATAGTTTGAAATGTGTTAAAAATCGGAACGTTTTACTTGTCTAGGAATCTTCATCATTTTGCAGGTTTTAGTATAACTTTCAGCCTATGTAATTTTGAAATATGTTGGAAATCAAAAAAATTACTTGTGAAGGAATCAGTTCATGTCATAGTTGAATGGTAGTTGAAGTTTGTTTATGTCATTGATTTATCATTTGTTACCTTGAACATTTTGTATATATAGGGTGTAACCTGACAAGTTCAGATTTTGTTCTTAGTGTTATTTGCGAGTATTCAGGTTTGAGTTTGTTTCTGCAACAACTTTAAAGTTTGAATTTTCGATTGAGAATAAATCAGTTTATATCCTAGTTGAATGACAATTGAAAAGCATGGTGAAACAAGTTTATCTTGAACATTTTGTAAGTATAGGGTCTCAGCTTGAAAGTTCAAATTTTGCCCTCAACTTTGTCTGTGTAATATGCAGGTTTTGGTGTGCATTTCAGTATATACATTTCTGGAATGACTATAAAGTTTGAACCTTTTACCTGTGAAGAAATCAGTTCATATCATAATTGAACGATAACTGTGAAACATATTTCGTTGTTCATTTGATTGATTAATCATCGGAATCGTAAAGATTTTGTAAGTGTAGGATGTTAGCTTGAAAATTCAGCTTTTGGTTTAAGTTTCGAAAAGCTAGGTTCATTGATTTATTTCTGCAGATATTCAAGTGTTTTCTGGTTTTATATATAGGTGAACTATTGACAACAGGAGAGGCAAGAAGGCGGCAAGTAATATATGATGAACTTGCACTGACGAGGAAGTTATCTCCTGCACTTCTGGTCGTGAAAGAGCATCTTTCATCTGGAAATGCATGTATGAGGATAAATATTGATGCCACAAGAATTGGCAACATCGCGAGATTCATAAACCATTCGTGTGATGGTGGGAGCCTCTCTCCTGTAATTGTCCGGAGTTCTGGAGCTCTTCTACCTCGCGTTTGTTTCTTCGCTTCTAAGGATATACTCGAAAATGAAGAACTTACATTTAGCTATGGTGAGGCTAGGCTTAAAGAAAATGGTCTGAGATGTTTTTGTGGCAGCTCTTCTTGTCATGGGATACTTCCTTCAGAGAATACATAAAGTTTATATAATTAATGTCAACACTTCATTTGGGTGCTTCATAAATCATAAAGCTGGGTTCATATTCATGACAAATTGCTCTCTTTATTATTAAAAGTTTATTCAGTTTCCTGGATTTAACTAATGTTATCTCTAAAACCTGCAAGACTATGAATACTAAGTGTTTAAAAGATAATAATATGGATTTATTAGAATAATGAAGAATTAGTAATTAATGGTCAAAATGTAACCTCGATAGGCAAAAACGTCAAAAAAGAACTTAGAGGGAGCAAATGTTAAACAAAGATCCAATTAACCTTTGTTTACAAGTTACAACCACCACCTAAGCATATTTATGATTAAAAAGCCTGATCCAACCTGTGATTGTTTATGCATAAAGCTTGAACCAAATGATTAAGCTCATAAGCCGGAGCGGCGGAGCTAATGGTTGAACTAGAAGATTATACTAAGATAGTAAGCTAATGGTTGAACTAGAAGATTATACTAAGATAGTAAATGGAACTATATAAGCATTTATTGTGAACGAGTCCAGTTTCCGTTGGATATTCATCATCATACTATTGTGCCAAACTGCAGCATAGCACAACAGCATTAAGAGTACAGTATAATAAACAAGAGCAGCACAACAGAGTCAGGAAAATCAACGGAAAGTTGCACTACGGTTGCCAGATGCAGGGAAAGCTTGGCGCCTTTTACCCTGCGGCAATTCTTGTGTAACCTCGCCGTTCTGAGTTAAGGCTGAACCACCATTCCGATGCCCTTGACCACTCCTGCCCCTACTTTGATCAGCCTTATGTCCTCTTGAACTGCCTGTGGAAACTTCTCCAAATATCACTTGTTTCCTGGCCGTTTCATAGTCAAAAGGCTTTAATGATGAATACCTATCATGATCTCGAGATTTGTGGCCATAATTGTCTCTTCTTGTATCCTTAATTGACTGGAAACACTGTTGGAAGTTAGAGGCCATATGAGAGAGAGACATCATGTCATCTTCCTCATCAAATTCCTCAGAAGCTCCACCATTGTCTTCCATCTGTTCCATACCGTTCTCAGCAAGTATGGGAATCTCGTTGGCGGATGGTTCTTCATCTGAATCTAACAAAATTACCTCTTCCCTTTTTGAGCTAGTAGCTGCTACAGGCTCTTCACGCAGAGACAATTCTGATGGCATATGTGGCTCTTCCGGAGCAGGTTTCTCATACATAGTCGTTTCCAACTGGATAGCAGGCTCTTCTGAAGTACATGAAGGATCTTCACGAACAGGAAATTCCATAAGCAAGGCAGGCTCTTGAGCAGCAGGTGCAGGTCCTTCAGGGTGAGACAAAATCAATGGGGAAGATGCTCCTCCTGAAGTACGTTCAGGTTCTTGACAAGGAGATACTTCCATAAGTGAGACAGGCTCTTCCATAGCAAGTGCAGGTTCTTTAGGATGAGACAATTTTAACTGCAATTCAATATTTTGGGCACTGCAATCAATGTTCTTTTGCACTGGTTCATTTGTAGTCTTGAAATGGTTAAACGGGAGGCTAACTGCTGATTTGATATGTTCGAGTTTCATTTCTTCAGGTTCCTACAAATTTAATTGATGTAGAAAGTATATATTGATCAAATCCGAAAGGTGAAGTAAATTGACAGGACCTTAAATAGGAAATTCATTGGATCCAGCAAAAGAATTCGAGGAAACAAGTGATATGTGTGAATCCTTGGCCTTAAAAGAAATCTAGTCAGCTAACTCATCAAAAGTAGAATGAAACTCTAACATTCACCTTTTACCAATTAATAGAAAAAAGTAACCAACATATTCAAAATGGACATACTCTTTTATCCGTCTGAAACTTCCGCTTCATTGAATTTCCAAGTAGCGCACCGAAAGTACGGCTAGGCTTTTTCAACACTTCAACACTTGCTCCAGCCTGCTAATTGTTTTTTTCGAAGTGTTACAACTTGGTCGGATAGTAAGATTGCAATATAGTAAACGTTAAATAGCATACAGTGATAAGCGAAATTCGTGTGCTCTCTCTCTCCTTGCTGTCATCGAGTACGGTGGCCACATGCTTCAGTGAAGAAGCTGTGTGTACATCTATTTCGCGCTTTATATTCTCATTTTCATCTGGACTATCTGGAGATCCCTTTGTTGGATCTGATTCATTGTAGGAGCATAATCTAGGTGACGTAATAGTATCAATACTGTCCAGTTCCGACAATACTTCATTGTTTTCAATAGTCTCAGACTTATGCTCAGGTCCCTGCAAAGAGTAAAGTATCAGTCTTAAACTATGCTAATAAGGACAACATCCTTCGAGAATATTTTAACGCTTTTATGTCCTAAAGAATACTGTGTCTACAATCCGCAAAGTTAAAGATGATCATTACGCACAAGATGGATGCATGGCCATTCTAACTAAAACTAAGAGGTATAAGACTTACCGGTTCCACCTTCGATACTGCTTTCAACTCCTCAGCAGCAGCCTCAAACGCAGCAGAATTTCGCATGGAGCATCTGATAACGTTGACAATAGATGCAAGGTTGCGTTCAACGTACGAATGTTTTGACCTCACAAATCGACGAAGTTTGCTAGTAGTAAGAGGCATCTCCGTAGCTTTGAATCAAGCATAACAATGGTTCTTTAAGTCAATACCAAAACAACTGAACAAAGTTAACTTTCAGCATCTAGTCATACCTATCTCGACAAGAGTTCTGTTAGGCAATATAAATCCAGTACTCTCGTCTTCAGCACGTGCTACGATATCTCTCCACTCACATAGGCCCTGAAGAAAATATTTTAAGATGGAGGGGATTTAAGAGATGGAATGACATAAAATTTTGAACTATTAGCATTGGTATATCAATGAAGGAAATCCAATGAAAATAACTTTAGCAGGTTAACTTACAGCAACAACTGCTAGTTGCTGTGCACTGAGACCAGCTCCTCGCACTCTACAAATGTATTTGATGTTTTGCTTCGGAGTCAATACCAAAGAGAAAACAAAAATGCTACTGTAACAATATTTTAAACGATATACTAAAGTGTCAAATGAGGCACGTACGCGTATATGCTTCGAAATGATTGATCTGTAAGAAGTTCTTTCTCATAAAGTGACATGCATATGTTATAACTGCGATCGTAAACCTGCAGAAACAATAAAGCATAGATAAAATATTTGCTAACATGAGGTAAGTGGAAACAATGGAATAGGAAACCATATGAGAAGTAAATTTATCTCAAAGCGCACCAAAATCAAAAGAATAAGCATTCAATGGTCCTTTTATGATCACTTAAAACACATATATAAGGCCATATGCATCAAATCTCCATGTTTTTATACAAAATTGCCCTAATGTGAAACAAAACATGTTTGCTTTTCTATGTGACGTGAAAATACATAACAATATGCCTACCTCTGATAGCAAAGAGCCAGGAGATTGTGCATCAGCATCTAACGATCTCAACCTTAGCCTCATTAAATCATATATATACAACAGATAGTGTGTGTCTTCTCTGGCATACCTGTAACATGTACCAAAGGAGGAATTAACAAAACGCATGAATACCTTTGTAAATAACCGAACACCTACTTACTAAGTGGTAAAATGCTCCACCCACTGACTGCAGGTAGAATTACTTAACTTAGCCAGTTACAAATGAAAGAATTATACATTACCAATACCAAGTTTGTGAGAAAAGAAAATTTAAATAAATAGATTCCAAATCCAAGTTATGAAATTGTAAAAATTATCTACGGTGCCTGATTAAGTTAGCCAGCTCAAGAAGGGTACAAAGGACCAAAAAAGGGGTATACCTTAGCATTATAGCAGGGAGTGGACGTAGTCTCCAGTCAGCATTCTGATACCTACAATTAGTGATTGATAAGTTTACAAATCATAATCTGCAATAAGATGGGAAATGTACAGGGCTGACAGATGACCAGATAAAGTTGATCATTAAATGATTTACTCAGTGGCCATACTCTTTGTTAGCTTTGACTCCACAGTAATGATTCAACAGATGCTCCAGACTGAACCTTTCCAGATTCATTACCCTCGAGGCCTGAATAACAAGACAACATTAGTTCTGTTCAACCTGACTAAGGAAATGATGAGGGAAATTCCTGTAAACTACCAGCATGTGGATCTGAATAAAATACTAAAAATAAAAAAAATTGATATTTTTTACCAACATAGAGTTATGAGTGCGTCTCAAAGAATAACACACTAGCACAGTTAAACATGGAAAAGAAATTTGTAAACATAAAACTACTTTATGCTGGTACAAAGACAAATATCAAGAATGAACAAAGCAAATAAATAGTAAAAAATCTTCTTCATATATAGATAAGTTCATCAACAGATTGTGAATTGGTTTTCTTTACATGGCAATTGAGACCGATCAATTCAGATCACAGTCGTAAGAGTAAACAGCTGCATACCTGCCCAGTGTCGAACATGTTGCAAATGTATATACCGAAGTCCCGCTGAAGCCACAAGACATCATGATCTGCTCCATGCAAAACCTAATCATGGTACCTCAAATGAGTAAGTCGCTGCGGATAAAGGTCAACAACACACATAACGAAGGAATTATTACCTTTCTCTTAGTCGGATCTTTGAAGAATTCCCTCAGGTATGGACCAACTTGAACCTTAAGCTTCAGAGTATCTATGACAAAGTCCTCTGTTCGAGTAGATATTTGCATCAAACATGTCAATCCTTGAAAAGATCGATACTGATTATGCTCCAAATCTACCTATACAACAATCAATCAAACAGTAAGATACAGCCAAAATGATTGACCAACAGATAGAATGACCCCTAAATCTCAAACTCTGCAATTGCTGAGGGCAGCAACAGTATAACTTAAAATTCTTGTAACAGCTATCAAACATCAAATGCTGGACTCCAAATTTCATGAGTTTTGAGTACCAAAAAAGGTACATTTTATTCCTCATCGGTCTGCATTTAGCTGTAATTTTAATTTGTTTGGGGTAAGGGGGCTGGAGGATTGTAGGAAAGAATTACCGCAAATTCATCCACTTTACGCAACTTAGCAGCGAGTGCCTTTAAGTCCTTGACCTCTTCTATGAACTTGAATGGTGTGCGCTCCAATGGAGGTGGTTCTACAGGCTCAATTTTAGTTTCATCTCTATCCACAAAGTCTGAGGGAGAAAACTTCTCCTGTCAATAAATGAGGACTTCCATTAATAAACTGCAATACATAAAGTAATTCTGCAAACAGGAAAAATGCCATTTTACTCCTAAAGTGAAGAGTGGTGAACAATGAAAAGGTGCATAACACTAAAAGGGAAAGAAATAGAATTAATCACTGTCTGGCACTAGATTCTGAACCACATTAAAGGCGTGCAACGCTCAACATGCTCACTTATACTTAATATAACATAAACTTGCATCATATTATGGCACTAGATCACATGTTTAACATAGAACAACATATAAACATATTATGAACCCAAAATATCTTCAGACTTCTAACCATGAACCCTACTTCTCAAACTAATAATGCCCCATAAAGCAACAATCTTTCGAGAGGAAACTTACCAATGGGTGCATACGTCTACCATCATCACCCTTCTCTAACAATACATGTTCAAATGGCTTATTCACATTATTCACAATGATCTTATACTCATCCTGTGGCTTCTTTAAAGTTGGTATATGAAACGGAATCTTCTGCTTAACTTTCGTCACCACCTGCACTTTCACTCCCCCCTCTTCACCCTTCACCTCACCACTCCCCTCACCCACATTCCCGCCTCTCCGGCCCCTTCTCCCACAAACCACCTGGAACCCATCATCACCACCACCACCGAAACCACTTCCGCCGCTCTCCTCCACCTTCTTCCTCACATCCTTGAACTCGTCAATCGAAGAGTCAATCAATTCAAACACCTCATCATTCACATTAACCAACCACTCATCCCCTTCAACGTCCATCTCATTACACCCATCTCCGAACCCCAACTCCTTCCCGGGCCACAACTCCGTGGAATCCCCAATTTTCTTGAGAATTTGTTTGCAATTCTCATCAACGATTTTAGTACTAGACAAGAAACCATCAAAATTATTATAAAAATGGAAGTCTTTTCCGTGCGGAATTCCTTTAGCCGACCCCGAGAGCTTCGACAAACAAGAATTCAACGGCTGATTTGATACAATCTTTTGTAATTCCTTAGCTTTCTCTGAGATTTCATCACTCAAATCAACTGACATTTTCTGTAAATATGAATTAAAATTGGCTTTTAAAAAATATAGTTAGTTAATACTACAGAACTTTAATGATTATTGAATTAGTTGCATTTTGTGAAGTAGGGTTTTTCAATTGTGTGCGTGTGGTCGGGGGGGGGGGGGGGGGGGTAATAGGGTTTAGGGTTTTGGGATGCTTCTATGAAGGAGGAGGAGCTAAGGTGACTTCAAAATTAAGTACACCAAATCTATTTGGGGAGAAAATTGTAAGATTAACACTTATTTGG
This sequence comes from Echium plantagineum, assembly GCA_003412495.2. Lineage (NCBI taxonomy): Eukaryota > Viridiplantae > Streptophyta > Magnoliopsida > Boraginales > Boraginaceae > Echium > Echium plantagineum. The sequence goes on along the minus strand of CM016566.1, from coordinate 4,991,114 downwards.
ACTTTTTATTAATCTATGGCACTAGTTTTAGAGAGTTTTAACGGATCCAATTTCAATAGAAATTAGTAATTATAAAACTATTAATTTTCAACAATATGTTGGGCATACTTGAAACATGTTGGTCCATTGTTGTGCATCAGAGGCGATACAAATCGATTATGTCGATTGATTCATGAGATCTCGATAGATTAATGGTGATTAAGATGGTCATCTCCAGTAGCAATACTCGGTATCACATCAAGTCTATGTATCCAAGACAATACATGTGCAAGATTATGGTGACACATATCTTACCATAGCTTGACTGTAATAATCGCGATGCGAAGGAATCACTTTACAAGTAATCGTCCAAGGGCAAGTGGGAGTGTTAGAATTATGAGGTATTTGACACGTCATAATAAGTGTCCGTTGAACATTTTGATTGTTCGTAGTGATTACTTATTTAAAGTTAAGTTCATACGTATATTATGTTTAACAATAATATACATGATGGAAATAAATTTGAAATGCATTAGGGGTCATGATGGTTTTACTAGGGCCCGCTCATGATTTAAATGTTAGTAAAATACTTGATTGATATTTTATTAAAATACTTGGAAAATAGTACACTCAAGCTCTAGTTGCTTCAAAGAATAAATCAAGCTAGCGTTGGTGTGGACTAACTAGATAGATGAACTAATCGTTGCTCTTCCGCTGCACTCGATCGCGCTTTAAAGGTATATACACCAACTCATAATTAAATGTGTTTAGAACATTGTATTCGATCGTTTATACGATTTTACATAATTTGATATGTAAACTCGTAATAAAACCCAACATGATTTACTCATTTTCAACAAAAATAAAATAGAAGCAATGAGAGCTCAAACTATCTCCATTTAGCGGCTACATCTTCAAATAATTGTCTTTTGTACAATTCCTACCTAAGAAGCTATGTTTATGTTATACTCTGTATCACTATGTGCTACACTAATGCGCAGGTTCAGCTTTAAGACTTGCAAAAAATGAGAAGCCAAAAAAGACTCCTTGTTTAGATTAAAAAAAATATGTTAACTCAAATATAAACCAAGAAATTGATAAACAAATATGTTCACTCAAATATAAGTAAAATGACAGTCGAACAAAGTACAGTAATACATAATTCAAAAAATCAAACTAAAAACCGAGTCAACTTTTGTAACCATATTGATTCGATTCGAATTAGTTTGGACGGTTTAAGTGCAGGGCCCCACCAATCAACACCGGTGACATGAAAAGATGCAGAAAGCCCAAACACCGGTCCCCCAAAACCGCACTTTATCAACTCCTTAAACTCACTTCACTTTTTCATCACTCCTCAACTTCCATCGTCCTTTCCAAATTCCAACTATGAGGTACTCCCAACAATTTATCTCCATCTCATATCTATCCATTTATTTTATCTTATTTACATTATTATCCCTATATCGTAACTGATCTTCAATCAGTATTGAGATTAAATTAAATAATAAATCGACCGGGGACGATTACCCTATTTAATTGGAACTTATAATTGTACGATAAATATTTAAAATCAATAACTTATTCTCGTAGTTACATTGTTTAATTTGAAGTTTTTTGGGTTATAAAATGAAATGCAGTAGGCAGCCGGAGGTGCTTTGGGCGCAGCGTTCAGACAAGGTGTACTTGACTATATCTCTGCCTGATGCTAAGGAAATCTCCGCCACGTGTCAGCCTCAAGGGGAGTTCAACTTCTCTGCTCTCAGCTCCCAAAGCGAACCCTTCAGTTTCGCGCTCCATCTCTATGGAAACACTATTCCCGAGGTAACTGTTCTTGTTTCGATATCGTGCTATGTTATTTGATAACGTATTTTGACTACAAGTCGGGTGTCTTAATTAAGACGTTCAAGTTTGTTAATTTTGACCCCGCCATTGAAATATCAAAACTAGACAATTTATGTGTTGGGAGTCTCGTGTTGTGAATTGACTCGCGGTAGTCAACTCGACAACTTGATCGAATAGCCCTATTTGGGACTTGGGAGTGTGACTAGTTTTTCTTAAAAAAATGAGTTGCCTACTAGCATTCGATGGATTTGTGACACGGGTGATTTAAGCTTTAGGTGTTTCATGCTGGTATTTGTACATGGTATTGAACTCTATCAGAAATTGCTTATCAATTTTATTTTATTTCGTTGCATGATTCTTTTCCAAAAAGAGTCTCAGGGGAGACATTAAATTTAGAATGAATGATACTACGAGTTTTCAAATTTATTACTTTAATGCCCAGTTTCAACTGTAAGTCACTGAGCCAAGATTGAACTTGTCTTTTAGTTTAGAAGTGAAACATGGATTCATGAATAGTTTTAAGACAGATTAGTCTCTGAGAACATTGATTTAGCTGTTAATGGTTAGAAGGATTTTATGTTCACTTTCACCAACCTAAGGGGGCCAAGGGGAGGGTTCGTTTTTACAACGAGACCTTACAGTAAAATAGTTTGGTGTTGTCATGTTAGGGCTATTAATGTCAAAATAGTTTGTGGTTATCTTATCATAAAATGTGGGTACCTAAACTAATAAAGATGTATGTAGTATGTACCCATACTACTGACGTGAACGATGAAACCAGAAAATGAACTGCTCAAGATCATGGTATACTTAGTTTAAGAGTTTAACTACAGGACTTGAATATCTGGTTTTCTTATTTACGATGTCTTTCCTTTTGTCATTATATTTCATAGTGAAATATTGATTCAGGGTTGCAAGACAAAAGTTGGGTTAAGGAACATAATTTGTTCAATTCAAAAGGAACAAAAAGTTTGGTGGGCAAGATTGTTGAAATCTGAGGAAAAGCCACCAGCATATATTAAAGTTGATTGGAACAAGTGGTGTGATGAGGATGATGAAGAGTCCAGTGACAGTAAGTTGATAATTTGATATGCATGATTTTGGTTAGTGACTTGAATATAACAATACTATCTTATCTATCTGATGCGTATATTTGATATTTCTTGCAGGTCTAGCTTCTGATGATGATGTTGCGGTATTTTAAACATATCCCTTTTGCATACGTTCTGAACACTAGATGAGATAGAATTCTTCATGTAATCCATTATAACACCTTACCTTTCTGATGCAGTATAATCATGAAGATGAAGGGAGCAGCGATGATGAAGGGATGCTCTGTAAGTGCTCCTCTTGAAATGTTTACATGCTTGTTCTAAGTGTGCTGCTGTCCCTCAGCCTTCATCATCTCTTTTCCAACTGTCTTGTTGAAAACCTTTTAAAGTAAATTTTCTCCATGGATTTCTCACATCTGGTTATAGTATATATTTTCAAGGACTTCACTGCATATGACTGCTTTATGGTTGGAAAATGGCTTTCTTCTTTGATAAGAAGTAGCAATTATTTATGTCGTCTCCAGTTCTGCTACTTTATTAGGACAAACCCTGGGGTTTTCTTTGAGATGGATGCTCGAGAAGTTGGTAGAACTTACATCAGACTAGAAAACTATTTGAGGGCAAGCTGATTTAGACTTTATTGTTGGATTATCGATTTTAATATTTTGACATATTGGATACATGCCATTATTTGTTAGTTACTTATGTCGTGAGACAAAGCTTCATCTATTGTGACAACTGATAAGCATCACATGTTTTGAGGATGGGTTATTACATATGTTGCATCCTATATGCATATTATGTTTTACTCTTAATATTATTTTCGTAATGCAGATCTTCCTGACTTGGAGAAAGCCAGAGGAAACTAATCAGGGTTGACATTAGGTAGAATAAGCTTGTCAGGTGTCGTTATCACTCTAGGAAAATCAACTTCAAGGGAAGCCAGATCTATGCAATTTACGCATTATGTGTATATGTTTGTTTCCGTGAGCCCTCTAGACTGCAGGTAAGGAACTCCATGTTAGATAATCCAACATTGATCAGAAATGGTTTCTGTCAACACATTGTAATATATTTTCAGATCCTTAGCTATCTGTCCAAATTGTTCATGTTATACGCCTAATTGCCAGGTAACTGTTCGAGTCATATACTTGAGTTGGTTCTATCTTTTAGAATGCAATTCTGCTTGAACAAGATAAATAAGTCTCTCTCTGAATGTTTATTTGGGTTACAATAATGCGATGTAGCCATCTCTCTTGAAATTGAATGTATGTATGAAATATAGTACTCCGAGTAATAATATATGGGTACAATTTCGTATATTACGCTATTTGCTAAAAATTACTTTGAAATTATAATTGTTAAAAAATGTGTCTCAATGATACAAACTTAAATTATATGAATTATAGATTATTTCGATAGTTTATAAGTTGTATGATAATAAAGTATCCAGGTATTAACAAAAATGGAAGATTGGTCGAAATAAGCTAGCAGATAATTGCAATTGGTAGAAACAATAAAGCACCCTGATTATATATGCGAATAATGCGATAACATCAACCAAGTCCATTTATCTGATCGAATATGCCTAAATAAAATACTACTGTATTTCATTCTTTAGCACACTAGCTCTCCTGCTAACTGGAACGCCATTTGTTTGCATTCCTCAACCAAGGGCAGATCCAGTCTTGGCATCTCGGCGGAGGATATCCAATTCTGCCATATGGTGCACCACTGTCATTGAAGCAGCTATTTATCAATGTTACAGCATTTTGTTTTTCTTAGAGACCTGGCATTGGTGCGAATCAAAGACGACTCGAGCAATAGTTGTGCGTGTATCAGGTTGTAACTTGAATTTGTAGACATATTTAGTTGCATGTTAGACAGGGCTTAATTCTTCGAATCTATAATATTTCAATCTTATGAAATGACATAAGAAATTCTCTTTAAGCAACTTCGTCTTCTATTTAACCCGAGGGGGGAACTAGACTTCTTGTCAAACTATGGTGTACCAATTTACCGCTGTGAACTTCTTGAGTGTCCCAAATTGGCAAATATCCTAAAATTGTCTGCCATTTGTACTTTGTGGAAATCTATATTGTAATGTAGCCGCGCCAATATATTTTATATATTATTTGAACATTACAATAAAAAGTGGAATCAAGTTTGTAATAATTTATTGAATACAAAAATCTTCTAAGTATCTTCACTAAGACAACAAAAAAATATTGTTCTTTAATGGAATTTATCAGCTACAGCAAGAAAACAATGAGTTGATCTAATTGTTTAGTATATGTTGCAGAAACAATTTTCGTGGATTATACATTTCAGACGCCGAATAGAACAAGTCACTCATTGTTTATATCACCACCAAGTGTCACACCTTGATAAAGCCGGCCTTATTCTAACCCCTCATATATATTTACATCAATTTTGATGTTTTATTCAACCCCTTTACTTCTTTCTCTTGATGATCAAGAACCCAAAACAGTGGAACTGTTGAGTAGTTTTCTTGTTCGGTTTCGAAAATATGGATAGACTAATAAGCTTAGAGCCAACAAATATTGTCAAGATTAAGTTAGAACCAGGACAGAAGTGTTATGGTGTGCTTACTTTGAAGAATGTTATGTATACAATGCCTGTAGCTTTCAGGCTTCAGGCAGTGATCAAGACTCGTTACACGATTCGTCCTCAATCGGGGATCATTTTACCTCTCAATACTGTCGTTGTGGAGATTACTTGTCATCTCCCTCCGAATTCGAGCCTTCCTGATTCGACACCTTATTGTGATGACAAGTTGTTGTTGCATAGTGTTGTTGCTCCAGGGGCGTCGTTGAAGGACCCTTCATCGGGTTATGATTCTGTTCCGAATGATTGGTTTACTGCTAAGAAGAAACAGGTTTTTATTGACAGTGGAATCAAGGTCATGTTTGTTGGTTCTCTGGTTCTTGCTCATCTTATGAATTCAGGAAACATGGATGCTTTAAGAGATGTGTTGGAAAACAGCGAGTCGCCTCAGAAGGCTGCTGATTCTGTTGATTCAGAGGGGAGGACATTGCTTCACTTGGCTATAGCTCAAAGCAGGCCTGATCTTGTTCAACTCATTCTTGAATTTGGACCGAATGTGGAAGCTATGAATCGATCAGGATCGACCCCTCTTGAGGCGGCTGCTGCTTCTGGAGAGGAACTCATAGTAGAGCTCTTGTTGGCTCGTCGTGCTAAAACAGAAAAATCTAAATCCTCCTCGAGGGGGGCAATTCATTTAGCTGTTGGAAATGGTCATATAGAAGTTTTGAGGCTTTTGTTACTTAAAGGCGCCGATGTGAATTCACTCACGAAGGATGGAAATACTGCTTTGCATATTGCAGTTGAAGAGAGAAGAAGAGATTGTGTCAAATTACTTTTAGCCAATTCAGCTAAACCTGATGTTAGGAATATACCTGATGGTGACACTCCATTGCATATTGCAGCTAATTCAGGTGATGAACAAATGGTGAAACTTTTACTACAAAAGGGTGCAAATAAAGATATCAGAAACAAGACTGGAAAGACAGCATATGATGTTGCAGCTGAAAATGGTTACACAAAGCTTTTCGATGTACTTCGTTTAGGAGACAGTTTGTGTGTTGCTGCTAGAAAAGGAGATGTGAGAACAATACACCGACTGCTCGAGCAGGGAGCTTCCATCAATGGGCGCGACCAGAACGGATGGACAGCATTGCATAGGGCGTCTTTTAAAGGGAGAGTCGAAGCAGTGCGTGTTCTTGTGGAGAGAGGAATTGAAATTGACGCAAAAGACGACGAAGGTTACACTGCTTTGCATTGTGCAGTGGAGGCAGGACATGTTGATGTGATCGAATTCTTAATCAAGAAAGGTGCAGATGTTGAAGCAAGGACTAACAAAGGGGTGAATGCATTACAAATTGCTGAATCACTTAGTTATATTGGGATCACAAGGATATTACTCATTCATGGAGGCGCTAGGAAAGATGATGCATTCTCGAAACCAAATTCACTGTCGTCAAAGAAAGGGATGGCCGCTAAGGATGCTGCTATCGTTGGAACGGTTCAGAAGACGAAAATGAGATCAAGAATCAGCAGGGGAAGCTTTGATCGTTCTGCTCCATTGGCTGTTCTTTAGAGCACTACAAGAAAATTGTTTGACAAACTAAAAAACTGCGCAAATTGTTCAGATATCCAAGAGTGACCATAACTGATTGTTTCTTCCAGAGATATGGTAAATTAAATATTGTATTTGATGTTTAAGATTCCAAGTTTTTGAGCTTCATGCATTAAGGGCATGTTTGACTACCTTTTGTTGAGTGATTATATCAGTTTGTTCCATAATGCATAATAAATAAATAACAAACTAAGCACCAGATTGAGGAAAATTCAATGTGTATTTTGAAGTAATGAAAGAAGAAGATTCTTGAAGTTCCCTTGTGGAATACTTGGACAATCAGAAATGGCAGATTTCAGATCGAAACTATACTTGTTCTCGAATGCCTTTCGAATATCATCCATATCAATTTCAGCTCTGCTCACCATGATCCGAATCAATGCTTCCTTATCACCAGATTTCAAGCTACCATTTAACACCTGCATACCAAAACGGGAGAAACTTATACATGTAATCCTATTTCCATCTGTCGAGATTTACGAGCTTGGATACTCATACGTTACACTCGATCTGAATCATATCCATTCAACTCGAACGTGACATTTTCGTTAATATATCAACTTTCTTGATTTTACTCAATTTATGGTTTGATTCCTGAAGTCTAAACTTTAGTTACAAAATATTACCTCAGAAAAATATTTTGTTGGGCTGGATATGCATCTGACAACAGCTACCACAGCATCTTCAAATTCTCTACCCTTTCTTTTCCTAAGCAACTACAGACCAAATAAACAACAAATTTATGTCTTAAACAAGTAACGATTACATGTAACTTGTAAGGCGGAAGATTTTTCAAAGACGTTGAGACATGTTGACATTGACGTAAACATTTGGAAGTACTTACACTTGTGAAACTGTGGCCATAGATATGCTTGTAGCTTAAAAAAGCTAGTTTGGTCTGAGCAATACTCCTTTTACTGAGAATCTCCAGCATAACAGCCTCATTAATCTGTCCTGCTCCTCCTTCTCCTGCTTCAAATAGCCTTCTTGCATCACACTTGGCTATATGCTGGCTCAACTCTACCTTATGTGCCTTGTGTGATGCAGATAGTGCAATAAGCAACTGCACCAAAAAAAGGACTATAAATAAAGTAACTTATAATTGCATGGCCGACTTTAGACTTATTAAAAAGTTAACGAGGGGACGTAGTTGATTGATCTCTTCTAAGCCTCGTCACAACGACGATATAAATTTGGTTGCATGAATGAATGATGTACCTTTTGATAAGGGCTGGGAGGTTCAATCTTAAGAATATCTTGGTCCAAGTGCCTCTGGAATCTTGATTGATAAGCTTGTTGTATAAGCAGAAAACGACTTGATTTTCTACAAGTGAAAATCTCAACAAGAACATTATACTTGACATCATTGCTTTCCAAAGCCTCTCTAGCCACAACTGCATCACGTTCATGAGGATTAAGCATCAACATAGATAATCCAACTTCTGCCCAAGAATTTGATGAACAACCACCTTGTTTTTCATCATTAATTTGTCCAAGATTTTCAATGTTTTTGAAATTGTTGTACAAATCTTCCCTATACGTTTCCATGTAAACTTGTCTGATTTTTCTGCATTCAACTGGACTCAAGGACAAAAGTTCTTGAAAAAGATCAAGTTTGATGAGGTGCCCACAAGAACGATCTTGTATATCTCTGCAGAGATTCTCACAGATGTGACTAGACATTCTAGTCATTTTTTTCTTGCATCACCCATGTGATCAACATTGGAAGTAGTTAACAACATAAATTGGTACAACAAATTTGTACACCACATTTTACTTATGGACCAAGAAAAGTGATGACAGTGCCCCACGAGCATAGTCTAATAGTAGTAAAGTTTCATAAAATTTAGGTTCTAATACATAAGTTTCATTTTAAGTGAGCTCCTTATAGACACTAGAGATGTGTCGGCATGGAATTGATAATGAATGCATAACATTTTTATTGTTGTCAATAGAACAGTATATAAGTTTTAATTTAAGTGAGCTCCTTTGAACAGTAAAGACGTGTCGATCATGGAATCGTTAACTTGTTTGTTAGACCATCCACAACAAAGGTTAATGTAGGGGTCAAAGTGGGGTTAAAGCAAGATCAATCAAAGGCAACAAAAATTAAAGTGGATGGGGTTTAAGTTGGGTATCATCTTTTGATGCTCATATAGTTGGGGTTAATGTGGGCCCCGCGCTGAAAAGTAGCCAATGGGAAGCTGCCATGCAACCCCATGCATTTCACTTTCTTTTTTTCTTTCCCCTTATTTACTAAAAGTATTATTTGACCAATAATTCATCAAAATAAAAATATAAAAAATATATCAATATTTTTTATTTTTCGAGATCTATAAATAGAATCTAGGTTTGCTTCATTTGGACACACAAAAAAAAACAATTTTTTTTACAAATAAATTAAATATTATTTGTTATATTATAAAAATTAATTAATATAAAGATTATAATTTTAATAATAACATATGCATAAATAATGAGATAAATAAATATATGGTAGTGTATAGGATAAGGTGATGTGGAAGGGAGAGAAAGTGAATAAAATCATGAATAAAACTTTGTTGTGGAACCTGAGTTTAATTGAGGGTGTAAGTGGGTTTAAAGCTGACGTGGCACTGAATAAAGTGAGTTCAATTGAACTCTTGCTTGGATGGTCTTATGGTAAAAGAAGTGAAAGTATCTTTTTACTTGTTTAAGAAAAGGCTTGAGCTATGAAGTATTGATTGCGTGGGAAAGTGTATATGTGAGTGGGGGGTGATTGAGAAATATGAAGGGAAGAAAAAGGTTGGTGGTTTGTCTAAGTACAAAGTGGAAAAGTGATGTGTGACATTGTTGTACAAGCTTTGTGTAAAGGTGGTCAGCTATGTCAATTTTGTTTTCATGTTAAAGCTTTCTTAGTGGACAATGAGTCTGAAATTAACAATTTTTTCTTCAACTTAGTTTTCTTGTCTTTCTCAAATCAACTAGCTTTTGACCATTTGTTATCAACTTGACGTTGGTGCCTAGGCTTTCAAACTCCTCTACTTATATAGACCACCTTTCCAAGTCTATAAAGTATAGAAATGTGAACAAAGGAGTACGAATTCGATTTGTTTTTTATCAATACTTTATTGATCGAGCTTGATATATTGAGATTTTCAATACTAACTTGCGTGATTGATATGCTTTGCATCTTATTAAGCTCAACACAAAGATCTACCAAAAATAACTTAACGAGTAATGCAGGTCCTCCATTACAAAGGATTGACTTATATATGCTAAAGTCTAACATAGATAACACAACTCGAAAACACGTACAACACCAGATCAATTGATATTGTTTGGATTACCTCCATCTTAACTTAACTCGAAGATATAATATGTTGGAGTAATCGAGTAAGTGACCTTGTGACCGCAAGATCATGAGTTTGATTCCGTTTACCAACACATTCTTGGTAAAGGTTGTCACTCAGGACTTGTCTAGTGTGATTTACTTGAGTGACGTGCTTTGCAAGCTTTTACATCAGTTCGAAGCCTATTCAATACGCAATTTACAAATGATGATTAGAAAAGAAAAGAAAATGTGGAAACATAATGCAAATATAAGTTGGAGCCTGGAGGTAGTATGCAAATAAGGGGATAAGTCAAATTGAAAATGGATGTTAGCTTGTTTTTGAAGGGGTTGATTATTTGAGCAAGGAGTGGACTTGGACTTTCGAGCAAGGACAGGACTTTTGGGTATTGACTTAATGGGTTAGCCCATATTTTTTCAATAACGAATCATTTCATATTCTTGGTTTTCGAATTTAGTAGTTTGGGCCAAACTGGGTAACTCGGCCCAGTAACAATATGTGCCCGCTCAGTCGATGCATCGTGAATCGTGATAATAATAGTCAAAAAAAAAATTCTCATATTTAAAATAAATCCTAGTATATGAATTTGTCGTAAGGATATATTTAAGGGCATATGGCACCGGACATCACTAACGTTTAATTTAGTTACTACATTTACCACTGACGTTCACTTTCGTGCCAAAGACATCACTCATGTTCCATTACTATTCAACCCGTCTACTTTTCGCCAATTTTGTTGAAATCGCAATTGTAAGCACAAAAGTTAGAAGGGAAATTTAGTCACGACACTTGAAATTATACTTGTTTCGTTTTCAAAAATCTTTTCAAGATTGTACCAGTTAGATTTTGGAGCTTTTCAAAAAATTGAACATGTGCCGTTTTTCGAAGGCTTCAATTGATGGCCGATTAGGGGGAGAAATGTAATATCTAGAAATAGTTCTAATAATTTTAAGTGTTGTGACTAAATTGTCCTTCTAACTTTTGTGCTTAACACTGCGATTTCAGTAAAGTTAGCGAAAAATAGTCGGGTTGAGTAGTATTGAAACGTGAGTGATATCTTTGGCACGAAAGTGAACGTCAGTGATTAATGTGGTAAATAAATCAAACGTTAGTGATGTTCGGTGCCATTTGCCCTATATTTAAAGATAAACTTAAGATAGTATATATAATTAGTAGGAGTAATAATAATTATAAAAACTATACGTACCAAACAATCTTATATTGTATTGTAACTGATATCGAGCTAAGGTCATTAGTTTAATCTCCTTTATTAATGTAGGGACGTTTAAAAGAATTATCTTATGTATATACATGTAATTTATAATGAACTCAACTCTTAGCAATCTAAAAGAACAATATATAGATTAAATAAAATTAAATTTCTAGGGTGATCGTATTAAATTCCAAAATTAAGCATGTAATAAGTATATTTTTATTGTTCTACCTCAATATTCAATAATAACTAATAACCACGTTTTGGTGGTAGCTCAATAATTGAAAAGTGATGATAATTATTTTTTGATATTTGTACGAGTCGCTAGGCTCAATAATGCAACCAAACTTTGCAACAAATAACCAAACAAATGATCCCAAAACTATACCTTCAAACCAGCTATTTTTTTATAGTGATATTCTCTGGTTGTATGGTATTATTAGAGGTATTCTCGGAAATTCTTTAATTCGGGAGTAACTTAAACTTAAAATGATAAACATAAATGAAGACTATACTATATGAAATTACTAATATAATCTCCGAAAGTAAGTTAAAATTATCATTTGATCATAGAATGTTCATAAGAAATTATTGTACAATAGTCTTTAAAATTGGACAAAAGTTGCGACTTACTCTAAAAATTGACGTAGGTGTTAAACTTAACGGTATTTGTGCAATTGACTTCTAAAAATTTTGTTAAATTTTAATGGGTGCGTTTTTTGTCTAAATTGCAATTTTTATTCAATTTTGAAAACTAATTTACAATTATTAAACTTTTGAAGATCAAGTAACAACCTAAATTCACTTTCTAAGGCTATATGGACAATTTATACTCGTAACCTATATCTGTAATAATTTGCTTCAACAACCCAATTGGTGCTTTATGCTAGGGACCTCATCATATATATGAACAGTGTTGAATCTCCACTTAGTTATCTTTTATTATTTTAATAACATGTACTCAAATGATAAAATATGGTTATATTTAGGTTTTAGCAGTAGTTGTAAGAATGTCTCTCAAACAAAATAAAAGAGCATGTGGGGGTGTTGGGACTTTACTTTTAGTTGGGGGGAAGTAGTAGTCCTTGTTTCTAAGTATTCTTCTTCTTCTTTTTTCTTTTTGGGTTGCTTAACTCTCAATATTCATCACTCATGTGCTACACTAGTTCATAATCAATAAAAGCTGTGCAGGGTTGCTACCCACGCCCATACTCTTTGCTTCCATAACAAAACTAGTACTATTGCACCCTTTTTTTTTTAAAGAAACCCACTCACCACCTCCTTACAACAAGAATCGAACCAGGACCTCTAAATCACTGGAAGAGCTCCTAACTACTAGGTCATTCGATGTTTTCTAGTACTATTGCCCCCATTGATAAATATTTGGGGAATCGGTCATAACAATCACATATACTTACAAAATGTGTTCAGTCCATCACTTTTGAAAATATTATTATTCATAATCATCTATGTTTAAAAATATTTTAGTCCATCGTATATTATGTCAGGTCGTTTTTTCTAAAAAAAATGAAATAACCTACCCTAGTTTCGAGTATGGAATAAACATGATAACATAGGTGATTGATATCGTCATTTCCCCTAAATATATATCCTTTTAAATCTCATCCCGATAATAAATCACTTTGAAATAGAATTTAAACATCAAGAGACCGACTTCAGGTGTCCACAAAATTGTCACAATACTGTCAAAACTCGAACATAAATTCTTTAGTCCAATTTACAGGTCGCTCGGTAGTGTCTGCATTCCATTAGTCACGCCCATGCTACTCTTCCGTTATTTTAGTTGTTACAAGTATTTTTTTTATTTGATTGTCGATGTCAAAGTATGAAATCATTAAAGTATACCATACCATAGAAGCTCACCGGCTCCCATAATAATAAAAGCATCAGAATAAGACAATACAATGCTTCCAAAATTAACCAGCTTTGCATTATTATATGCATAATGTGACCTGTCTCTCATGTGATGGTCCACATACAATATTACCATATTATATATATTATCACTTCTTGAGTGACCTTATATATATTTTCAAAAGATTGAGTACTTGAGTGCTCTATATATATATCTGCAGCTTTGTTAGCTAGGTTTTCTCATTCAGGATTTAGTTTCTTGATGAAGCTATTCAGACATATTTCAAGAAAAGGGGGTGTTTGGAATGAAGACTGATCCAAGATCCTCCATACTCCAATCCATTCTTTGTTTTTTTGTTGTCATAATTCATTATTTGATTACAAAAATATCATGATTTGACAATGATGATTCATTGTTTGGTTCTTGGGCTGATCTCGGACCAGGCTTCATTCCTCACACTTCATTTTCTATCAGACCATAACTTTCTACGTTATATCATATCAGCTTTAGTGGTAAGGTTTCGGTCCTGTTGTTTGAACGATACTTTATAATGGTATTTCGATTTTCGATCTAAAATAGAGTTTAGAAGTCACTATGTTACTTATTGTTTATATTTACTACGATATTTATTTAAGGTTTATTGTTACTATTGATCATATATATTACTAATGCAAGTCTAGAATTGGAAGTGCATGAATATAAGATTCATTTATTTCCTCATATTTTTAGCTTGCAACATACTAACATTTTTTGTTTTTTCCCTAATGGAAGAAGCACTAATGAGAATCGAACCCAGATCTATATTATTAGTAAGCAATGCAAGTTATGGGTATGAGAAAGTTTCAAGAGCTAAATCAATTTCGATGTTTCTTTCAAGTTGCATATAGGAGTAATATTCTTATGTTTTGCAGAGGTATATGTAGATGGAAGAATTGAAAAGTTGGACGAGGACTATATCAAATGAACTAGAGCTTAACGGAAACTATGATCCAATAATATGGATCGGAGTTATATTTGTGTATTAATTAATTTTAGTTAAGTTTGTGTTAATTAGAAAAAAGAAATTAGTATGTCAAAAATTGATCTGATTTGATTTGGTTCTATTTTTTGAGTTCCAAACAATGGATATATGCATGTCTACACCTTAGTCTTCAATTCTATGTTTACTACTCCCTTCATCCTTCAATGATAGTACGTTACAATTATTTGATTTTTCATGGCCGTTGATACAAGACTTAAAAATGTAAATATCAATTTTATGTGTGAAAATTATTAAAGAAATTGGTATTTCAATGCAAAAATTCATATTAAAGCGAATCTAACATGAGTACATATATTATGACTATAGGAGTGTTAGCCAATAAGAATTTATAGTCAAAGATTTCAAAATTTGACCAAAAAAATCAAAACACTCATCGATTAGGGATAGAGCGCGTATTAGATTGAGCATAAAAGATATTTCAGTAAACATATATATATATATATGGCGTATTATAATTAAGATAATTTAAAAGGTCAATCAGTCTAAAAAAAGAAAAGAAAAAAGACATGCCCCGTGAACATGCATGTTAAACACCGATTAGTCTTTGAAACTCCCATCAACGATGTGTAGATTATATTTTATAAAAAAAAAAGTTGTGAAATCGTAATATTAATTGTCTTTATACACCCCTATCGTGTAATATACTGGAGGAAGTAAATAGCAGAATATGTCTCAACTAATTAGATGACTAGAGCTTGTTATGAAGTACACTGTACACGCGAAACAGGAAGATTATATCTATCAATCTTATCAAACTCGAAATCATCTATTTTAGTTATTAGAGAATGGAGAAAATATAATTGTGATATCATCCTGAATTCCTCATATGACATTGCTGCTTTCATTCATTATAATGCATGGCAACATTACCGTTCATTCTAAACACAGAAAAATGAAAACAAATATACAATATTTGTTACATACATTATCGAAACCAAATTAGTACTATATATTATTGCATGCTTTATTAATAACAAAATACAACATGATGACATCAAAAATATAAGAACAAATGAGCCTCAAACTGGAAACTACCACACAAGTGCACAACAATATTGTAGTGGAAGTTATAATCAACTTCTATTAATTGTTTTTCTCCTTTTTCTTTTTCTTCTCTTTATCAACTTCTTCTTCCTCAGATTTCTCACCTTTGTGCTCCTTCTTCTCCTTTTCTTTGTTCTTATTCTTCTTCTTCTTCTTCTCTTTATCAACTTTTTCCTCAGATTTCTCACCTTTGTGTTCCTTCCCCTTCTCTTTGTTCTTCACCTTCTCCTCCTCCCCTTCACCATTTTTCTCTTTCAATTTCTTGCTTTTCTTCTCATCATCATCATCTTTTTTCTTCTTCTTCTCCCCCTTAATATCTTCTTCCACATTCTTCTTCTTATTGTCTAATTCTCCCTCGTCGTCTTCATGTTTCTTCTCTTTTTTCTTCTCCTTTTTATCTTTCTTCTCCTTCTCCTTCTCCTTCTCCTTCTCCTTCTTATCTAATCCATCTTCTTCATCATCCATTTTCTTTTTGTCCTTGTTATCTTTCTTGTCCTTCTTGATTTTCTTCTCCTTCCCATCTTTGTCTTTCTTATGCTTACTATCTCCTTTTGTATCATCTTCCTTGCTTTCACTCAATTCAGAATCATTCATCTTCCTCTCCTCTTCAATGTGAATCTTCAATTTCTCTTCCTCGTTGCCAATTGTTTGTGCTTTCTCCGCCATTTAACTCCAAACGACTACTATGATATGTAAAAGGCAAGATATGATAAGATTTTCTATTCAACATTTAACGAAAGTGTTAATCCGATCCATTTCACCATACGATACACATATACACACCTAGAAATCGCATGCAAGTTTAATTTCTAGATAATATTGTATCATACATGGCATGTTATATTACATACAGTTAATAAATCAAACTAGTGTGCATCTAGTAAGATATTGTCTAATTAGACAAGGTTGTTTATGTAAAAGATGTAATATGGAGTACTGTATATGAATGTTATTACCTCAACGACGAAGCTTTGAGATATTATATGATGACTTGAATATTGGGAACGAGTAATTTGTATATGGAGTATTTGAAGAATGAATGAAATAGATGGAATTAGGTGAATTTGTAGTGATGAGTTGATAACGTTGACGCGTATTCAACGTGGGATCACCACTGTGAAGACACGGCGTTGACTCAATGGAGGCACTTCAAACGTTAGTCCCTCTAATGCTTTTGAGTTTTCTATAGAAATCTCGATTTTTTTTTTCGATGGGATCAGTATTATCGTGCGCGATGACATTTTATTCAATTTTTTAATATCGAGACATTTGTGCAGATAATTATCGGAGTAAATAAAAAGTTTGGTTTTTCTTTTTCTTACATTACATGTAGTAGTTGACTGATTAAGTGAATCAAAAATAATTATCGGGAAAGTTATATTAGTGAATACAATTAATTATCATTGAAGGATAATTTATAATCTTTTACTCTTTTAGTTAAACATAACGTAAATTATATTTAACCATTTTAGATACTCTAATAATATTGAACAGTTTATGTTACTTCCTTATATCATGATAATATGTTATAATAATTAATCTCTTAAGAAAATGAATTAGGTGAATTCTTTTTTACATATATCCATTTTTGGATTTGATATGAATCAAAATAATTATTAAAAAAGTTGGTGGATGGAGAATGAAATCCACTATCACTTAAAAAAATATATACCTCGGTAAATTACATGGCTTTCATAAAGATGTTTCTTTCTGAATTGCGATTGTTATAATAATTATTTTTTAAAGAAAATCATGTAAGAATTTTGGATTTTTCTCATATAATAATGAATGTTGGGTTTTCTTGGGAGTTTCTTAGTTTGCTTTTAGAAGCATGATTAAAGCAATAAGTGATCATTATCTTCATGTATGTAACCACTGTTAACGGTAGGTGTAATGATGGAAAATATATTTAGTCAATTACGACAAGCTATTATTGGTAATTGCATCATTTTTTAATAAAACAAAATTCAAACTATCAAATCTTAACAATGACCAATTCAAATGTAATGGATCGGGATGATATTGTCTTATTTATTTCAATAAATTAATTAAAGTACAAACCTTAACTTATTCCTTAATACTCAAAGCGAGTGCCTTAATTCATTTCGCATACATGTGAGTTTAACTCACCTCATTGCTAATTACAAAAAAAACGATACTTGAAAGATAGTGTTAAAACATTTGACATGCTATCGTTTTACTACCATGAATACCAAGGTCAACCAGTCCATCGTCCTTCACAATAAAAGATAATGTTACTAGGGCATAGGTGACGAATGATATTGGTTTACGTAGCTTATTATTTATGCATAAAAATGTGTTTAAAACAAGTCAGGTTTTAATTAATATCAAATATACATAATCACATATTTCACCGAGTTGAAAATTATCCGATTATCACGTATATCGAACAATACTACCTATGTAAATCCGCCTTGAATCTTGATAGTTCATGGAGCCGGTAGTAGTCCAAGTCACCCTGCTCTGTTATACAATGATTTTTAGGAGTGAAATTACTATTCTACTCCAATACTATATTGAATTGGAAAATTAAAAATTTATTTTATTGAAGTCTCATGTTTTCAAATATCCTTAGTTCTAGGAGCAGATATTTTTTTGACAATTATTTTAACTTATGTACTTTTATGTATGATGAAATATTTTATTAACATATGGAACAAATAGTTTTATATGAAAGACTGTTAACTAATATTTTTTATAATTGTTGATTTTGAATTTTTTATTGACTATCAATTGTGTCCAAATACTAGTAATTGTAGTGAGGAATTTTCTGTTAAAGGCATAGTAGCAAATTCAGTCCCAATAAAAATATAACTTCATCCATTCATGTTTTGTTGACGTCATCACACTCTTTTTGTCTTAAGATAGTTGTTCAAACATTGAAAATTGTACTTATATATTTTCAGTTTACACTTTAACTATTTTTAATTTTTCTTCGTCTGTTTGCAAATAGCTCGAAGAATAAAAAAGAAAAGAAAATGGACGGTGGGAGTACTTGCAGTTGGGTTACAGTTTTAATATAGTGTTTTTCCCAGTCCCAGCCAGGCCCTAAGTTCCCAATCCCAATTGGGTATTCGGTATTGCAAAAAATCATCTGTGCTTCAACAAGCCCATAAAACATGAATCATTCTTTAGGCGTTACTTCGTTTCTCTCCTCTTTTCAGAAATGGAGTCCAACAGTGGCGCCACCGCAACCAGTCACTTCGTCGCCGCAACTGCTTCCACCGACGATGATCCTCCGATGCTTAGCAGTCAAGCAATGGAGGCGCTTCGGGAGTTTCTGATGGAGCAGAATCGAGGTGGAGCTGACGCGGCGGCGGAAGAGGAGGCGGCGGAGAAGGTGGAGCTGGTGAAGGAGGACTGGAATCTGAGCCAGTTCTGGTACGATAAACCAACGGCTGAAACTATTGCTAACGAAGTGCTGTCTCTTTGTTCTACCCTGGAGTCTGCTTCAGTTGCTTGTATTGCTTGCCCTACTCTCTTTGCCTACCTCAAGGTACAATTCATCAATGCCTAATGTGCACCTCCAATTGTTTTTCATCCATTGAATATTCGTGTTTGGGACTGTAGTCATAAGCTTACACTAGAAAAATAATTATAATAGATACTGATCACTATTCACTAATCAGTAGTTTTGAGTCATATACGAAGTTCACGCAATTCGATTGCTGATTTATTGAATGGTGGATATATTGAACTGTTAATATGACGGTTGAGTATATGAAGGTAACTACAATTGCAATTTTTTGTATATTGTAGAATATGGATCCTAATGTACCAGCTCAACTGCTGGAGTATGATAAACGGTTTGAGCAGTATGGTTCTGAGTTCACCTTCTACGACTACAACCTACCGGTTGATCTTCCAGAATCAATGAAGCACTCTTTCCCGATAATAGTTGCTGATCCTCCGTATCTGGTATAGAATTCTCATTTTAAGTTATGCCAACTAGTTGTCTGTATCCTCATTTACCATTATGGTATGCGTTGGCTGCATGCTTCAAGATAAGATTCGTTACAAATACTTATGCAAAAATCTTTCGTCGTTTTAATTTCTTTTAGTTGTAAATTATGCTCGATCACCGATAGATGTACTTTCCTTCGTAGTTGTCACCAGTTGAAACTTATGTGCTTATTTGTAAGTTTGGAATCAGAAAAGAGTGTGTTACATTTTGGTATTGGTGGTCTGATTCAGCTAATATTTTTGTGTGATAGAGCAAGGAGTGCTTGGAGAAAGTTACTCAAACAATTTCTTTCCTCCTGAGACCTGGGAAATCATATTTGCTTCTACTAACAGGTAACACTTTCATCGTTTTTACTCTAGGATTTATCTTATCTAGACAGACTTGGGTTCATTGTGGATGTAATCGCTATAATAATTATTATGGTATCCTGCTACAATCTCAGGGGAAGTGCAGAGGCATAGAGCAGAGGAGCTCTTGGGTTTGCGTCCCTGTGGATTTCGCCCTTGCCATTCTAGCAAATTGGGAAATGAGTTTTGTCTCTTCACAAACTATGACCCTGGGCTTAGATTGGGAGGCTGGGAACAAGAGCATGAGCAACAACAAGAACAAGATCAATAGGATACAAGTTGATTCTATGATCATCCTGTATGGTCAGAAGAATCTCGACGAGGCTCACTACATTGCCCTGCTTGATTTCTTAATCTGTTGTAGCTCAGTTTATAGAGTTGCCATATAGGTAACTATTATGTTATATCTTAGAAGTAACTGTAGAACCGAAATCAACTGCTTTGTTCCGTTTATTTCAGTTGATACTTATTAGCGGATTCAGTATTAGATAGTTGTTGCACTTTATTCTCGAGTTGAATGAATCAACTCCGGAGATTGTTATGGTAGTTACCCGGGAAGTGAAATGACATTAATGAAGCTGAGCTTCAACAAACATTCTACATTACAGTGTTGCAAAAGAGATTATTACAAGTTTACAACTGATGTTTTCCTTTTGCGTTTATTTATACAAAACTAAGGCAATCTAACAAACAGCTTAATAAGAAAGATAAAAACCAACAGGACAATCTCTATTTCTTGGTTTCCTTTGGAGGCCTGACTATTAGAATGGGACAATGGACATGATGAGCACAGTAATCACTCACACTTCCTAGAAATGCCCTGCAACCATAGAATACACCATGAATATTCACTATTCTAAAAGACGCATTCAACGATATCGTTTTATTGTATTTATTAGAATAAGGAATAAAAACTTTCGTCGATGAGGAGTTGCTAGAACAGCGAAAAACTGTTCGAATTGCAGTATGTAGTTACCTCTTAAGAGAGCTTAAACCACGACTTCCAACAACCAAAAGATCAACATGCAAGTCATCTGCTGCTTGGCAAATAGCCTCCTTTGGATCCCCCTTAACAACCAGAGTCTCTGCTTTCACCTGTTGACAGATGATGTTATTTCACATTATTCTCCAACTAACCAAATGGGTGGAGATTAGTTGTTTTGCTTGTACTAGCGAATTTCGAATAGTATATAAAAGGGATAATTAGGAATTCGTTGCAATTATTGAAGGATGAACCGAATATGGACAGTTCCAATAAGATTTCATTCATGAACAACAATCCGTTGTTTTAGTTATTGAAGTCTTTCGGGCAGTGGTTGTAAAAGGAAACCTGTTCTGTAATTGTGATTTTTTTAAAAATAAACTTCCATTACAAGCTACAAAAATCCACAATGATAGATATGTAGGGTTCATTAGAGCTATCTAAGCAAATATAGCAATTGCTTGCATAACTAACATGACTTATAGTATTAAACTTATTATAATGGAGTTTGTACAGCGCTTTCAGTTCTTCACGCGCAACTGAAATGTTGTGCTATGCAGAACTGAAAGTGTTGTGCAAGGCAGGCTTACTTCTTGCATATCGTTTTTCACAAGGACTATGCAAGCAGCTTAAACATATAAATAAGAGTTACCATTCTTTCTTTGCACATCTGAAGTGCTCGAGAAAGCAGTGCAGCAGCATTTTCGTTCTGCGCTTTGGTTACTGCTTCTATCACGGTTGCTGAAGGATACACAACTGCCAAAACAATAGAAAGAACCATCTCAAATATTTAGAATGATTTTCATTATTGTCTATTGATATACTACACCTTAACGGTCACTATGACCGAATCATAAATTTTATATAAATATAAATGAAGAAAATCATCCAAATTTATGAGGTTAAACAACTCAAATTTCTAAGGGCATGGATAACTCTCCTATTCGGCTATTCGTCAACTGTTTTTAACCGAAACTTGATGAATTCTTAACATGATATTACAATTAAGAGCAAATGAATTCATTGATCACTACGTTTGTTACGAAGCTCAATCGATCGATTTTGTATACTTGATCACTTTACTATGATTTTATATAGTACTACTTTAATTTCGATCATTAATGTTGGTATTATGTTTACGTTTGATCTCTCATACGTTTTTTGGTATAACTCGCAATATTTTCTTTTAACATTTTTGATAGGAGTATTTTAGTTATTCTACCATAATTCATAATTATGTTATTACTCGCGACTTTCAACATTTTCGATGACGGTTAGTCGACGTTAATGACAAAATTATGAAAGAACAGCTAAAATATAATACCGCTGCAAAAATATAAAAAATGTCGAAATATCCAACATTAGTGAGCAAAAATATACAAAGTCTTACTAGGTGATCGACTGGAGTTTTTTAACAAACGTTAGTAATGAATAAAGCCATTTACTCTACAATTAAATGTATTGTTGTACCCGGACCAGCAGGGTAGACGAATGGCTGGAAAGGCTCTTGAGCATGGATTACAGTAATCATGGCAGACTCATCAGCTACGGCCTCGTCGGGGTTAGCAACGGCTGTATGCTGGCGGTGGAGATGGGCGAGCACATGTTCTAATGCCCACCGGAGAGCGTAAAAGCTAGCGTCGCTTTCGTCTATCGCCACCATCACTTTCATTCCATTGCTAATACTAGTCTCCATTATTATCTTTTTTCCTGCTAATACTCACTACTAATGTTAATATATAATAATGTTCTACTTATAATATAATACACAAACAGATAATATTGTTGAGAAACTAGTTATATATTAGTTGCACTTGTCTTAAATATAAGAAGCGCAGTTTTTAGGTGTAATAAGTTTGTTGGAAGATAATAATAGCTACTCCCTAATATATATATTTAATTTGTTATGGATTTTAAAGTTGAAAGAATTTGGCATGCAGCATCAACATATAGGTGTAGTAGATAAGGTCAAGCTTGTTTACAAATGATGATGCTCATCATGTGGCTTGCAATATCATACAAATGGCAGACATGCATACACAAACTTCCACCCCTGCATGCACAATACTCCAATAAACACACAAAATAACCATGCTTCTTCATCCTCTTAACATGATTACATGTGATCAAATTCTTAATATAATAAACATCAAAATTGTTGGTACGTAATTTTTATGATGAGCTGACTCTAGTACGTCTTCATCATAATTTCATAATTTATAATATTACTAGTTTGAATCTAAAATAGTACCCCTAGAGGGGATAAGGCTAAGCAAAGCGAAAAGAGTTTTTTATGAGATGGGAAATGATGAATTTCAATCTATCGAATCATTTATGTTTTTCGCTTGGAAAATGACATGTTATTAAAGTGATAAAATTGCTTTAATCAACAAATAGTTAGCACAATATCACATGGATAATATTTTACATCATTCATCCAACCCTCTACTGGCAATTAGACATAAGCTTCTTTATAGGCATTTACGACATGTTGATATTTCAAAGCTTGACACGCGTTTGGTAAATAATGAGATAAGTGATCTCATATATTCTCCACGAATAATAAATTTGACGAATAGTAAGACAAGCGGTCGCAACACCTTCGCCAATCACCACTAATGTTGCTATCGAGTCTGATTTGAGAGGGAAAAACCTATTTCCAAGGCAATTATTTCCAAGGCACGAGAATTGGACTGAAATGCCCTTTTTTTACGTGTGAAAGTAACGTAGCTTTTAAAAAGTTACGACAATGTCACACGTAACTATGTAAACTTGAAATTTTGTACTTTCATCCGAACGTGTAAGAGTAACATAATATAAGCTGTTTCACGACATAACCATACGCAGGATTGGATGAGTTACTATATTTTCATACGTTTGTTTCTGGTGGATATATTACATAGTGGCTTTTTTTACGTGTAAGTTTATCGTAAATGTGACAGTTTCATGATATAATCACACGCAAATTTTACTAAGTTACCATATTTTCATCCGTTTCTTCATCTTTTCTTCTTTTTTTTTTTCCTAATACACATTTGTTTACAACTAAATAAAAACAAAATAGAATAAATTACATCATATGAAATTAACTAAGGTCTCATGGCATCAAGTAGTTGATTGTAGAAAACAATGTTGGATCTGTAAGGCGCGATAAGGTTGTCTGCACTTGGATCATGACCATCTTCCCAGTACAATGCAGGAGGCGCCATAGGTATTTGGACGTCCTCCATTTGAAGCTGCAAAAGTAAAACAACATGTTAAAAAAATAAGTTAAGTTTCATATTTAGTTAAATGGGTTCTAAAAAAAGTATAATGAACTTACCAGTATGAAATGCGAACTAGCCGAGACATGTCCCACCACCAAGGTGTCCGTCGGAGGGCCATTACCTGGTTTGACATAGGCTGGCAGACATGTGATTCCTCCAGCCAGGCCATAAGAGAGGAACACCACGTTGTACTTAGTAGCTATTACATGTCCAACCTCCGGCAAGGACATCCATTTATGCGTCGGGGCAACACCGTCGCCAGCGTGAGAAATCTGTGTTATCAATGTAACGGCGTCTATCCCAGGTAATATGGTGTTATAGAAGTCCTGATTTTGCATTAGCTCCACTACACAGTCTTTTCTCACGAGAGGCCACTGATTCTCATTCCCATAAATCTGTAGTGCTACTGCCCTATACCCACAATTTCCATCTGCTTTCACATCTCTGAATCCACGGACACATGGAATAATGAATAGGATCAAATCAGAAGAATACTGAGACATCTGAAGACAAGCAACTGGCGCACCCTGGCCACGAGCACGTCCCCGACCACGACCCCGACCCCGGCCAGGTTTTGAAATTCCCCCCTTGATAATGCCCGGACTTTTGGGGGGGCGTGAAGTGGGAGTCGCTGAAGTTCCTGGAGTCATAGGAGTTGAAGGAGTTGCTGGAGTCATAGGAGTTGAAGGAGTTGCTGGAGTTGTTGGAGAGGAAGTGTTCATCGGTGAACCGTTTGAAATGGAACCTGGGGACATTTGACTGAACTGGGAAGACGCAATGGTGGAACACCTAGAGGATTTTCCAGAAGTCGAATGATGTGAAACTCCATAATTTTGGGCAGTTAGTTCCCAACCAGACAGGATTCTTGTACTAGAGGTTTTTTTAGAAGATGATTGATCCGAAATCATTTGTGGTAATTCAAGATTTGAAAGCTCTGGGTGTAAGGATTCATTGATTGACCTAAACAGCTGTCTTTGGAGTGTAGGCGGGGCATTTTGAAGTTCGGTCCATGCCTGTTGCATATCATCACTAGTAATGAACGGCTCATGTGCAGAAGCATCGATCTCAATATCTAACTTCCTCCAGAAATCGTGAAAATCATGTAGGCGAATGCTCCTCCCCAAATAGTGTGATAGGGCTATCTCATGGGAACAAGGAATGCCATGTGTACGTCGGTAGTAACAACCACACAAAGCTGCATTTGACCCAATACTCTGTTGTTCATTGCGTCTCATTTCATTTCTAACCAGATCCAAGGCTACGTGAGACACCTTTCCCAATATATCATCAAACAAATGTTCCCCAATCATATCAACTGGTAGTCTACTTTTAGAAAGCTCCATACTCTCCTTTATCTTTATTATTTGTATCTTCATCACCTCATTTGCCTTCTGAAAAACAGTGTCAAATGCTGAATGGGTATTATTGAGTGCTTTCTTGAGCCTGTTGTGCTCACTTTCAACTCTGTTGGTTGTGTTTGTCCCAAAGTGTAGGACATGATCAGTATATATTGAAGAGATTGCTTCGAAATATCTGTTGATCCATTGACTTTTTGTGTAATTTAAGAGTCTGGGGTAGGATGCATAATCATTTTCTATTTGGCCCCAACGTTGCATCCAGAGTTTGACATTGGGTGCAGAAATTGCGTGGTTGAATTTCCTCATATAACTCTCCGAAAACTCTTTATTACCCGACATCTCAAGAGCTTTTTTCCTTACATTCACTTCAAGATGCCTCCGGCATAGATGATGTTTGGTCTCTGGAAATACACTTCTCACAGCAGAGACGAAAGCCTGATCTGCATCTGTGTAGAAAACAATTGGATGGAAATTTTCTTGGAATAGGTTGCGCAGATTGTTTAATACCCATCTGTAACTTTCAATCCTTTCATGGTCTAGGAAAGCATAAGCTACTGTAAAATTCTTTCCAGTTGACGTGAAACCAACAATTTGCAAAAATGACAACCCATAACAATTGGTATTGTAGGTGCAGTCTCCCTGAATCACATACGGAAAGCAATTGAGTAGGTTGTAAGCAACTGGATGGGAGAAGAATATATCACCAACAACATTTATTACAAAGTTCAACTAAAATGGAAGCCAACCGAAATAATATAACAATTGATAATATTGCAAATATATTGTGTGTTTGTGATGTTAGAAAACCAAAAAAATGCAAAGTTGGTGTGTTAAAAATGCAAAGTTGGCGCCTGGAGTCGATCTGGATCTTTTGGACGCTATAGGCGTGGATGGCATATACGCTAAGAGCCTGGTGATGCACCATATGTGGACGAGAGGCCAGGACCCTAGTTCGATGACTCCCCGGCTGCGTGCTTCGTGCTACCTTGCCTATTTGTTCGGATCCTCATTGTGCCCGAACAAATCAGGCAATCTGATTCCGGCCAAGGTTGTGGCCCTCTTCAATGACCTTGGAGCAGCGTCCAACCTTGCATGGGGGGCGGCTACCCTTGCATATTTATACGATCAGCTGGGCAAGGCTTCGAGGGCCCGTGCGAAGCAGATTTCGGGGTGTTTGACTCTACTCGAGGTAATTTCATGATATCACATGATACTCGTTATTTCTTTTCTTTTTTGTTATTAGCTTAGGTAAACTAACGACATGCATTATTTTTTTTATCGTCTTACAGGCTTGGATATATGAGTATTTTCCGGCTTTCGAGAGGGCGACCAATTCCACGTGGAACGAAGGCCAGCCGAGAGCGTTGAGATGGTCGGACATCGTTGCCACACAGAGGGGAGCCAACGAATTGACTGCGTATAGGCATGCGTTGGACTCGATGGCCTGTACAGATGTGAGTATTTTTTTAGAACATTTATATTGTTACTATATATGACCACACACATTAACAAATTGACTTTTTTTTTATTACAGGTTAGATGGACCCCTTATGGTCCCATTCCTGACGGTCATGTGACTTACTTTCACGGTACTATACGGTTCTTGGGTATCATTGAACCGTATATGCCGGAAAGGATCTCCAGACAGTTCGGGAGGGTCCAGCGCATTCCGGCCATGGTCATAGAGCCATACGCATGTTCCTATGGGAAGAATCCCCGGTCCTACAAGAAACAGTGCGGGGCGAATGATGCGCACTGGGTTCTGGAGGAGGCACATAGGCTAAATGGAGATCTCTTAGGCGCTCTGGTCGTACAAAGCCCCAGCCCCGTCTCTCCTGATTACATGGACTGGTTTCGGAGGGTGAGCCACGTCCGTGTCAGCAATCCAGATGGGCCGAATCAGCCGGATGCACCCCCCTTCCCCACCCAGTTTGCTATTGATCAGCGGGTACGATATCGTGTTCCAATCTCTTCAAATTTTACATTTTATTTCTTACTTGTTATAAACTATCTATGATTTTAATTGATGTAATTTTTTTTACCAGGATTGGCAGGAGGTTCGGACCATAGCACTTCGATCAATCCAAAACCCTACTTTCGACCAACTCTTGGAGGGGATGCAAAGAATAAGTGAAATCGTCCGGAATCGCCCTTATTGACTGATCAGTGTGATAATTATCTGTAAAGACATGGATGTTTATTTTGTATGATTATGTATTTTACGGATTGCTATAGGATATTTAGTTAGTATTAGTTAATTTATGATTTTTATTTCTATGTGTGTTTACTTAGTATTCTGAAATTTTAGTATAATTTATATATAAACTATCCTCGCTCTTATTCTTATAAATTAATGTCACTCGTAAGTTAGACAACATGAAAAAATCAATGTAAAACGGTAATGTTGATGTTAAATCGAACAAATTTAAATCCGCACTAATAACGGCATAATGTATTGAAAACTAAGTCAAGTTGCCGAAATTTTCCAATTATATTATATTGTTTACTTAAAATAATGGTAGGCTTAAACTCATGTGTTTAGTACAATTTACATATAAACTGTAAGAAAAGAAACGTGTGAAAGTAAAGTGTAATATTAATATTTACGTGTGAAAGTAACGTGAAATGTTTATATTTACGTGCGATAGTGTCATGAAACTCTCCAAAAACTCATTATTTTAGTACAATTATATATAAAGAAACGCGTGAAAGTAAAGTGAACAAAGAGTTTTTACGTGTGAAAGTATCATGAAATGATAAATGTCATCTATTGTTCACACGTAGGACTTTAAATGAAGAAAACTACTTCATTTTCTTACGTGTGGAAGCGTCGTAACTTTTGACAAGTTACGATACTTTCACACGTAAAAAAAGGGCATTTCAGTCCAATTCTCGTGCCTTGGAAATAACTGCCTTGGAAATATAGGCACCCATTTGAGAGGGTATAGCAAACCTCGTCAGTCGTTTGGATAGATACTTTATTTATCTAGAAAATTATCTGGCACACATTTTCTTTGGGTTTAGTCGATTTAAACAAATCGGTGATAGGTTCATTAAAGTCATGTAGAGCCCATACCCTCAATGTTGGGCCTAGACTACGCAAAGGCTCAAAGCAAACAACATATGAAAAGCCCATACAAACATGTCACACAAATCGACAAGACGACAACTATCTTAAGATTGGCGCCAAAATCTCCCGCCAAAACAACCAACCCTAAATCACCACATTTCTTAGTCTCCCTCACGCTTCCACTCAAACCAGACTAAACTGGACAATCATTTTGGGACAAATTCTTGGAAAATTTTAAAAAATGGCAGGAGATGATTCAGCAAACGCACCTCCGTCGACGCCAGATTCGCCGACGTCGGTGGGGTTCAACACCGACCAGCTTCCATTCAACAGTCGCACCTCCGAGAATTACTCCGACGAGGACGAAGCCTCCGTTGACCCCGAGATTATTAGAGACGAGCCGGAAGATGTCGAGGAGGAAGAAGAAGGAGAGGATTTGTTCAATGATAACTTTATGGAGTATGTTGATCCTTTTCATCTTTATGTTTTTTAATAATTGTTTTATATTTTTTGTGCTCCCTTTGTTTTCAATAGTTTGTCTAGTTTTGAATTTTGATTGCGGACTTTTAAATTATTAGCTTAAATATTTGTGTATATGTTGTATAATATTGTGAAATTATATCAGATGCTACTCATGCTAGTATTTTTAAGGTATATTAGTTACTAATTTGATTCAAATAAATTGAATGTGTATCGATTAAGTTACAAAGTTTGTTAAGCTCTACCATTGAAAAATAAACTGGATGGTCATGGAGGTAAGAATAAATTTGGTATGCGTCTCGATGATTTTTTTCTATGAACATGATAACTTTGGTACTATTTATTTCAGATAAAGCTACTAATTTTGTTTGATGGAAATTGAAATGAAGCATTTTTTTGGGGGGGGGGGGTATGTCAATTTTCAGCTTTGTTGTGGCATTGATTAAATTCATATAAACTGATTGGTGAATTGCTACTGTAGTGATTACCGGGGGATGGGTGAGCGTGACCAGTATGAGTCAGTGGGGTTGGATGAGTCTTTCGAAGACGAGCGGGATTTAGATCAGATAATGGCTGATCGGAGAGCTGCCGAAATGGATCTTGAAGCTAAGGAAGCTGATAATCTCCCCCACCAACGCAATAAGCTTCCTCAGATGCTCTACGAACAAGGTTAAATCTTTACTGTTGAAAGGAGTATATGTTTTTCCATTATGTGGCTGTCTGAGTTGAAGTAAAGATTTCGTGTGTACCCGAATAATAATATGGGTTTGTTTAAGATGTTTATCCTTTTGTCCGACAACGGTTTGACATATTTCTGTTAGCTGTATGAATTTTTATATACAATGTGATTACGAGTTCAATTAAAGACACCTTGTAATTTTATGTGCCATTAGCAAAATTATGTGGTTCATCTCATACCCTACTAGCGTTTAAACATCCAAGTTCTTGTTGCAGATACTGATGATGAAAACTATAGGCCATCAAAAAGAACCAGAGCTGGTTTTAAACCTCCCACTGGCCCAAAAAGCTTTGATGACTCTGATGCCATGCAGAGTTCTCCTGGTAGAATGAATGGTGAAAATTCTTCCCCCATGGATGGGGGCAACTCTGGTGGTAATTTCCCCCTCACGGATGAGGTGATTGATTTTAATCTCCAAGGAATAGTAACCTCAGACTTATATGAATTTGATACTATAACAATTTTATATAATACTGGTGCCTCTTGGATATAGGACGATGACTATGATGGAGCTGAGTATGAAATGTACCGAGTCCAAGGAACACTCAGAGAGTGGGTTACTAGAGATGAAGTCAGGCGTTTCATAGCAAAGAAGTTCAAGGAATTTTTGCTCACTTATGTGAACCCAAAGAATGAGCAAGGAGACATTGAATATTTGAGGCAGATTAATGAGATGGTGGCAGGTAAAGTATATTTTGAACTTCTCAGCACTTCGGAGAGGCGACATGTTCAGACATTATACTTAAAGTTTTGCATATGTTTAGTGTTCTAGTTTAATTGCTTCCCCTTGTGCTGACAGTAAACAAGTGCAGTCTTGAGATTGATTACAAGCAGTTCATCTATATTCATCCCAACATTGCCATCTGGCTGGCTGATGCACCACAGTCTGTCCTTGAGGTCATGGAAGAAGTTGCTAACAAGGTTGTATTCAATCAGCATCCAAATTACAAGAAAATCCATCAAAAGATATATGTGCGGATTACCAACTTGCCCGTCTATGACCAGATACGCAACATCAGGTAACTGACTACCCTTAACTCTTCTTGCATTATGTTCTAGGTACTTGCCAGTAAACCACTACTAGATTTGTGCATGCTTCAATCATTGATATTTGGCTCTGCAGGCAGATACATTTGAATACAATGATACGTATTGGGGGTGTTGTAACCCGTCGTTCTGGAGTCTTTCCACAATTGCAGCAAGTAAAGTATGATTGTAATAAATGTGGTTCAGTTTTAGGGCCATTTTTCCAAAATTCATATTCAGAGGTCAAAGTTGGTTCATGCCCAGAGTGCCAATCAAAAGGACCTTTCACTGTCAATGTTGAGCAGGTTATATTCGATCCAATACCGTTTCCGTTTACAATTATCTTATGCACATCCTATGATAGAAGGCACATTATGTTTCTCATGGCCTCATTCAGCCATCCCTATTGAGGAGCTTGTGTGTAGGTGGACAAATGTTTTTGATGTTCTATAAAATCTCAGTTGACCCAGAATTTTCTACGATTTGACTACCTTATGCCTTATATCATGATCCATGTTCATGAGGCTTTCAAAATTTTGAGGACATTTATCTATAAGTAATCATATAAAATTATAAACCATATTCATCCTGCTGCCTTAATATATTACTCATACTTCTAATATCTGTTATGTTTCTGTAATATTGTTCAGAATTATGTGTTGTAGGATTGTAGCATTCCATATCTGATGCTTATAACAACTACTCTTTAAAACTGAATATGACTATCCAAAAAGCTGACTAAATAATAACAAATGTCTTTCAATACCCAACATGATTATCTTAGAAACTGAAGATG
The DNA here is from genome assembly GCA_003412495.2 of Echium plantagineum. Taxonomy (NCBI): domain Eukaryota; kingdom Viridiplantae; phylum Streptophyta; class Magnoliopsida; order Boraginales; family Boraginaceae; genus Echium; species Echium plantagineum. Next base: position 4,959,502 of record CM016566.1, on the reverse strand, counting down.
ACTATCATTGAAATTGACAATCTTCATTGGGTTGCTCCAGACAATCTACAGGAATTACCAGAAACTGACCCTTCAAGAAAGCCCTGGAATCGTACCAGCTGGTCGTCTTCCAAGATACAAGGAAGTAATATTGTTGAATGATCTTATTGACTGTGCACGTCCTGGGGAAGAGATTGTAAGTGCTCGTGCTCTTTGTATTCCATATGATGTCTTGTTCATATTATACCTTATATAATTCCTTAATCATTTTATTGTTTCAGGAGGTTACAGGTGTCTACACGAACAATTTCGACTTGTCCTTAAATACGAAGAATGGGTTTCCTGTCTTTGCAACTGTGATTGAAGCAAACTACATCACCAAAAAGCAAGATCTTTTTTCAGCATACAAACTTACTCAGGAGGACAAAGAAGAAATTGAAAAGCTGGCTAAAGACCCAAGGATCGGAGAGCGTGTATGCTCCCCATAACTTATTACTAATCCCTGTTTAGAGTGCTCTATTTGTTGTTTTCCATTTTAAAAAAAATTAAGGAACCTCTGTTATTTCTGTCTGTCTTCAGATTGTGAAGTCCATTGCCCCATCTATATATGGCCATGAGGACATAAAGACTGCCATAGCTCTTGCAATATTTGGTGGCCAAGAGAAGAATGTTGAAGGGAAACACCGTCTGAGAGGAGATATAAATGTGCTCCTTTTAGGGGATCCAGGGACAGCCAAGTCACAATTCCTTAAGTAAGGCATGCTCTACAGTGGCCATTTTACAAATTGTTCATCTGCTATATTTATTTACAAGTCATTGCCAGGTATGTTGAGAAGACTGGACCAAGAGCCGTCTACACAACTGGAAAAGGAGCTTCTGCTGTAGGGCTCACTGCAGCTGTGCATAAGGATCCTGTTACAAGGGAATGGACACTTGAGGGAGGAGCTCTAGTTCTGGCTGATAGAGGAATTTGTCTTATTGATGAGTTTGACAAGATGAATGATCAGGACAGGTGAGCTCACATTAGTTGATTGACCTCTGAAATCTGACTTGCCTCATTCAACATCTTTGCTTAATCAATTAAAGTAATCTAAAATAAGCTAATCCTCACTATAAATCTCACTTCTCATCCATCTTATTGTGATTAGGGTGAGTATTCACGAAGCAATGGAGCAGCAGAGCATAAGTATTTCAAAGGCTGGAATTGTTACTTCGCTTCAGGCCAGGTGTTCAGTTATTGCTGCTGCAAATCCTATTGGAGGAAGGTACATGAAATGCCACATCAACTATTCTTAATATGATTTTATCTTGGGTCATTATTTATTGATGAGCATAATCTCATGGAATTCAAGTTTTAACTTCAACTTTATGCAGGTATGATTCTTCCAAGACATTTTCTCAAAATGTAGAATTGACCGACCCGATTGTATCTCGTTTCGACGTTCTGTGTGTTGTGAAGGTTAACTCTTTTGTTAGTTTAGTCTGTAACATTTTTCATACAGTTATTCTCGTGAGCTTCTTTTGAATGTAAGTGATCAATATTTTTCAGGATGTTGTTGATCCAGTCATCGATGAAATGCTAGCTAAGTTTGTAGTTGATAGCCATTTCAAATCGCAGCCAAAAGGTGCAATTTTGGATGATAAGCCAACAAGTACCCATGAAGACGATGAAGCTCTTTCATCACTTAATGATCCCGAGGTCAAATCCTTAAACTCTCTTTTTATCTGATTGACTGCATTGTCTGAAGGCATATCTCAACACAATGTTCTTTTCCCACAGATAATTCCTCAGGATATGCTGAAGAAGTATATAACATATGCGAAGTTGAATATGTTCCCCCGTTTCAACGATGCTGATATGGATAAGCTCAGCCAAGTCTATGCTGAATTACGAAGAGAATCATCGGTGAGACAGTTTCCTTTTTCCTTTTTCATGCCAAGTAGTTGTCAACTAAAGTTGGTTAGAACCCAGCTAACTTGCTCATTGTGGCTTCTTTTGCTATTATTGTAGCATGGACAAGGCGTACCCATAGCAGTAAGGCATATAGAATCAATGATAAGGATGTCTGAATCCCATGCAAGAATGCACCTTAGGCAGTATGTCACTCAAGAAGACGTGGATATGGCTATTCGTGTCCTGCTAGAATCATTCATATCAACTCAGAAGTTTGGCGTGCAGAAGGCTTTGCAAAAGGTATCCACTACTTCCACTTCCAGCAGTTTGTTCCTTTATGGCTTTACGATCAGTATGTATGCTTCTTATTCCTTGCCATAATGGATTTATCACTAGGAAGTCACTTCCTGTTGAAGGAAACAAAAACTGAGTAACAAAAAGTTTGGGTTATCTCCTTCGTTGCCCAACCTAGAGAGTTCCCCCACCCACAAAGCCCCACAACAATACCACAACCCCCAACCACACAAAAGCTCACACACGCGAGAGTGAATTTCTGTTTATGTATATAGGTCCTGTTGTATGATTTGTATCTACCTTTTTCTGTCTCTGCACCGTTTCATCCCCACAACATCTTTAACATATCCAGCTACTGTGCAAATTAATAACTCTGAACTTACATGGCAACACCATCAAGTATGTGAATGTTCCAGATATTACAGTTCTCAAGGTGGACTATATTGGTCACATGAAGCTTACTGTGTAACCAGTTAGTCTTCAGATGTGGTATGAGAATTTAAATTTTTTGCTGCAGAGCTTTAGAAAGTATATGACATTCAAGAAGGACTTCAATGCAATCATTTTACACCTTCTACGTGGACTAGTAAAGGATGCACTGCAGTTTGAAGAAATCGTTTCCGGCTCAAAAGCCAATCTTACACATATTGATGTCAAAGTGGAGGAGCTGCAAAGCAAGGTAATAGATCACCCCTTAAATAATTTCCTTTTGTGGCTAAGTGATTCCAAGTATATGATCGCTTGATCAGTATAGTGCATTTCTAACAATGCTAATCATTTGTTATATCTGTGTTGTCGTTGTCATGCAGGTTCTTGATTATGGAATCTCTGATCTGAACCCATTCTTTACAAGTGCTGAGTTTTCTAACAACTTCGAGCTGCATGAGGATCGTGGTTTGATTAGGCATCAGTTTACAAGATAATGTGTCAAGAGTCGTAGTCTTCTAATGTCCACAAATGAATGCTTTGAACTGACAATATTTAAGGACCAGCGGTTTCATTTTTGTTTTATGTTTATGGCTCGAGCAATGCAAGTTATGTAGGTCATATTTCATACATGTCTAACCCAAACAACAATAGTCGATTCATGGTTTCACTTCGTTAACACATCTGATAAAGTTAACGAAGTTAAATAGAAAGACGAATAAACAAACACCTAGTATAAATTACTAGATCTTGAACCATTTTCTTTGTAGCCTCTCTGCATCCCATACAACTTGTTGAAACATACAAGTTCAAGTCTTAACAATTTATAAAATTTCTACCCTCTGATATATACTCCCAGCAGTTGAACCTGCGTTACTTGCAACCACCAGCGTCATATCCATTCCAACTTCTGAAGTGCAGATCATATCTAAAAACGCATTTTACTGGAAACAATACGGTTGACATACGTGATCTATGGCGTGCAACAGCTTTCTCCGAGGACCTACAGCGTACACACCCATTTCCTTGAGCTTACTCGCGGTCAGACAAGCCAAGTGATACCTATCGATGCCCTTTAACTGAAAAATCTTGATAAATCGATCAAGCCCTAAAGAAGTCAACCACTTGCTCAATCCCCCAACCTGTTCCAGCTTCTTCTTGATCATTAGAGTCCTCATCCTTTTATTCAGTATTGCACTCCTATCAGCAGAGATAGGTAGCCGCTTAATCGCCCTAGAGGCGTTGCAGCTACCAATGATCCTATGATCTCTCAAGTTCTCAGCAGTGGGATTTGGCGGCACAACTCTATGATCCGGCACCAACAGTTCCAAAACAGGATTTGGTTGTTGACATATACCAGAATCATCTACCATTATCCTCTTAGGAATCGAAGAATCCGATATTTCCTTCTCACAAGGAGAATGCATTTGGCCATGTTCACTATCTTTCGGGTCTCCCCGACTATCATTTACCACAATGAGCTCTGTCCGAGGCTCGTTTTCGACTACATTTGGCAGGGTGACTCCTTCGGAAACAGGTGAAGGGGGGATTATGATATTAATCTTCTGTTTCTTCACCAAAATCCAATCATCTTCAACAAGCAGGTTTGCTTCAACATCATCACCTGAACTCTTCTTCCTCTTGGAAGTTGCAGGAACAAGATTTGGTTGCTTTGATCTCACCATCACTTCAAGAAAGCTAGCTCTATGACATAAAGCACAACATTAAATATTACAGCACATAGACATAGACATATACATATATCAGTTCAAGATTCACATATAACATATGGGCCCCGGAAAAAAGAGGAGATTAGGGCAAATGGGTCAAGATATGATGACATATGTACCTTAAAACTGAAAATATCGGGAAGGCAGTTGTGGGAGATTGGTTTCGTTAACTCAGACTTTCTGCCTTTTCGCTAACCAAATCTAGGGGACGGTGGATTTAATATCCTTTCCCTGAGTTGCTATAACCACATAATTTGGGAACCACTATACATACACTCATATAGTGTTTTTTAAGATATAAAATGACTATTTTACCCCTTAATAAAAGTTTATGAAAAACTATACTTTCAAATAAGAGGGTGAAATAGTAATTTCATTCATCAAAAACACTATTTGAATATTGTGTTGGTGTGTATAACACCAACCAGAATTATTATATTTTGGATTGAAAATACTATTTTTTCCCCGACCCCACCATCTCTTTTGAAAAGCGTGAAATCATCACACTAACGGTCTTCATGTATGCTTGCCCTGGAGTACACAAGGAGATGAATTGCGAGATGTGTCTCACATAAATTTTGATTACAAGTTGAATGATTAAGTCAAACGAAATGAAAATGAACATTTCTTTTCTTTTGTAAATCAGCGATGAGGTGAGTTTCGAACCTAGAATCTTCTGATCACTGACAAGAGTCTTTTCCATTAGGCTATTTGATTAACTCAGTAAATGAACAATTTTAAATATTAAAATATGTAAAACAAGTCGTTTATACCCTATTTTCAATTGATTTTAGGTAAACATGTTCATGAGCCTAACTATTCCCTCCATTTAATTCAGGTGACGTAAGGCTCAATATCTCAAGTTATGCTTAATGCAAATTAATCAAACCTCGAATGGATTTAACATATCATATGATAAAGGATAAAATGTTTGAGTTAAACATGTGGGAGGTTATTGGAAGTGTCATGTCCACATTTGTTCGAGGTCTAACCCCAAGTGCCCAACACCTTTCCTTCCGAGCTGCGTATGTTCCATGTCCCAATTTAATTGTCCACATTTCTTCTTTTATTTATATACTCAGATCTCAGTATTGTATTTTAATAATTTCATATATTTCTAATTATATTGAGTCTACGTAGTTTTCATTTTTGGTCTCCTTCATGATCAAGTTACACCCTTCCATTTCTTCATCTTATTGACTAACATAACTCTCTGTTGCATGCTCAAGAATTCAATTCCAGAACATTATTTATTCATTTCTACGTAATTCTTTCAATATTATATTTTGTTGGTTATTAGAACCTGCTAATTATTTCCATTTGGGGTTGATTTTAAAATTTATTCATCAATTAGTTAATGCTGTTTATTTGATTGATGAATCAATAAAGGTGTAGTCTTGGAGCATATATAGGATTTCTTGTAGTTATCTAGCTCGAAGAATTTGACATTGTTGCTTAAGGTGACAAAGGGCATTTTTTGGTGGTATTGATAAAAGGGCATGTTTTGGTCGTATTGGTGAAGGGTATGTTTGTTGCTCTTAATATAAGGGCATGCTTTCATGTATAAGGGCATGTTTAGGTGGCATTGATAAAGGACATTTTTGTTGGTATGGATAAAAGGATAGGTTCTGATGGTATAAGGGCATGTTTTGTTGGCATGATAAAAGGGCAGGTTTGTATGGTTTAAGGGCATGTTTTGATGGTATTGATGAAGGGCATTTTTTTGTTGGTATTGGTGAATGATATGTTTTGTTAGAACTGATAAAAGGGTATGTTTTGATGGTATATTGGTATTAGGGTTCAAGAAAGATAAGAACAGAGGTGGATATAATAGCCCTTGATGGGGAACACATGCTCAGGGCCTAATTTGGGGGGTAATGGCTTCTTGCAAAATGTTACTGCTGCGGTATGGAAAACAAGGCCACCTGAATCCATACTTGCACCCAACAAGGATGAGTCTGGTACTAATGAAGGAAATTGGGACAATAAATCGAAAGCAGATACTAATCAGTCTGAATCTGCTGAATTTGATGTGGTAAGTACTCCTCCTCAACCAGTTAAAATTGACACTGAGGTGCAGAATCGGCAAACGAAGGCAGAGGTGAAGGAGAATGGGAGCAAGAAGAATGCAAGTGCTGCTAATGCTAAGCCTATGGATGGGACAGATCAGAATAAGCCTAGGGATATGGAGAAGCAGAATAAGTCTGAGGATGGTGTGACGCAGAATAAGCCTGAGGGCGAGGCAAGGCGAAAGAAGTCTGACAACGGGGAGAGGCATAATAAGCATGAGGATGGAGCGAGACAAAAGAAGCCTGACAACGGGGAGAGGCATAATAAGCATGAGGATGGAGCGAGACAAAAGAAGCCTGACGATGGGGCAAGGCAGAATAAGCCTGAGGGCGAGGCAAGGCGAAATAAGCCTGAAAACGGGGAGAGGCATAATAAGCATGAGGATGGAGCGAGACAAAAGAAGCCTGACGATGGGGCGAGGCAGAATAAGCATCAGGATGGAGTGAGACAAACCAAGCATGAGGACAGGGCAAGAGAGAATAAGCATGGAGATGGAGAAATTCATAAGGAAAGAGCAAGTCAGAATAAGCATGAGGATAGAGCGAGGCAGAAAAAATCTGAGGACGGGACGAGACAGAATAAGCGCGGGGATGGAGTAACTTCTGATAAGCCCGAGGACAGAGCAAGGCAGAATAAGGCTGGGGATGGGACGAAACATAATAAGCCTGAGGAAGAGGCGAGGCAGAATAAGTCTGGGGACATGGAGAAGCAGAATAAGCATGAGAATCGGGTGAAGCAAAATAAGCCTCAGGAAGAGGCGAGGCAGGATAAGTCTGGGGACAGGGAGAAGCATAATAAGCCTGAGGAAGAGGCGAGGCAGGATAAGTCTGGGGACAGGGAGAAGCAGAATAAGCATGAGAATCGGGTGAAGCAAAATAAGCCTGAGGAAGAGGCGAGGCAGAATAAGTCTGGGGACAGGGAGAAGCAGAATAAGCATGAGAATCGGGTGAAGCAAAATAAGCATGAAGATGGGGCGAGTCAGAATAAGCATGGGGACAGGGTGAAGCAGAATAAGCCTGAAGATGGTGTGAAGCAAAATAAACATGAGGATGGGACAAAACGAAATAAGATTGAGGATGAGGCGAAGCATGATAAGCCTGGGGATGGGGCAAAGCAGCATAAGCCCGAGGACAGAGAGCACCAGAACAAGCCTGTGGAGGAGGAGAACCAGAATCAGCCTAGTCATATGAAGAGGATGTCAAGTGTTGGACTCCAAGTCGAGTCAGTATTACAAAGAAAAACAGGGATCATGAAGGATATTTACACTTTAGGCAGAAAATTAGGACAAGGGCAATTTGGCACAACATTTTTATGTGTGGAAAAGGTATCTAATAAAGAATTTGCTTGTAAAACTATTGCCAAAAGGAAACTGATTACTGAGGAGGACCTAGAGGATGTGAGAAGGGAGATTCAAATAATGCACCATTTGGCTGGACATCCTAATATAATACAAATTATTGATGCTTATGAAGATGCTGTTGGAGTCCATGTTGTGATGGATCTTTGTTCTGGAGGAGAGCTGTTTGACAGAATAATTGAAAGGGGTCATTATTCGGAGAGGAAAGCAGCTGAACTTGCAAGGATAATAGTTGGTGTCATACAAACTTGCCATTCGTTGGGAGTTATGCATAGGGATCTGAAGCCCGAGAATTTTCTATTTGTGGATGAAAAAGAAGAATCACCACTAAAAACTATTGATTTTGGACTTTCAATGTTTTTCAAGCCAGGTATTCTTTTTAGTTACTGCTGATCATTGTATTTGCCTATTTTATTACTTGAGAACTTATTTTGATGACATTATGGAACATAGTTACTTTAATGCTTTTCTCCCTCTGACTGGGTTGGTCAGGCACAGTGGAAGTAAGTTTTCATTGGGTAGCTGAGCCCTTCCTTTGCCTCAAACTTCTTTGCGGACATAGTGTTGACTGATAAGTTTTAACCTTTATGGCGGCTGTATGAAGGTTACTGTACGATCTAGTTATAGATTTAAATAATTAAGATGAAGTTATTTCTAGTTATGATAATATTCATAACATTGAAAAGTTTGATCTTCTATTTTCCGTTGGTATTTTATGATCCTCTCATGTACAATCCAATGCATTGGCCTGCTAATTAAAAAGTGACATTGTAGCGGATTAAGAATAAGTTGCTAACTTGAATAGATAATTCTCGATATATGAATAAAGTGAACTTCTTGTATTATGCTTCTTTTTCTAGATTGAGGGTTCTTTTATCTTACCAGGAAACTGAAGTATTTTCATAGATCTCCATTATAGCAGAACTTCAGTTTAATTCAGATTACGTCTCTTGATACCATTTATTGGGGCACATCATTTAAGGATGCTGTAGTGACTTACATTATGAGATATATACTTGCACTTATGTTTTATTATTTTACAATGGGCAGGATAAACATATAGCATTTCTGTTTGTGTAATGCCTGACTCATCCAAGCTAGTCTTTTTAATGATTAACATTAGCAAATATATTGTTTGCACTCAGGTGAGACATTCACTGATGTGGTAGGAAGCCCTTACTACGTGGCCCCGGAAGTGTTGAGGAAGTTTTATGGTCCCGAGTGTGATATTTGGAGTGCAGGAGTGATCATATATATTTTGCTTAGTGGGGTACCTCCATTTTGGGATGGTGAGATTCTGTTTCATATATTTTCTTCTCATTTTAAATTGTAAATTTTGTTTTTCCGTCACTGCTGTATGTATCATATGATGGCATTTTTTGTTCCTTACCAGAATCAGAACAAGGAATATTTGAGCAAGTTTTGAGGGGGGACATAGATTTTGAATCAGAACCTTGGCCTAACATTTCTGAAAGTGCAAAAGATCTGGTCCGCAAAATGCTGGTTAGAGACCCTAAAAAACGGCTGACAGCCCATGAAGTTCTCAGTGAGCCTTGAATCACTTACTCTTCTGTTTACTGTTTACATATCCCGAAGTTTATTATATGATGTTTATTAAAGTTTGCAGTCACCTTCTTGCTCTTACATTCAATGTTGAAATAATGAAATGTCAATGGATCCAGCTAGTTTATTCTATAGCTTGAGTTGACATTCTGATCAATCGGATTTGATGCCCTGACATTCGTAGCTTTTATGTAATCTTATAGATACAAGGAACACATCATATAATAAGTAAAGAAGATTTTATCTATTCTGAAAATAGAACAGATAGAGGTCATAAGGATTTTATCATCAGAATCAGATACAACTTTGAAGTATAGGTTGTTATCAAGGTTCCAATATAGAGAAAGTTTTCACCATGATGAAACTTGTTATCTACTGAAGTAGGCCAAATTATATTAAGGCGTAGTGTTCTCCTGTCTGCATTAAGATGATGTAGGATGGTATCACTAAACTAACAGGGCATTAAACTACATTGGATTTGCAGGCCATCCATGGGTGAGGATTGATGGTGTGGCTCCAGATAAGCCTCTTGATTCTGCCGTCCTAAGTCGTTTAAAGCAATTTTCAGAAATGAACAAGCTAAAGAAGATGGCAATTAGGGTAAGATCTATAAACTGAAGACGTCCCATGGCTTCTGGGTAGTTAGTTTACTTACTCAAAAAAATGTGTAGCATATATTCATATCTCCGGGTGTAATAAGAACAACAACTAACAAGGACATGACATAAGGGAAAAGAATGATGGCTATGTCAAAAAATTATAGGAAAAGAAAATTGGTCTGTGACTTCTGTCAAATTTTTCGTGGATGTTAATATTAGATGATCTATCTTCTTCTTCTTTTAGTCTCAATAAGAACCACTATCAGGGGATCAAATTATTTACATGCCATCTTCCCTTCTTTTAATCCTCATTCTCTTCCTTGTCCGTATTTGATATCGACCCTCCCCAAAACACATAAAGGAGAGTGTGATCTGTTATTTTACTCTTGAGTTATTTTATTGTTTGCACTAACCAATTATGCCTCATCTGCATAGGTTATTGCCGAAACACTATCTGAGGAGGAAATAGCAGGGCTCAGAGAAATGTTTAGGACGATAGATGTGGATAACAGTGGACAAATCACATTGGAGGAACTAAAAAATGGATTGAACAAAGTGGGGACGAATCTGAAGCACTCAGAGATTGTCGATCTAATGCAAGCAGTAAGTGGGAGTCACTTATTATGATTAACATAGCATTTTTTCTAACAATGGCTGATATAATCCATGACATAATTAACACATTTTTCTTTTGTTTAATTTAAATTTACATTCGATATCAAATTGTACTCTATATTGGTTCTAATATCATGCTAGTAGGATACACCTGCCAAATTTTATTCAATTTTTATAATCTCGTGGGTGTGGTAGCCTATAAAGTGGTAAGATCCTTCCGCATGTCCTGCATATGGGAAGTGAGAGCTCTGGTGCACCAGGTTGTTTATTTTAAGGGTTGAAAGGGATCAAACTGTCACCACTTGAATTACATTGTTGAAAGAATTCTATTGAACTATTTGTTGAACTAAAGCTTCAGTTCAGCATTATGGTTAAGCTATTCTTTATTTGTTAAGATAAACAAGAGAAATTGACAGAGGAACTACTCTCTCTTGAGTCTGTAATCCGAGTTGTGATACGGATTTGTAACTTATGAGGCCCTTCTTTTGTTTAAAGCGTAGAATCTTAGTGTTCTAGACATGTGATGGTTGGCCATACATCTTGAGAATTAATTAAATTAATTTGGAGATCTCTTAAAGAATACAGTATAATCTAACAGCCTCTCATTCAACATTTACTAGGCATGTTGTGCTAGAAGTAGCGATATGAACAAGATTGGCCTACTTTCTGAAAGTCCATGCATCTTATTGAAGAAACCACTGACTGCATTACTGCACGTATAATACATGATTACTCGTAGTGTCAATATCTCATATAATAGTCTATGTCCTTTTTAGCTGATGTTCAAGTTATGCTTATCTTCATGATCATTTTCCGATCCTGAACATACATCTCTTTCGCTAAACACCACTGGAAAAATGCAGGTGGATATTGACAACAATGGCACAATAGACTACCATGAGTTCGTTGCTGCCATGCTCCATTTGAACAAAGTTCAGGAAGAGGACCATATGTTTGCAGCCTTTTCATACTTTGACAAAGATGGCAGCGGTTACATCACTCGAGATGAGCTTAAGCAAGCCTGTGAAAAATTTGGTCTTGGAGATGCTCACCTGGAAGAAATTATACGAGAAGTTGACCGGGATAATGTATTCCACTTATTTAATTTTTAGATTGAAACGTCAATGTATTGAACTTGATTTAGATTCCTTCTCTTACATGAGAAAGCCAGTAGCAACCTGGCCTTTCTATTACTACTTGATCAAAACAATAGAATGACGGAGCCTAATATAACGAAGGCCCTTTATATACTTGAATCCGATTAGGATGATGTCTTTCCATTAATATCTTGATTCTACCATGTATTTCAGGATGGACGCATCGATTATAGTGAGTTCGTCTCTATGATGCACGATACAAACTTCGGTAGAGCGGGAGTGCAACAAAAATTGTGATTTAACCTCCATTACTAGCCTGTTGCTGACATTATGTTCAAGAAGTTCCAACAGTGAAGCCAGCTCTGGAAAATTAAGGATAAACCATTAAAGATGGTGTGGGCTTTGCAGATGGAGGAAGGGTAAGTATTAGAGTTTTTATCCGATACAGATTTGTATTTTTACTCAAGACTGGCTAGGTTACTTCTACTTTAGAATCTGACTGGCTACTATCAAAAATCATTTAAACTTGTACATTTTCTAATTTGTACCCAATGCAACCCTTTAATGTGAAAAGTATCTTGCCCTTTTTTTTTTTTTTTTTTTTTTTTTTTTTTTTTAAGTATCTTGCCCTTATTAGTAATGTATCTAATACTGAATTTATTTCTTAACTTAACCACCTCCAGTTAGTAGCTTGTTCCTTTTAGCTCAGCTATTTTGTTGATCATTTGCAATTAGCTTCTACTAACAGAACAAGTGACCGACGTATTATCTACCTGTCTTGATCTTGGCGCTTCGGTGTTATGTCCAAAATGACTTTTCATGACAAAACCCCGCCTAATTACGAGGCATTTCTATCCGTAGGCTTGCAAACAAGTCGAATTTTACAGAGCTCAACAGAGTTATCCTCGACACAGTCTTCAACTTATATTGGATTCTATTCGAGATTGTTCGTGTAAGTGTACGACACAATATGTTCCTTTGATATGTGTTACCCAATAGCAAGTATAATGTCAAGATGTCATCCTTAGAATTCTGCATATTTTTGTAGCCAAATTATTAAATGTTGTATTCCTGCTATACAGTTGCCCCATACATAGAATTATATTGTTTCGAGTTGTGCTTCGAAAAGCGTGAAGTCATAGATTGCTTAATGTTACATTTGTAGAAAATTAGCACACTTTGTTCCATATGATGTTCGTGATGACCTTCTATTCTTTTTCTTAGGGGGGAGGGGGAGGGGGTTCCCACTACATGATTTTGGTAATAAATTCTCGTGACACTTGTACCTAACAGGCTATCTTTATATATTTTTCAGCACAAATACTCTTTTCTTTTACTAGAAAAAAACTGATTAAATACAAAAGCTTTTTGCTCATACTTCATTATCAACCCCTTTTAATAGGACGAAAAGTGGTCGCCCACTCCAATTGTCCGTCTGTCACCTACCATGTCGTTTTACCAATTTACCTTTGCATTATTACTGATGTTTGACTTATCAATTAAAAAATCATTTTTCATTTGTCCGTGGAATCATATTTTATGTATTTTGTTTTTTCTGACATGAAATATATCAAAAATTATGACTTGACCTACACTATTTATCTTTTGTAAAGTAAATAATGCTTACGTTTTATTCTTTTTTTTTATTGTAAATTACCATTGAGGTGAGCATCAAACTCAGAATTTTTTAACTCGTTTACGTTTTATTCTTGAGTCGATTTTAAAATAACATAATTGATGCTAGATGGGTAAGTTAGAATGCATAAAGATAAAGGGCATACATAGCCATATAGGTCAAGTGGTGGATGAGGATTGAGGGGTGAGTGGTTGCATTGCCATCTTTATTTTGAATTTTGATAAACTAATAATTGATGATGAATATATTGAATCTGTGTGTGTACATGTAACATGTGTCCCTCTATTGAATAATTGGCCATCAATAATGCTTCTTTTCTATATTCCTATAATGCTCCTCAATTATGTTGATATGTATCAAAATATGGATATCTACATTTGATGATTAGAATTTAGATAGAAATGATAGTTAGCCTCCTACAATTCCAGTTTCTTGGTAGGAATAATAGTTTGCAATTTGGTAATGAATGTTGTAATGGAAATCCGCAGTTGTTATTCGTTACTTGTAATGAATGTTTACATTCATGTTGATGATGGTAATGAAAACAAAGTAATCGAAATAAAAATTTAAAACGACAATAAAATAAATGTCATATGAAAAAATCAATCAATTTCCTTTGATTCTCCTTCCATTCTACACAAAGAATGGATCTAAATATTTTGGAATGTGTGCTCAAATCAATAAATTCTGAATTAAAACTTCAAACACTTAAAATATATTAAAATGCAAATGTAAATATTAATTCTTTATTTCTATCTATATATACAATTTTTTCAAGTAATTATTCCACTGAACATGTTTGAAAAAAGGCAAATTTGCCCATAATTAAAACATATCAAAATAAACAAAAGTGAAGAGCTGCGTATTTAGTGGAGAAATTGGAGATAATATTACTTGCAACAGTTGAACTTACATAAAAACCGAAATGTCATTTTCATGAAGGGTGACATAGTGAAAAGTAGAAGAAAAGATTAAAAAATCATAGTCATATTAATAAATATAAATGAGAAAACGTGACGATGAATTAAATTCCACGTGTATAGCTACAAAGTTTGAGAATTGATACGATTACACATGTCAATGCTTAAACGGTCACTTACACACCCCATCATCTCAACACCTAATTTGTCCCCACTGGACAATGGACCAACAAATATCAGGCTATTCAAATAATATCACAATAATTACAAAATGTCCCTCACCATAACTCAACCGATAATAAAGAATTAGGGTTAAATACCAAAAACTCACATCTTTTATATAATTTGAATTCGATTTTCACAAAGAGTAACCTTTGTATTGATGGAGTACTGGTTAACAGATAAACTCTAGTCCTCTAATCAAGTAAAATACATTCTGTAATTTACCTATTTTGTATACCTAAAAAAAAACGGTGCAAGGACAACCATTAGTATAACGATTTCACAATTTTTAGAATAATTACTAAATTAAATATGAATTATTTTATATGGAGTAATAAGTATCTTAAAAAAATATTTTATTTTAACCTAATATGATGATCAGTTGAAATATATCTCGTAATTTATTTTACTTATATACTCTAAATGGCAAGTGAAAGGTGTGTAAGGATCGTTAGTGTAACAATTTATGCCATTTTAAAACGAGTGAGGTCAAATAACAGGTGGCATTGAATGGAGGACTGAGAAGAGTTTGTAAAAATTGGAACATAAGACACAAAAAGAGGGCAGAAGTGGGCACGATGAAGGTGCACCACCGTCTTAATCAAAGTGGGTTGCCACCTCTCTTAGCCGGCACCGCCTCTTCCTTCACTCCTCAGACTATTGCGTCTATTACTACACTCCACCCAAATCTACTTACATTCTTTTTCCAAAATTTACACATTTTATTTTTATATAATCAAATTGATTAATCTTTTTAATATTATTATACGATTCTTTTTTCAGTGCATCT
This sequence comes from Echium plantagineum, assembly GCA_003412495.2. Taxonomy (NCBI): domain Eukaryota; kingdom Viridiplantae; phylum Streptophyta; class Magnoliopsida; order Boraginales; family Boraginaceae; genus Echium; species Echium plantagineum. Next base: position 4,944,310 of record CM016566.1, on the reverse strand, counting down.
CCATCTATTGAATTTTATTTTTGTATATATTGTACGTTATTATGTGAAATATATACTATCATAAAATAAATTGTGCTTAAAACAAATAGAAGTATGTCAATAATGGTTAATATAAATCCAAATAATGTGACTTTGATGCAGTTTGATCCATGTTAATGATTGTATATTAGCGAACTAGAAAAATCATGCTCTTCTTAGAGTCGACTACTCTAGCTCGGAAACTCGGTCTCTTCATGCTAGGTGGGATCCATCCTTCTTGCTTTGGTATTGATCCTCGAAAGTAACAAACTGCTACCTGAAAATACTGTTTACATGAGATAATATTGGATCGATTTATAATGTTACCTCTCCTAAAATAAAATGTTCGAATTATGAGGTGGAGTATCGAGGTACATGTACATCTCCATATCGTAATAGGTGACGATGAGTAACCATCATCAATGAAATCCATATTCATATTATTAAAAAATTTCGAGTCGAATCGAACCTTCGGTTTCATTTACACGCGTAGCCACTTTGTCCAAAACTACTCCATCCTTGCTCTTCTGGAGCTACCTATCATTACAGGCATGCGATGTATTATGATGACGATGAAGTTTTTCTTGACCTCAAGCATTGATAATTTGATATTCTTTTATTTGTCTTATATAACCCCATAAAAATGTCATATAATTGATTGTTACTACACATTTAGAACACTCGTCAATCTAGATCGGTGAGAAAAGTCATACTTGACAAAAAAAACAGAGGGAAAACTACCTATACTGAACATGACATATCAAATTATTAGGTGTGTCATGAAAAAGAGGGCAATTATATCAATGTAGATTGATATATGATGAGGCCTATTTTTCTCGTTAAAGACTTTTGTAAACAAAGACGTCGTCTCAAGTTTCATTTATTTACCCACTCGATCACACTCGTAGTTACTATCGACTACTCGATCACTCATGTTACAAAATCATGTCATCCAATTATATATATTCTCCTCCATTTTCCTCTAAAATTGAAAAGTCCATCAATGTGGATCAACTAAGTAAGGGGGTATTATGTCCATTGAATGGAGAAAAATACTTCTTTATTAATTAGTCTAAGTTGGTCCACTTTTCAATTGACGTGCAAAATGGACAAAAGTAGTCGAGTGAGATGATTTAATAATACAGGCAATCGAACTGATTCGATAGCAAGTACGAGTTGTCGAAATAGTAACTAAATAAAACTTGAAATGTCTCGAATTACTCGCTCATTTTATAAATAGTAAATATACAAAAAATATCTCTTACTTAATTAATTTATAGACGGACTTCTTAATTTAACGATCTAATAAGATGGACCTAACATCTCTTCATCTATTATCTTTATGCATGAGACAAAAGCTTATCATCTGAAATAAAATTCTGCATGTCATATCATGTATACATACATCAAACAAGTCCAAATGCAACAAATTCTAATAATAAGAAAGGTTTTGTTTGTTAATTACTGTAGTAAAGTAACAGCACTTTTCTTAGTCCAAAATGGTTGTCAATTTTATATGTTGAGTTAAACAAACAACTAGCAAGCAAACTCATCATATATCGAACTCTTAACAACTCCAAAACTAGTTGCCCTTAAGAAGAGGGAATTGAATTGCAAAGTTGATGAGATGAAACAAGAGCCTTACAATTTTGAATCAATATGAAAATGTTGTATGTTAATATATAGATCTTCGAATATAATGATTTGATTCTTGTCCATGTCGGACAAGTGCCTACTACTGCCTAGTCAAGTTAACAATCATTTATTGTTAAAAGCTTATGTGATCAATTGCTTACAAAGACTTCTACACTTTCATGCATTATTTGTCGTGTTTTTACCGATTTATTCAAAGGTAATGTTTCTATAATGGAGCATATATATAATTCGTAAAAGTGTAAAATCGTCACACTAACGACCTCTATATATTTCGTTTTTATAATATATAGATGGAGGAGGTAAATCGCGAATAAACCTTACCTGCTCAGGGAATCAGAGCTTGCTTATAATTACTTCGAACACAAGGTACACTCCCAATAGAAGAAATCAAACCTGAATTGCATAAAGAGATGAGGATGTACTGATACTTTACATTCTAATTCTTATTAATTGAACTATGTCCTCGGACATAACGATATTATTCATAAAAGAATTGCAGGAGAATAATTAGAGAGGACATTACTCCTTATTTGACTATAGTCTATAAACAAATTTCCGATTGAAATCGAATTACTTCTCAGGCCACATGCATGTATTGATGTATAACGTGGATGGCTTGTTATTGAATTGGACTGAATGATTGAATTAGGTTAATTGGTCCCTAATCGAACTCAAGTATGTGTACAATATAATTATAGACTTTTCAAGCATATGTGATATTATATGAAACCACTTGGTGGTAGTGAACATCTTACTTTCTAATTACTTACTCGTCCATAAACTCATCGTGCACTTGTCTCATTAATATACTCGCAGACTAAACCGTACTTTGACTTAATATGAGTGAACTTTTTTAGAATATATTTTTAAGACACGATTTTCTATTTGTAATATAAACATGTTAATGAATCATAAGACACAAAATTTTTAGGAATAATAAAGAAGTAACTGAGTAACATGTGTATTCTAAATATATATGCACATTCTAGAAATTAAAGATCGATATTTATGATATACTATAAGAGAGTTTATTTAGAAGTCTTATTTAATGTTTTAATAAAAGTGAAGTTTATTTAACAAATGTTATATAGCGTTTCGACGAAGTGCTACTCACGTTAAGTAAACTTACTGAGCGCTATGGAAGCAATTTTAAATTGGAAAAAATTGATAAATAATAATAAGAGTACCAAGTCAGAATTAATAATAATTAAGATCCTTCAATTGAAGATGCACATCATATACTCCGTATTATCTTTACTCATATGCACATTAATTTACAGTTTATTCAACTATAAAATAGAGCTCGAAATCTTATCAACGTTTATACAATATAATTTGTTTAAAACAATATTCAAGGATAATTAATTGAGTAAGATATTGCTTTTTAAAAAATTTCCATTACAAAACTTCAAATTAAAGCCTCAGCCCTCATAATTATATTCTATATTTCTATTCATTGCATTTTTCTGATTTTGGATGCTAAATTAATGAACTTACAAAACCAAATTGACGACTCCCGCCTCCATTATTAAATATTCAAAAATAGCAAGCAGTGGAATAAAAAGTTGTCTCAAGATATATATAGTTCCTTTATTTTATTTCCAAAAAGTGTGGAATAATCCTGGCCGTTGCTATTCTCGAACATGTTTAGAGGGGCACTTTTGTCACTTCAAGTAGTTCCCATTGAAGTCCCTATAAATGTAAACCCGGCTTCATTTTATGAAGTAGCTAGGTGTGTGTTTATTAATTTGCATACAAGGTATTAATAATGTTTTCTTCTTCTCTTTGTTTATAATTTTCTATTTTCTCAATTTTTATTTTAAAATTATTTATTCAGGTTCAAAATTGCCTTCTGTAAATTGTATTCATGCACTTCATATTTCACTAGACAATAATTTTGTTAATATAACTACAATTTTTTTTTTCATGCTAATACTAACTTGGAAGCTAATAATAATAAGCTCTCCCAATAATTACCTTAGATAATTCTCTTAATAAGGTTAAGGTTATCAAAAATATTTCAAGTAAAAAGTGATTTATGTAAATTATTAAATTTCAATTCATTTACATATTATCCATATTCATTATTATACAAAAACTTTTTTCTTCATGAGTTAATCGAATATATAGCCTAGTAAAAAAGGTTCTCGCTAGTGACAGAAGGTCTTGGGTTCGAATCTCACCTCATCGCTGATTTACAAAAAAAAAAAAAAAAAAACATTTTCTTCATGTTTACTCTAATAGGAGTAATAATTACTCACAAAATTTCCATGCTAACATGAAGATGGAGAAATCGAGTAATTCCACAAGCTTACTAAGAACAAGGTCGGACCAACTAATGGAGACCATGGCAGCAGCAATGGCAGCAATGAAGTCGCCGATGTCGAGTGGCGGATCCGGAGAAGCCACCCTGGAGAGCGGCGGCACTCACTCCAGGAAATCCAGCCGCAGCGGAATACCACTACCGTCTCCTAGCCGTGGAAGTGGTGGCCGGAGTAATAATAATAACACACACATTAGGAAGGCAAGAAGTGCACAAATGAAGTTTGATGTTGATGACGTCAGCAGCGGCGCCGCCTTGAGCCGAGCATCTAGTGCGAGCTTGGGCTTCTCTTTCTCCTTCACTGGCTTCACTGTGCCTCCTGATGAGATTGCTGATTCCAAACCTTTTAGTGATGAAGATACACGTAAGTTTTTTTTCTTCACTTCCATTTTTTTATTTTTTTTTGTAAATTAGCGGTGATGGTACAAGTACAATAGTATTACAAATAACAAATACATATTAATAGAGAGTTAAAATGAAATATAAAACAATTATCTTCAACGAGACTTGAACTCATGACCTCGTATATAAAAGTTGGGTCAGGTGACACCAAACTATTGCTATATATTGAGCATCGACCACTTTAATTTATTTGAGTTTGCATGTTTTTTTTGTAACGTGCACGTATATAGTTGCTACTTATTGAATGTTTTTGTAACAAATACATATTAATAGATGTTTTATTATATTTTCTGTAACACTTGTCAAAGTTCACATTCATACATGAATATACCACTTCATCCATCTTGAAAATATTTTCATTTTCAATAATAATTTAACAAATTTTATTGTCACCTTAGTTTAATTAAACGAGTCGTGTGACTTTAACTGGAATCAAAATTGTGATGTATGTTAATAGTAAAATATATTGAGAATATTTCATCTTTTTTTATTATTTTAATTCAGCTAATGTATATATGTTATATACCAAACGAGAATGTTTATGATGAAAATCAACACATCGTGATATATATTAAAAAAACCTACACTTCATTGGGATGAGGCCAGGGAGCCAGTAGTTTATTGTAACAACTAATTAATTAAATAGTTTCTAGTTAATATCATTGGAGCCCAATAACATAAATGGTTTCGTTGAAGGAAAATGAGGAAGTTAGCTAAATTTAATAAATTAGGAACATTCTTCATTATCTTCAATTTTCATGTTTAATAATGTAATTATAATAAACCGTTTTATTACTAGGTGATGAGCCGTGTGATTTACTAATTTCGTCGGACTTTCGGTTAATCACAACATCTGTAGTTGGTACATGTCTGAAACCACTAATAGTCCAGACTTTTCCAGATAATGAGATGACTATAATGCCCTTCGATCTATTAATTTTCATGGTTTAGCAAAACCTCATAAGTCAATGTCCATGAGTATTTTAGGCATTTTACATGTGATTTGTCCCTCTAGAGTCTAGAGCATATCCTTTATAGCCATATGCATTGCCTTCCTTGGAGGGCAGAAACAGTAGAAGACAAGAAAAACCCATATCATATTCACGGTTCACCAACTAGGGTAGTTGCTTACCGATAGAGACGTCAAGGAGGTAAAGGGTAAATTCGTAACACGTCTTTATAGAATTTGTGAAGTGAGTCTATAAAATCTTGGATCGCCACACATTCAATATTTATGCAAATTAATATTTTATTTAGTTGACAATATCTATTTACCTAAAAAATTATGGACTCATATAAATTTTATCACCGATTTAAATTAAATTAAGAACAAATTCAAGTGGTTCAATAAATTTAATCGATCTTTTTCTAAAACAGAGTTAAAAATGAGATATAAAAAATAATTTTAAACTTATTTCCTATTATTAAGGTTTATCATGTGATTTTATTTATGTAATTCTCAACCAAAATAAATTAATAAATAAACAAGGTAAGTACCAATTAAAAAATAAATTAATAATAAGAGAATGCCATGCGACATCGACCTTTTAATTCTTAGGCATTAATGTAGTAATAGATTACTAGTAATTGTTAAAGAGACGGAATTTTAACAATAATATATCCCATGATAATTGATAGGTAGCAATTTTATTCTTTATGTGTTTGTTAATGAAATATGCAATTGTGATTAATTTATTTGTTATACATGAATATAAACATGATAGTTAAGCATGAGTTTAGGGGGATAATTTACTATTAAACAGTAAGAATATGATTGGGGTGGAAATATTCCGAAATTACAGATTCACTAGTGTCATCTCCCTTAAAAGGATATACTAACCTACTAAAACATACAACCTAAAATATACAATCCATCTGATCGAGAAATTTTCGTACACAAATGGGAGGGATTCAATTTTCATAAAAAAAAAATCGATATTAACATATGAGATTAATAGATCGAGCGACCACTTGGCATAATAAAGATACTTTCCGGTATAGATGACTCAAGATTATTGCCAACCTTTAATTTGTCTACTTTCCTCAACGTAAAGACATATGCATGCATTTATGGTTTATTATACTTTACACTATGTTGTTGGTATGTATCATAAAATTTCATCACAACTCAAACTCAATTGTTTTGAATTGACGTGATGAGGAACAATTATTATTGCAATAATAGCTTTATGAAGCAAGTGGGAATCCATATAATAACCGATAATGACTATCATTTTATTTTGCTTTCATTCCCCACCTCAACATCTCAACACCTCAAAACTCCATCTTTCCAAGCATTATACTAGCATAATAGCCACACATGAATTATAGCTAGCCACTACTCTCTTCCTTTTATTGACATTATTTTAGTGTTAAACCATTGTACGTTTAACCCGTGGCCATCGTTATGTTCCTAGTAGTTATCGACCTGGCTCCACAATTGGAGATCCTGAATTCGAAAAATTATTGTACGTTTGTTAGAATTAATACAACTTCACCTGTAAGCTATTAAGACTTAATAATAAAGAGTTGAGTTAATCGAATATCCTACTGGAAAAGGCTCTTGTCAGTGACCAAAAGGTCCTGGTTTGATATTCACCTCATCGCTAATTTACAAAAAAAAAAAAAAAAAAAAAAGACTTAGTAAAGAGTCAAAATTATTGGTACTTCTATACGTTCAATGCAATTTTTGATTATAAGTTATCAACTGATCAATTTTTAAGTCATTTTTCAGTGCACTTTATTTTCATTAATCTATGTGCAAATAATGAGAAGACAACTGAAAAGAAATGGAGTGAGCATAAAGTAGTTATCCTTAAATTTTTTATGCCCATGAAATTTGATAATCTTGTCAATTTGACCCCTGGAATTTAAAATCGTTTTACTGCTCCTTGAACTACCTGAAAGTTGGTCATTTTGGAAAATTGACTGGTGGGGTCTGTGATTTGTTGGGGGAGGGGGGAAGGTCTAAAACGATGAAGCAGGGGTGGGGGTAGAGTTAGATTTATTTTTTCTTTAATAATTTTATTTGTTTTTAAAGAGGCCCTAATGTATTATGTTTATAAAATTGATCCCAAGATTCCATTATATGTTGAATTTCTATTTTGCCTTTCATTAAAATTTAAAATATGTCAATTTTAAGGGGAAGATTCTCATTTTCCAAAATAACCAGTTTGGGTAGTTCGAGGGGCAAGTAGACGATTTTAAAACTTCATGGGCAAATTGACCAAATTGTCAAAATTCAGGGGGCAATAAGAATTTAAGCCAAGTATTTATGACTCATTATAAATATCTAGTTATATTTAATAGAAATAAAATAGAAAAAATATGATAGAAAGTGCATTGAAATAATGGATAACATTTAATTTGAAATAATTTTTTTGAATTAAAATTATAACTAAATAAGAAGGAAGCATTTTTTGTATGATACTTATTTTTTATGGTCAACATGTGTTGTCTCCTATGTGGGTCTAGCATTATTAATCCCAGCTTGTAGGTGGCAATAAGATAGACTCGATTGTGGACTCCACTTCTAGTAGCCCTATTGACTATTGTATCCAGAAATTTAAAATTTATTAAAGTGAAAACATAATTTCAGCCTTGTTCTCTATTTACATGATACTATGTTGTATTGACTTTTGCAGCTGAAGACCTTGAAGCTGGCACAAATAAGCATAGACTTCCAGCAGAGCCAACATTACCAATCTATCTCAAGGTGCCATACTGTAAAAAGCAGAAACTAATACTATAAAAGTGTCCATCTAGTTTTGCGTTTCGACCAAAGCACAACGTGGTAAAGTTAAAAGTTTAAGAGGTCCATACTAAAATCAATTGGTTATAGATGGATAAAGTCCAGTACCTTATTAATATATCTCCCGATGGTCATAATCAACCAGTGTGCGACTGTCGACCGAGTTTTTACCAACAATGTATGACATGGATTGATTATTTGGTACTATGTATTTGCACAGGCAAGCATGGCGAAATATCTAACGACCAACGACACACTTTGAACAAATCCATGCATGCCTTTTTCCAACCAGGTTCAGTCTTGTACAATGCCTCATTCTGATATGGTTTTTGTTGTACAAGACGTTCCTTCAAAACAATTATATGACTCCTAACAACAACAATAAAAAATTATCTCTGTAATCTGAGACTCATTCAAACTCCCTTTCATATTTGCTAAGTAGCTCACACAGTTAAAGAGTGTGTCTACCTAAACTTGCATTTTGTTAGATCTCATAAACTGCATTGTTACAGTCATAAACTTATTGATCATTAACCATGTTTTGATATATGTAGTTTACTGATGTTGCATACAAAGTCGTTCTCAAAGGAGTGACATCGACGGTGGAGAAAGACATTTTAAAAGGAATCACTGGTGCAGTTGATCCTGGTGAGGTCTTAGCCCTGATGGGACCTTCAGGGAGTGGAAAAACTACCCTCCTAAGTCTTCTGGGAGGCCGGGTGAGAGAGCCCACGCCAGGCGGTTCAGTTACTTACAATGACCAACCATATACAAAGTACCTTAACAGCAGGTAAATATTAATATATCCCCAGATTCTTGAAGTCACATTATCCGTGTGATCCCAATTTGGACAAGTTTATGCATACTGTAAGATCAAGAAGATTATAATCCTCTGCAAAAACAATATTTGCGTACCTTGTAATATAGTAAGAATCACCTAAGGTGAACTGAACTACATCGCCAGCACTCCCTGCAACGATAAAGACACACTTCACATACCGAATTAACATCTTACCTCTTGCAGGATAGGGTTTGTCACGCAAGATGATGTATTATTTCCCCACCTTACAGTACGAGAGACATTAACATATGCAGCTCGCCTTCGACTGCCAAAGAGATTGACAAGAGAAGAAAAAGAAAAAAGAGCCATGGATGTGATATATGATCTAGGATTGGAGAGGTAAATCAACAGAAACAGTTATTATTAGAATTGAACTCTAATAATATATGAAACTCTCACACCAATGTAACGCCCTGCAGGTGCCAGGACACCATGATAGGGGGTTCATTTGTTAGGGGAGTTTCAGGTGGAGAAAGGAAGCGTGTATGTATAGGCAATGAGATAATAATCAACCCATCTCTTCTGTTCCTCGATGAACCCACATCGGGTTTGGACTCAACAACTGCTTTAAAGATTATCGATACAATACAAACTATAGCCATGGTACATTGAGGAGTCTCACTCATCAACCTTACTGTTACACTATTTATATTCAGTATTCTGGAGCTCTATCTTGTCTACACATGAACTCTTTTCAGACAGATCGTAATGGGAACCAAGTTCAAATACCTATAGATAAAACTCAGCATTATGAACAATGTAGTTCAAATGATTCAATCTTTCATAATCGGTTTCAGACTCATAGATAATCGAGATGATTAAACTTTTTTTAACAAAGTAATCAACATGATGTAGCATAAATGGTACCAAGTATGTTTCAGCTCATGCAATGAAGACGTGTAGTATTTTCTTTCAATAAAATCTTAACAACGTAATATGTTTGCAGGCAGGGAAAACAGTGGTCACTACAATCCACCAACCATCTAGCAGACTGTTCCACAAATTTGACAAGTTGATTCTTCTAAGTAAAGGGAGCTTACTATACTTCGGGAAAGCTTCTGAAGCGTTGGTATACTTTTCGTCCATTGGATGCTCTCCTCTGATTGCGATGAATCCAGCTGAGTTTCTGCTGGACCTTGCAAATGGAAACATGAATGATATCTCTGTACCATCTGAATTGGATGACAAAGTACATATGGAGAAACGAGAAACAGAAACCAGAAACGGGAAGCTATCAGCAGGGGATATATTTGAGGTAAAAGAGGATTTAATTTTTTATTTAAAGAAAAGAGTCAAAGACACATGGTAAACTTAATATAAATTTGAACCGGTAACTCATTCTGAAAAACTTGCATGTAAGTTGGCTTATCTTCCAAGAGATAACTTCTACTCAGGTACTTTAAGGTGAGCAACAATAAGTAGTTTACAGACACATAAGGTCATCTACAGATAGTAAAAACATAGACACATCACATAGCAGAATTGAGCTCAAATCAGAACGACATATCACTTAGACGAGCCTTATTGGTAAGTTAGAAGAGTGATGAGGCTGACTATCATCTTTTTGAATGCAGTACCTTGTGGAAGCATATGAATCAAAAGTAGCAGAAAATGAGAAGAAGAAAATAATGGCTCCTCTACCAATTGACGAAGAAATTAAATCCAAAGTATGCTCAGCGAAGAGGGAATGGGGAGCAAGCTGGTGTGAACAATATTGGATATTAGTCAGTAGAGGACTCAAAGAAAGGCGTCATGATTACTTTAGCTGGTTGAGAGTAACCCAAGTACTCGCCACTGCAGTAATTTTGGGACTGCTGTGGTGGCAATCTGGGGGAAACAATGCTAAAGAACTTGAAGATCAGGTATGAAAATGATTCTTGATTTGCATATCCCAGTACTTCATGAACATTTTTTTTTTTTTTTTTCCAGTACTTCATGAACTTGTTCACTGATATTAACCTAATTTGCAGGCAGGATTGTTATTTTTCATTGCCGTTTTTTGGGGATTCTTCCCTGTTTTTACGGCAATCTTTACATTTCCTCAAGAAAGAGCCATGATCAATAAAGAACGAGCAGCAGACATGTACAGACTCAGTGCATATTTCGTGGCACGAACAACAAGTGACCTCCCTTTGGACCTTATCCTTCCAGTGCTTTTCCTTGTTGTGGTGTACTTTATGGCAGGATTAAGACATGATGCAGGATCCTTCTTCCTAACAATTGCTACCGTTTTCCTTTGCATTGTAGCAGCTCAGGTATGCTTATTTCACATCTATAGGATCGACACAAGAACACTGGAACTTGTAATTCAGTATAAACAACTCACTTAATCCAATTCTAGGGTCTTGGACTTTTTATTGGGGCTACACTAATGGATATAAAGAAGGCAACAACACTAGCCTCCGTTACTGTCATGACCTTTATGCTGGCTGGAGGATTTTTCGTTAAGGTAAGCATTATCGAACAAATCAAAATGGGCCATTACACTATCTACGCTTCTTACCTACAGACGACAGTGAAATAGTAGATAGTTTTTGGGTCAATGTGAAAACAGCACCCCTGTTATCACAAGGTAAGGCTGCATACTATGCGACCCCCCCCCCCCCCCCTCCTATCTTGCTTAGACAGAAGTCTCTTCAAATACATTGTGGCATGATGAAGGATGATGGATATGGAAATGGTAGATTGTTTTCAATTTTCTCTTCAGTTTTTTATATTAGATTCCAAATCATCTGATTTCATGGATTACAGAATGTACCAATATTTATCAAGTGGCTTCGATATCTTTCCTTCAACTATCACACATACAAGCTTCTCCTGAAGGTGCAATATGAACATATGATTATTGACACGATCAACGGGATGAAAATCGACAATGGTGTGAAAGAAGTGACTGTATTGCTAACAATGGTAGTAGGTTACAGATTCTTGGCGTACCTCTCTCTGCGAAACATAAGGTAAAATGTGTCAGAAAGCCATCAAGCAACGCTGTGTGGCTTCGGTTTCCTTCAGATTTCCCAGCAGCTGAAACAGAAGGTTATCAGAAACAAGTTAAACAAGTTAACAAAGGTCAATGATGCTGAGAATTGGATAGTTTACTTCATAATGTGGTGGAAGAAACAGAGTTTCACCAGAATATCCCAGATAAACTTACTTCACTAAGTTGTTGTATGAAGATAATGACCTAAGGTCTGTTTCTTGCATAACATAACAGGAGAAACACAAGATTTGCATACCATATTGAGTCATGTTCAAGTGAGAAATATATAAGCCATTTTCAATTAAGACAGTTTCAATGATCTGGATGAAAGCACATAGATACATGTAAGCCCGACCCATGAGTTCAATTTCGTTGGTGCGCGGACGAAAGACAACAACCAACGTCAGTCTCATAATTCTGAACAAGTATAAATGTTAAAGAAAATATAAAGTATATTACGTTCGAAATAACATAACAGTACATTAATACATGATCAAAACGACATCATGTGCGATCACCAGATTTATCGTGTGTTCTTACTGCCACAATGTTGCTCCAGTATCGAACTCCAGGATTAGATTCAAACTACTATAAGGATTAACAACGTATCCTAGTGAAACGATTTGAATTCTTACAAGTACTCAAACTATATCATACAACATTACGTATATTCACTTCAACTACAACTAGCTATATAAATTTTTAAGTTCCTCTTAATCTGTTATAGTTTGTATAATTGAAAATTTCCTTTTGTAACGAGGGACCCATAACCGCTACAAGTGCGCACCGAGTAGACTCAGACTAACATAACACATTAGCCACCCAAATCACGCTAGGCAAGCCCTGTGAGACGGACTCAACCAAGAGAGTGTTGATAGGAGATCGAAGTCATTATCTTGTGGTCACAAGCTCATCCTTAGGGATCGTATAATGATTAATGAATAAGTCTCTAATATCACCATATGTGTATTATTTAATTGTATAAATTAATTAGAAAATAATTAATTAAGTGTACCTTTAATCCGAGTCTGATTGTTGTATTCGATCTTCCAATTCCATCATCATTACTGTTTCACTATCTACCAGGTGTCAAAATCGTCCCACCATCGCTCTCGAATTAGTAATGATCTTCACCCCCTTATTATCTTATAACCGTAAATAGGGTCGGCTATATGAATATAACGTCGGACCAGTCGTAAGCCTTAGCCTATTGAATGGGGTTGGTTATATGAGCTCCATGTTGGATCGACCCTTCTGTTAAACTCGGTAGATTCTAGGTTCTTTGATACAACGTACTATATCTATAAAAATACTTAATTCTTCAAAATTATAAGGAATGTCATAATTAAAAACTGGACAATCATATTGGGATTGAGGGAGAAGTTTTGATGTTATAGGCGTGAATCATCAAGAGTTTCCAAGAGAAGGGGAGGGGGGGTGTTAGACAATGAGTTTCGCTGGTGTTATCATGTAAGAAAAAACTCGTTAGACAATGATGATTTGAGTAACACAGTGAATTATAATAAAGAGGGAAAACTGTTATTCAATCTATAGTTAATTACACAGTGAGAACAGCATTACATTCATGAGTATAATGATTTAATAGAAAAATCTCTTGGTGTCAACATAATAATATATATTCTTTAAAACTCAAGCTGTTTAAAGAAATTTACGACCAAGAGATAGTTTCACAGCTTCTCCTCCTTGAAAGTCCTCATCAAGGTAGTTTGTTGATGATGGTGAAGAGGCTCCTTCGACTGATGATGGGGCTGGGGCAATGTTAGAATCCTCTGATAAGAGTCTGTACATCTTAACATCGTCGTATGCTGATGATGGGGCTGGGGCAATGTTAGAAACTTCAGTTTCATCGTCTAATAAGAGTCTGTGCATCTGAACATCGCCGTATGCTAATGATGAAGGGGCTGGAGCGCCATTGGGGGATAGCGAAGAAGGGCCATCATTAGTGGATACGGAGTCACTGTCATACTCCTCATATTCCTCGGTAGCTTCATTTGTTAAACCGGCTGGAGCAACAATAGGGGATGGGGAAGAAGGTTCTTCCTCATCTTCCTCGTCGTCTTCAGTTGGTGAAGCGGTTGGAGCAGCAACAGGGGACACGGAGGCAGAGTCATCTTCCTCGGCAACTTCAGCTGGTGAAACTGTTGAACGGACACTAAAGGATGATAGCGAGGAAGAGTCTTCTGCATCAACTACAATTGGGGAAGGTGTTGCTGGAGCGACTTTAGCTGGTGAAACTTTTGAACGGACACTAAGGGTTGATTTCGAGGAAGAGTAGGTTTCTCCATCAACTTCAGTTGGTGAAACTGTTGAAGCGACGGTTGATGGAGCGACAGTTGATGGAGCGACGGTTGATGGAGAGACAGTTGATGGAGCGACAGTTGATGGAGCGACGGTTGATGGAGCGACAGTTGATGGAGCGACAGTTGATGGAGCCACAGTTGATGGAGCGACAGTTGATGGAGCCACAGTTGATGGAGCGACGGTTGATTGAGAGGAAGAGTCTTCTTCATCCTCATACTCTTGGTCATTTTCAGCAGTTGGGGAAGGTGCTGGAGCGCTATTAGGGGAGGATTCATCATCCTCATCATTCTCATCATCCTCCTCATCTACAGTTTTTGAATTAGGTTCTGGTTCGTCAATAGGAGATAACACGGTCTCTTCCTCGACAACTTCATCAGTTGATGAAGTAGGTGCTGGTGCGCCACTAGGAGATAACGTGGAAAAGACCATTGAAGAGTCATCAGGGACTGACAATGAAGAGTCATCATCGTCGTTATCAATAGCTGGGGCGGGTGCAGGAGTGCTGCTAGGGGAGAGTCCAGAAACTGCGTCAGGGGAGGGTGCAGAAGCGGCATCAGACAAGTAGGACGAGTCATTCTCATCGGAATAATCTTCGAAACTAGCATCACCTGCAGATTGTGGAGCCTTAGCTGGAGATATACTTGAAGGTACATCGGCAACCTCAAGACCATAGGCTGCAACGAAAAATGCAAACGCGAGAACAAGCACGAAGGCGAGATTCATTTTGACTGCCATTATCATCTATAGATGAAATTTGTAAGTCTTCAATTTATTTAGAAGCCTTAAGAGGTTGATAAGAATGTCAATGACCTTCAAGGCTATGGTGATTGAGGATGAAACTTGGGTGTATAAATAAGCCTACGTGAAATATTATCAATGGTAATGCAAAAAAACATGCAAACCATAGAGATCCTACGAAAACTCCAACCACACAAATTTTAGTCATACCAATTATAGATGGTCAAATGTTATGAAATTGATGATTCAGTTTTCATCTATACAACACAAAATCTGAGGACAATTTTTAATATATATGGATCTAAATTTAACTTGCTAGATTAACCTTTATTTATATAACAAAATCATTTATTTATTGATATAACTTTAATTTTTATTTAATTATTTATAACATATAAAACATTACTATTATTTATATAAAAAACAGAAACAAAAATTGGTCATGAAAAATGATTTATCAATTACTAATAAGCTTTTCTCCACCAGTGATAAGAGGTACAAAATGGATATGATATGATCTAGAATTGCAGAAGTCTTGCAATGCAACAAACTATTAAAAAGATGTATTCAAAATGTTTGAATAAAATAGCCAATGACTCAATAGCCTAGTGACAATGCAAGAAGTCATGCGTTCGAATTTTGTCGGAGATAAATTTGTCTCTTATTATACTCTAACTCTATATTAGTTAGAAATTTATGTATTCGTTTGTAATACCTTGTATTCATAATTCATCGCTGATTTACAAAAAAAAAATATTTGAAGAAAATAGTTTATAATAATGAAATTGGAGGATGATGTTAGACATTTGATTTAAGTATACATGATGCAATAAATAAAGAAGCACGTTTTATGAAACATTGTCATATCCATATGATGTCAAGTACTCTTTCCATTTTATTTTTTAAAACACATTTGCTTTTATACAAACTTTCATCTCAAAAATCAAATTTTCCTTTTGAATTAATCAAATAGCTTAGTGAAAAAGGTTCTTGCTAGTAACCAAAAGGTTCTGGGTTCGAAACTTACCTCATCGCTAATTTATAATTAAAAAAAGAAAATCAAATTTTCCTTTCATTTCCCCTTATCAAATTTGGTATTAAAAAAAAGGAATAATCAATTTTGATAATAGACAAAGTCCCTTAGATTTTGTGATAAAGGGAACAACATAGATGAAAATGTTGAGGGCATTGAGAAAAGTCACTAAGGAGTTGTTAAGCTATGGTAGTGACTAGTGAGTTTGGTTTTAGGATGTTAAGGAAAATTTTTGGTATTGATTACTAAACTAATTTGAGCCTTTCAATTATATGTTTAAGTCATCTAGTAGACTAGTAGATTTAATGGTGATAATTAAAGAAGGACAACTTTGACAACAAGATATTACTAATTAAATCTTTGTATATCCAGATAATAGGTAGGAGCATAAACTGAAACATTCTGGAGCTACAAAGATAGTTATTAAATCGTTAGCACCGCATAAAAACATTCCTCCTAGAGTAGCTGTTAATACGAATAAGAGAAACTCTGTTATAGCCATTTCTGTACATTCAATGTACTCTACGGATAGAGGAATACATAGAGTTGAACATAGTAAAATAAGAAATTGAAAGATTTCGTTGAAATTGTTCGTTTGGAAAGCGCTAAGGAATGAAGTAGCTGGTTCGATAGGACCACGAATATCTATTTTTCGCTTGTTCGTCAAGCTTTCGAGCAGCTCTTTCAACTCCCCGCTCAAGAACCAAGAGCCGTCCAGGGACTGGACTCCACCAAGAGGTTCTTTCACTCACGTAATTTCGCCCGCCCGTTTCATTTCCGTGCCGGAGGAAATGGGATTCGAACCCATGATACAATCTTCTTGTATGTCGATTCCTGGTTGTTCTTATCCGATAGGGCGGAAAGCTCAAACTATGGAAATGGCAGGCAACCACGTAGTTGAGGCATGGCTTTTTTCTTGCTTCGGGACCTGCTCCCTGAACCTAGCTTCGACATCTACCTTTTCCAATTGCTAAAGGTAGCCGGGCCTAGCTTGCAATAGATCCCATAGCTTATCCTGTGCAGTTTCCGATAAGATAGAGTATGATTATTAACAATTTAACTATCATATAACAATTTGGTGATTCTCAAGTGAATAAACAATAAAAAGAAATATTATGTTGTAACCGCACTAAAATAACAATATGATTATTTACACATTAATGCAATAGTCCGGTTTTTACTATAGATTTCATTAAATTAGTTAAATTGATGTGTAAATTACCAAATTAGACTTTGGTATTATGATATTAAAAAAAGTTTAGTATTCTAAATCAGACTCTCCAATATGACTTATGAAGAAAATAACTTTATATAATCCATATTATTAATCTTATTTAGTGGAAGAGAAAGTAACTTGTTTTGGTAACAAATCCAATTATATCAAATAACAAAGTAGTTACATGCCATTATAAAAACTAGAGTTAAAAAATTGATTGCCCCAAAAAATTGCAAATGAGTTAGGAAGGGGAATCACTGAAAAGAAAAGGCACAAATATTATAAAAGTAATGAAAAAGAGGGTGACAAATGATCTTCCAATTGGGGGAGGTGTCCCCATCCTTGTCTGAACCAGACTCTACATTCACGCGCTAGGACATCGATTGATTGAGGAGAGTCAACACCAAGGCTTTAATAGCTTACCGTCCAAACAGCTTAATCTTATGTTCTTTCTCGCAAATACTCCTCCTTTATACGACGCTTTAAATTTTTGGCTTTGTTTATTTATATGACGTTTATAATGTATTTTTGCTTACTTTTTTATTAAAATTATCAACTAGTCAATTATATAGTGATAATCAATTGACATTTTATATTTTAATGTATTACTTTGATGACTTTTAGACAATTTTAATTTTTCTTAATTTATATGAAAATGTCTAGAACATCTTAATTTTTCCACTAGGCTATTTGATTGACTCCCTCATGTTGGTCCCTTTGTACTGCTATTTTTGTATTGTAGTGTTGAAAGAGAAGTTATTAACTTATTATTATCGAACATCATCAGTTTTGTTTAAAATTAAAGTTTCTAACTTCAATCTTAATGTCAATGTAAGCTTTAACACAATTCTTCATGTATGCGTTTATTATCTCTTTAAAAAAATATAAAATCATCTATTCGAACACTTGAATATAAATATTGTAAGGTTTACAAAACCGTTGAAATTCGATCTTAAGTAGATAAAAGCTTGTTTGATTTGGAGTTCGGACAACAAGCCGAGCCACGGCTAGCAGCAGCGGCAGGCGGCAACATAGAGTGTTAATGGGCTGACACCAACATCATGCATGGTCCCATACAGGCTGTAAACATACCCAAAATTGGGCCCAAACCATGCCACCGACAAAGACTAGTCTTGACTTTAAAGGTAAGTACTCTCTTTGTCTTAACTCTTAATGCCCTCTAAGGCTTTAACCCACTATTGTTTACCCTTCAATTCTCCAAACTAGGACACGTCCCTCTCCTCTTTAACTTCTACCTAATAAACAATCTACACCAATAATAGGATTACAACTTACAAGTCTAATTATACGAATAATTAGAATCCAATTTGATTCATTTCAAAGCTATAATGATAAGCCATATACTTCATCAATAAAATTGAAATAAATCTTATTCAATAACTCATTGTAAATTGTAATTGGATGACATTTTACTTTTTGTAATGGCCCCTTAACCTCTACTCGTCAAGTGTGTACCGGATAGGCTAGAACCGATATAATAACCTGTAAAACATACCAGTCAATGGTCATGTAACACTAGACAAGTCTCGCAAATGTCGACCAAGAACTACACTGGGCAAGTACTAGTTACAGACTCGACAAAGAAAGTATTGATATGAGAAATTTAAATCACAGCATTATAGTGACAAGATCACCTAGTTAATTAATTTGACCATACTTACGAACATGTGATAGACTCGATAAAAAAAATATTGATACGAAAATTGATATTATTGACACATGGAGGAGGAGGAAATGAGAGATATCTCACTTTACTCTTTCTCTTGTCCTAGTTCTTATTCCATCATACATTAACACACACCAACTACAAAACTCACATCTCCCCAAAGAGCAAACTTTAGAGACCATCCTATGTGAATCCCCACAAAACCAAGAGAGAGAAACACTAAACTTTCTAGTGAGAGAAACTCCTAGAAGTCTTCAAACGCCATGGATTTCCAGATCTATGGCGTCCATAAGAATCTCTTCCTCTTCACATTCTTCATCTTCCTCACTCTAACACATCCCACATTGCAACAAAATCCAAATTTAGTAAACCATTCTTCCACTCAGATCAATTCAAACTCAATATTGGTTGCACTTCTTGATTCACACTACACTGAGTTATCTGAGCTCGTTGAGAAAGCCCTTTTGCTTCAAACTCTTGAACAATCTGTTTCCAACCAAAATATCACCATTTTTGCTCCAAAGAACGAAGCTTTGGAGCGCGATTTAGACCCTGAGTTCAAGCAGTTTTTGCTTGAACCAGGGAATATTCAATCATTGCAGAATTTGTTGCTTTTTCATATGATACCATCAAGAATTGATTCAACAAGTTGGAATACAATTGATGGTGATATCGCACATCATCAAAGTCTGTATCATGATCAAGAAAAGCTCAAGCTGAGTAACAAAAATGGCGAAAATTTGTTAAGCGAATCAAGGATTATTAAACCGAATGATATCATTCGTCCTGATGGAATAATCCATGGAATTGAGAAAATATTGATACCAAAGTCAGTTCAACAAGCTTTCAATATGAGGAGGAATCTGAGATCAATCTCAGCAGTACAACCAGAAGGAGCACCACAAGTTGACCCAAGAACCAACAGGTTATCCAAACCCGCCAAACCCGCCCCAGCTGGAAGTCCTCCGGATCTTCCAATTTACTCTGCAATGGCACCGGGGCCATCACTGGCTCCGGCTCCAGCCCCGGGACCGGGAGGACCTCACCATCACTTCGACGGTGAGGCCCAAGTCAAAGATTTCATCCAAACATTACTACATTACGGTGGATACAACGAACTAGCCGACATTTTAGTCAATCTTACATCATTAGCATCAGAAATGGGTAGATTGGTGTCTGAAGGATATGTTCTAACTGTTTTAGCACCAAATGATGAAGCTATGGCTAAGTTATCAACTGATCAATTAAGTGAGCCTGGTGCACCAGAACAGATAGTGTACTTCCATTTATTACCTGAATATCAGACAGAGGAAAGTATGTACAATGCTGTAAGAAGATTTGGGAAAGTTGGGTATGATACTTTGAGGTTGTCACATAAGGTTGTTGCTGAGGAGGCAGATGGGTCGGTGAAGTTCGGGGAGGGGGAGAATTCGGCCTATTTGTTTGACCCGGATATCTATACCGACGGGAGAATTTCGGTTCAGGGGATTGATGGGGTGCTGTATCCGGTGGAGGAGGTTAAGGTTGCTCCTAAGGCTGCCCCTGTTGCTAAGGTTGCTGCTAAGCCAAGAAGAGGTATGTTCAATTCACTTGTTCAACTTCTTAATTATCGAATTTACTATTGTTTCATGTTACACGAATACAGCGGTAAGACTGCTTATTATCCGATCCCTGAACCTCGCTTAGGCAGAAATCTGTTGATGATTGTTTTATGTTAATTTTGTTGTGTATAGGTTGATTAAGGTATTTGAGAGGGGGTTACTTTAGTCTAATTAGTATTTGGAGATTATAGTTAGGATTGTCGGTGATTGATAGCAGTGGTTGTGTTGGTGTGATGGGTTTCACATGATGTTTAGGCGTAATTAATTGTTAATTATGGGTCCGAATATAAACTTTTGGCATCCATGGTAGACATAGAGTATTGTTATTGGTGTCTCAATATGTGCCCGATAACTAATTTGTCGAGTGCATAATAGACATCAATTATTGTTATTTTGCGACTGGACTCCGGGTTAATGTTTCTTATCAACTCGGGCTTTACACATAATGAATATTGTTATTGTTGTTTATACTTGTTTTTATAGAGAAGCGATGATTACCGAAGGGTATATTTTGCATAAACAAGATCTTAAACATACATTTGGAAGATTTTACTAGGCATTCTTATTGTTGGAGATGTTATGGTACAAAATTGATGTTTGCAGATTAATCCAAGTTATGAGTACTTATGTTTATGAGTTAGTGGTCATTTAGTCCAATGTCGTGCAAAAATTAGCTCCCAATGTGAATTATATTCGATCAATTTTATTGCTAGACAACGAACTTATGATTATTAGTGTGGATGGGGACAGGAAGATATCTAATCCTTGTCTTTGCAATTAATTGTATTCATCTGTCTTTTAGTTGATTTTATTAATTAGCTTCAATTAGGTGTTAATTATAAATAACCAAGAATTGATCATTGGTCATGGAGTGGTTGTATTGTCACAACATAAAATTGTATCTGTGTGCTGTAAGTTGTCGGTGTACCATAAAAGAGTAGATTTTTATACTGTTTGTTGTATTGTTAAGCTTAAGGCAATATTGCAGATGAAATTGAGATGTATGTTTGGTCTGCAAAACTATGGTTAACTTATAGTCGGGTGATTTCTGATCCGAATTTCTACTAGGATGTCTCGATTTCAACTCTTATTGAAAACATATTCTCTTATACTCCTATATTCTACTGTATTTATTAGTTAGACATTCTGTATTTCGTTATTCGGTAAGTGTGTCATAAAACAAACAATGAACATTATGTCACTGTAGCACAAGTTATTAGCTGTTGGGTGTGGCTGAGATTCTTTCTTATTGATTCCTAACTTCAATTTATAGGCCACTAAAACAGCCTGTCTTTTGTCTCTCATTTGCACCATTCTTTTGTATTTTGCTCAAATTATTGAAATATTTTTGCACCCTTTTTGTTCTGTATGTGGAATCAATGCCAACTTGGGTGCCAATAATGAAATCAGTTTGTTTCCTTTTCTATAAATCAACTACTTCCACTTTACCTTAAATTTATTGTCAATTTTTTAGCTGTCTTTAATTTAATACCTTTTCAATTATTGGCACAGGAAAATTGCTGGATGTTACATGCAACTTATTGGGGGCATTTGGACAGCTCAATCGTTTTAGTAATTGCCATTAAATGTAGTAGTAGAAATTAAAAAAATTCACAAAAAAGAAAAAGAAAATAAAAAGTATTTGAAGTTGATTTTTTTGTTGGGATTGTGCCCAAGTGTTTAGGATTACAGAATTATATGTGCATTATTACAATATAAAGCCATAAAGGGATCCCCCTATGAGAGTGTTTTACCATTATTTTGATTATATAAACAATAATGTAATTACATATCATTTTTTTATTTGTATTTATAAGCTTTTGTCTTGCCGACATTATTACAATTGTTCAATGTTCTGGAAAAGTGCCTCTAAATGTTTGCTTATAAATCACGGGTTGGTATGCTTTTTGGCATCTTTTATGCAGATATCTTGGTGTCTCATTTTCTAGATATTTTATTCTAATGGGACTATTAGTATTTAGTAGTAATATGTTAATAATTTTCCACTTGTTTTTTAATGATTGTGGTAATTAAATATGATTCACGGTGTTGTATTATTAGTGGTGGCCAGGGATTTGTTCCATGCACAAAATTTTAGACTAAAAGGTGTTTGGATGAGCTTTATTTATACTCTCTAGTGGGATGGGGGTTTGGTTTAGGTATATACTTCATGTAATTTATTAATCTATTACTGAATTATTAGGTAGATTAGTATATATTATTATGTTCATAACGATGATCAAGTTAGTGGAGCAGGAGAGAATCGATTTCAAGTTAGTAGAACAGGCGAGAATCGATTGCAAGCGTTATCATATAAGACTTGTCTAATATAGTTTATCGAACTAACACCATTTACAAGCTATTATGATTGTCATATGTCTACTCAGTACGCACTAACTCGAGGTCCTTGTTACAAATTGAAGGGTTCAAAATATTATGTAGATGTTAAACTAGGTAGTTGTTAGCATGAGCAATGTGAGCTGGCTCACATAAGAAGAAGTTTTTGCTCTTCTTATTTGTAATGATAAAAATTGCGTGGTTGGGTAGGTAAATGAATTGAAGTGAATAGTGGGGTATGAAAGCACACTAACTATTAGTTTGTCTTGATAAAAACTGATGGAAAAATGTAAGTGATGGCAGAAGAAAATGGTGGAGTGGGGTTTCGTCGTAGTGGTAGTAATATTGCAAAGTTAAAAAAGCCAAATCCATTTATATGACTTTTCCCTACTTGCCTATCTTCCAAATGAAGATACGTATACAACGTGTAAACTCTCATCTTACATACATTGAACAATATAATTGACTATTTTTTTCCCGAGACATAGCTCAACAAAGATGCTTACGGACTGTTACTGTAAGTGTGACGATTCTACACTTTTATAATTGACTATTTTTTCTAAATAAATTTATCACTTATTCAACTATGTAAATCTATACTTATTCTAGCAGAATGATACTGTCTACTAATTAACAATAGTTTGATACTGCACAACATATAGCTTCAAACATCTCTAGCTAATCCAGATATGTCAACATCTCCATCAGAACGATGAAGCTTGGGGGGTGCATCCCTTTCCGAGTCCTTAAGGTTAGGGACCTGAGCAGGGGAATCCTCGCTAGGAATTCCACGTCTAATACTCGAGGGAAAAGAACTAGCGTCCTTGTCGTGGGCAGACCCGAACACATTCAAGAATTCATGACTCATCTCCTCAGCAGCCTCTAAGAAGCGATTGAAGCCACCGAGCAAGCTACGTTCAATGACATCAATATCATTGCGCAGCCCAGGGAAGCCGAACGCCCTGGCCTGTGAGGATAAGGGAAACGATCCTCTAGTCATCTCATCAGTAACATCTTCTTCGGTATACTCCTTGTTGGACTGCACCAGCTCAGAGGGCCTAAGTTTCAGAATCAAAGAACAACACGAATCAACTTCTAGAATGCCTCGCCGAAATATGCAATCAATCACAGAATTTCATTCTAGTTGTCCATTAGTTAACACTTACGAGATAATTGGCGATTTAGTCCCATATAGTGGGACGAGAAGTTGCAATTTGGTTCCATATAGTTATAGTGTTGTATATAAGTCCCCAAATATGGCCAAGTGTTAGATATAGTCCCAAAAGTGACAATTGTTGCACTTTATCACTTTCAGGGACTAATATGCAACATTATAACTAATGTGGGACTAAAATACAACTATGCTGAGACCAAATCTGCAATTAAATCTAAACTCTAGCGTTTACTATTAGTTAAAAATTTCTAGATTTGTTATACTAATGAATTCACATATTTATCGCTAATTTACTCCAAAAAAGAAAACCGTCTTATACACCACAAAGTTTTGATTATGAATTTATGATAATGAAAAGAAACAATTTTTTAAATAAAGGTGGTAGTAAAATTAGTGTAGTCATAAGAGGGAAAATGAAGAATACCTCCCAAGGCAATCACGGAAGGTTGTTTCAGTCTTTTCACATTTACGTATGAATACACCAGGCTCCGTCTCCTCCGTACGACACTTAGATGATACCATTTTCCTGGTGGAGCATGTATCCTTGTTTGACGATGCCACGGCGGTGATATTGTTATCGACGGCGGAGCTTCCTTGATCGTCGTCATCCCATACCCACCCCATTGAATTGTGCTACTTTCTGTATATATTCCTCAAGGTTTCATCAAAATATTGTCCAAATTCGTAGAAGGATACGATTTATATATTGCAATACGCATTTTTGCCTTGGAGAAGGGGATAACGTTTATTATACGTGGCAATTAATATCATAACATAGAAGGTGAATCCGTAAAAAATGGAAAGCCAAAAGTTTTTTATTTCTTTTTTGTGTAAATAAGAATATAAATAGAAACGACATTATAAATTCGGGTATAGAAATTTCTAATTAATATTTTCTCCGTTTTATTTTACTTGTCTTTTTAGTCTGAAAATTTTGCTTTTAAATACTTGTCTTTCCAGCATAATTAATTATCAATTTACATTTTCAATGTACTATTTGATTTCTTTTTACAATGAATTGATCAACCAACCAATTATAAAATTTCAATTGATTGTCATTTTACATTTCCAATGTACTTCTTGGCTATCTTTAAAAAAAAAAATCTATGCGCAAATGGCTAGAATTACAAGTAAAAGAGACCGGAGGGAATATAAAATTGTTCGAACAAGGATTGAACCAAGAGCTCTTGGGGGGAGACTTGGGTTCATAAGCGGATATAACTATTGAAACGTGAATGTTCGAAATCGACATATATCTCAACGAATGTTCAAAACAATTAAATATATTGAAATTTAATTAAACACATATGTCAACTTATAGTTATACATATAATTGTACTTTATTTTTAAAAGGTACTTATTCGATTGAACGGGCAAACCTAAAATGGTCTGCCCCTAGTTGGGTGAGATGCCACTTAGATTCATTAATCATACGGATTAATTAAAACCCTTGCCAAATGACATTAAATTTTAAGAAAATTATATATAAAAAAAATTTTAAGAAAAAGTCATGTATCTTTTTTGGATCTTTGGGGAGTATATGTTGCTTGAGTGTTCGGACGTCCGTCATGTACTTTGAGTGGCTATTTGGACGCGCACAACAACAAGTCTTATATAATTGATTAAAAGTCTTTTTGCATTTAGCCACTTGAACTTGTCAACCTTTTAATTGGCATCTAAACCGTTCATCAAGCTTTCGAGTAGGTACATGAAGTGTATTTTTGGCACCTAAATTTCAATCGAAAGTTTGCCCTTAAGTATACCTACTAAATTGGAGCCCCGTTGTTAAAATCGAAAGTTTATGTGTACACCCCCACCAGACTTCTAATTGAAAATTTGAACACTTCACGTACCAATTAAAAAGATTAACCAAAACACAGTAGACGATATTAAAAAAAAAAGAAGTCTTGCTTAAATTTAGAAAGGATAATCAAACCTTATCAAATTCATTGTTTGATTGCTATTAAATAATGTAAATAACCAATATAATCACTTAATTACTTTCCTGAACTTTTAGGTTCAATATATAGCTAAATAATACAGTGAAAAGATTGGGTGCATCAATACGTCCATGCATCAGGTGCATCAGGTACCCATTTAAAGGTTTCACGTGGGTACTGCACCCACTTGAAACTTCATCATTGGTACTTGTACCCAAATTGTAATATAACAATGATACAATACCACATATTTATCAATCCAAAATAAATATGTGGTATTGTACCATTGTTATAGTACAATTTGGGTACAAGTACCAATGATGAAGTTTCAAGTGGGTACAGTAACCACATAAAACCTTTAAATGGGTATCTGATGCACCGAATGCACCGAATTATTGATGCACCGAATCCAGACTCAATAATACATGCCCGTGATTGCCAAGCAAGGTCGGCGAAATTGATATTAGGAATAGTATTAATGAGAGCATGATCACACAACAATAAGCAACTGATGCAAATCTTCAACTCTGCAAGGTAACGTTAATAAAGTTTTACATTACAATTGACAATCAAGATTATTACGGAGTAATATAAATTTACATGCACACCAAACTCATCGAATAAGATTATCAATCTGAATACTGGACTTGATGAAATCTAGCAATGTACAATGAAGTTTTGGTGTCAATTCTAGGGTCACCGATCACAAACCTACGACCATCCTCTTCGCTCGGATAAACTTTTCTCGCATGATTAAACTCATCTGAACTTGAACTTTCATCAAATCCACGCGAACAACATGATCCCATCTCCCCGATTATCTTCTACTAAACTTGTGTGCGGCTTTCACGCTCCAAATGTTAGGATATAGGAAATAGAGATCGATGCCTCAAACCTCAAAAAACAGTGAGATAGTGATGAGTATGCATAGACTATTTGCATGTGTTATATATATATACCTATCATAATTTAGAGGTTTGGCTGAATACATTGAATTTAATACCTTTATAAATACTTGTTTAGTAGTTGCATCTACTACTTATGGAATTTTGGCCGTCAAATTTGATTTTGTAATAAACTGCTAGTAGTTTATTATAGTGCATGTCTTGCAAGTAATATGCCTATTTTCTTTAAAAGTTGATTAGATACTACTGATAAGTTGGTATTTTAATATGTTTTAGTCATGCATGTAAGAATAAGACAAATATTGTAATGAGAAATAGGAGTTGGGTCGGCAAAAGAGATACACAAATATTTGATTATATATTTATATATACTCATAAGTTCCACACGGATTTTAAAGCCAAAAAGATAATTTAGGCAACCTTCCAATAATTATCCACATTGCTAAATCCGGCCCAACCTTTCATGTAAGAGGTCATGGGTTCGAACCTTGTTGGAGACATATTTGTCTCATATTATACTCTAACTTTCTATTAGTTAGCAATTTCTGTATTCATGTTTGTAATATCATTGTAGTCACAATTCATCGCTAATTATCAAAAAAAAAAAAAAAAAAAAGTCTTGTGTTGCCTAATTCTTTTGATTAACTAAACAGATGCTTCAGGCGAACCTTTGCTAGTTTCTGCAATGATGGTTTAATTTAATACTTCGTCCGTGTTTTTTAACTGTCGTTTTAGCTTAAAGTTATTATTTGAAAATAGTTGTCATTTTGGCATATAATAAATTGTAATCTTATATTTGCAATATACTTTTTACTTATCTTTTCTATTGCAAATATTAATATCCAATAATATATGTACTTTTTTATTACATTTACTTTTTTTTAATTTATATGAGAATGGTTAAACTGACAACTAAAAAGAACGAAGGGAGTATTTGTTAAAGTGTTTGGTTGGGTAGAAAGAATTGATTATTATAGTTTCATTAAATATTCTGGGATACAAGACTAATAGAATGAATATACTAATTAGGATTATTGCCTTTGAAAAAAACTCTCTGAATTCTCTCTCTAGAAAACCAAAATTCTCTCATCCCTCTTTCTATTCCATCTCCCACAAATTTATTTTCTCATCCATCTCAGATATCGCCATCATTTTTTCGATTTGATCATACTCCACAGAAACCTCCCGTTGCTCACTCATTTCTATGTTACTTGTTTCCTCCTTTTCTCCTCTTTAATCTGATTTTACACTCCCCTGACTAGAATTAGTGTTTTCTCATTAAATGCTCTGAATTTGTCCTGTTCCTTTTGTCCCCTTCAATTGTCCTCTTTCTTTATTGTGACAAACATTCAAATCCCTTCATCATTCCCTTTTCCTGGGAAACTCATACTATCCAACACATCTCTTCCCTCTTCATTAACTGCTATTCCCACGCCCGTTTATCTTCTATTTACTCACGCAAACAACTATCTGACTCCTTTCAGAGCCGCCTCTTACACTGCCCGGAGCTTCTCCAATTCCCAAAGCACCACTACCCAATCAATTCAGCATGAACTCAATGATGAATTCGGCTGAAATTAAACTTTACCCCAACTACTCTCATCAAAAGTCTAAATTCTGTAATTATCCTGTTAATATTAACCCTAAACCCCATTTCAACAGTAATCACACTCATCACAGAAAAAAAAACAAACCTTTCTCACATACTACCTCCGATAACATGGGAAGCACTTCACCCCCTCCATCTCCCCCTTCTTCTCCTAGAATCCCACCTGATAGGAGAGGATGGATAGTGGAGATGGACCATGACCTAGCCACAGCTTCAAGGAACCGACTCCGAAGCTCCCTCATTGGGTACATACATGACTCAGCCAATTTCTCGGTTGTTCAAGTGCAGAATTACGTAGACTCCTGCTGGCTTCTTAGAGGAGTGGTTAATGTAGAACAAAGAGGAAATTTCTTCCTTTTCCATTTCTCGACTGATGACGATATGGATGAAGTCATGAATAGGTCCCCTCTGAACATTAATGGAGCTCTACTACTCTTCCAATTCTGGACCCCCAATCTCCCCTTTGCACGAATCAACTTCTCTCATGTTTCAATCTGGGTCCAAATCCACAACCTTCCAGCAGAATATTTCCACGACAGAAATATTAGACAACTGGCTCGACTTGCTGGGGATGTTCAAGTGATTGACTGGTTCTCTGATAATGCTACTGCCTATCACAGCATTAGGGCAAAAGTCAGAATCCCACTAGGAGCACCCCTAGTGCCTGGAGCTTTTATCAGAACCATGGAAAGAACCATCACTTGGATCTCTTTTCGCTATGAAAGAATTTTCAGATTTTGCTTCAACTGTGGAAGAATTGGTCACACAATTGGGAGATGTATGCATGAACAAGAGGGTGCTATCAACAGATACCATGAGCATATGCAGCTGAACAATCCAGACCAACATGCCAGAGCTTATATTGATCATGACTACCATCACTACCTGGCTGATAATATTGGACTGCCCAACACAGATTTCAACAGAAACACTGCCATCTTTCTCTCTAACCCGCTTGAAGAAGAAGAAAGAGATGACATTGTCAATCTTAACAATATTCCTGCTCCTGAAAACCCTTCACCTAGCAATACCATTCATGTCCCTAACCCTGAGCCTCTATTGCCCACCCCTCCAATCCCACCAAGACAAATACATGATACCCCCGACCCCAACCCCCTCAACACAAACACTCCCTCCACCACCCCAAACCTCAACCTCTCCCTCAACATCAGACCAATTAGACGTTTTCCCTTTCTCCGAAGGCCTATCATCTATCAAACAGTCAATAGTCAGAACATTCCCTTCAGAAATATCCCCATCCTTACCAACAGTGACCCTTATGACCCTCAAAGGAGACTTAATATCCTTCAAGCCCCTCCCTCCCCTGTTGAAGATAACTCTGATCCTCCCCACTCCCCCACCACCATTTTGGAACCCCAACAGTCAGACTCCTCTGGAGAATTCACAGCCCACATGACCAACAACAACCCCTGGACTGAGGAGGAAATGGAATTGTTCTTCGAAGAACAAACTGAAATGGCAGCTCACATCTCATTTAATGATCAACAGAACGTCATTTTTTCTGGTCAAAATCCCATTCCTGATGATACCAACGCTAAAAAGATTCGATTCTACGAGGACTGGATTAAATTCAAAAAATTAATCCAAAACTCGAACTCAGAATCGGAAAGATCTTGGGGATCAAGCCTGGATAAAATCTTGAATCGGATAGGATTTAACAGTGATAGTGATCTTTCGTCAATCAATGGGCTGGACTGGTTTGACTCACCCACAACAAACAACAAAACTGATTCAAGTAATCAAAAATCAGGAGAAACTATTTGGAACTCAGCTACATCCTCTTTTAATCCTTCTTTCTTAGCTGGATTTGTTGTTTGTAAAACTAATCAGATAATTTGCTTATTTGGGGTCGTGGCAAACTCGGATTTGAACTGGAAAAATGAGATTGAAGAAAGGATTCAAATTTTCTCGGATATAATACAGGATCAAGAAGAATTTGACCACTCTCATATCTTAATTTTTGGACCTTGGACTGGAATGGCTGAATTCCCCCATGCAATTGAAGAAATTCTTAGAGATAGGTGGATCTCTGGATCCTTTGCACTTAAACCCAGTTGGTTCGAAACCTTGGACGACTCTACCCAGAACCTCCTTGCAAAAGTCCATACCTTCTATGCCACCATCTGCAAAACGAACTGGACCATGGATGAATCTCTACTTCAAAGTGTTGGTTTCAAAGTCATGGCCGACTTACTTCGGTTCCACTCAAGCTTTAGGGAAGGACAAATCAACAACTGGCTGGATGAACTAAGTATGGTGGACAGATTTAAAATGGCTATCGGGTGCAAGAGAAGTAGAACATTGGATTTCACAGAAGCATTGGATCGGGATGAGTTCAAGACTCCACCACCAAAGAAAAGAAGAAGAACTCCTTTGGCTGATGAGGCGGGGCCTTCGAACTGGGCAGAGATTGAACCAGAAGAAATGAATTTTGAGGATTGTGATGAAAATATGGAGGAAAACCCACCAGTGGAAGACCTAGCTGTTGCTGATCATGAGCAAAATCCGCCACGTAATGGTACACACAATATTACTCCTCTACGTAATTATTTTCCTCATACTAAACAGTTTTCATCGTTTATTAATTATATACAAGACCTTTGCTCTAACCGAAATAAACGGATTTGGGTGGTTGTTCCTCAACAACCCCAAATGCCGTCATGAAAATTCTATGTTGGAACTGTAGAGGTCTAGGACAGAAATCTACAGTTCAATTACTTTTAACGTTTGTCAAACGTTATAAGCCTGACATTTGTTTTCTTAGTGAAACCTTCTGTCCTTTTGATAAAGCAAATTCTATACTTTCCCATCTCCTTTTCCCTGTTACTTATGGAGTTGATGCGGAGGGACATAGCGGGGGTCTTTGGGTGGGATTTTCCTCCAATATTAAAGCTAGCAAACTAGCCCTTAACAAAAACATACTTCTTTTCTCTATTTTAACTGAGTCTGACTCCCCCTGGCACCTAGGATGTATTTACGGAAATCCTAAATTATCTCTTCGAGAGGAAACCTGGCATTTTCTTCATTCCCTAATCCAGCCCATCATTTCTTCCCCGCTTCTTCTATGTGGGGACTTCAATCAAATACTAACAAGTACTGATAAATATCCTTGTCCCTCGAAACTCATTCAGGGTTCTATCCCCTTCCTTAACTTCATCGCTTCCCTTGGTATCGAAGACATCCCTTATACGGGATGCCACTACACTTGGGAAGGCACCAGATCTAATCGCTCCGTCTACGAAAAACTAGACAGAGCAATGGGAAATTTTGAATGGACTAACTATTTCCATAATGCCTCATGCCATATTCTCCCCATTCAAAGATCGGACCATAGCCCGCTTATAATTAATACAAAAAGAAAAATACCACCCTCTTCTCGTCCGTTTAAGTTGGAATCCTTTATCCTCACCCTTCCGGACTTTCATTGCATTGTCAATAAAGCTTGGAAATCAACCCCCTCTTCCCCCTCTCCTTCGGCAACCTCTACTGCCTTTTCCTTCATCTCAAAACTTAAAAACACAAAAAATTCAATTAAAAACTGGAACAAACACAGAGTGGGAAATATTTTCCAACAAATTAACGACCTTCAATCCTCTCTCACCACACTTCAAAATAAACCTTCCCTCCCCCCAAACTCACAGGAGGAAAAAAACCTTCGCAAACAACTTGACTGTCTTCTTTACCAAGAATCCCAGTATTGGAAACAAAGGGCAAAAATTAAGTCCTTCTCTGAGGGGGACGTGAACACGAAATTCTTTCATGCTCACGTTAAAACCAAAATAAAGACCAATAATATTCTGGAACTCAAAGATGATAATGCAAGACTTATATGTGAAGAACATGACATTCAAGAACACTGCCGATCCTACTTTTATGACCTCTATAACAATTTCTCCCACCTGGACCCAGATGGGCAAACATTCAAAACTATTGACAATATTAAATCCTACCTTACCCCAGACCAATATAATTCCCTTGACCAA
Source organism: Echium plantagineum (assembly GCA_003412495.2). Classification (NCBI taxonomy): domain Eukaryota; kingdom Viridiplantae; phylum Streptophyta; class Magnoliopsida; order Boraginales; family Boraginaceae; genus Echium; species Echium plantagineum. The sequence continues at coordinate 4,911,773 of CM016566.1, read as the reverse complement.
CCTTTCTCCCCTGAAGAAATAAAACTTGCTCTCTTTCAGATGCCACATAATAAATCCCCAGGTCCTGATGGGTTTCCTGCAGAATTCTACCAAAAGAATTGGGATATAGTTAAAGATGATCTTACTAAAACTTTACTAGATTTCCTTAATCATGGCCACCTGTTAAAAGAAATGAACAATACTTTTATCACCCTCATACCTAAGACCCATAATCCAGAAAACATAAAAGATTATAGACCAATTAGCCTTTGCAACGCTTCTTACAAAATCGCCTCAAAAGTTTTGGCAAATCGTTTAAAACCCCATCTTAATTCCCTTCTAACTCCCTTTCAAAATGGATTCATAAATGGTAGAGGAGCCCAAGATAACATCCTGATGGCACTTGAACTCTCACACACAATAATGCAATCTAAAAGAAAAAAATTCGGACTAGCTGGAATTAAAGTCGACATGAACAAAGCTTTTGATAGAATTAACTGGAACTTTCTTCTTGCTGTTCTTAAAAAACTTCAATTTCCCCCTCATTGGATTAAACTCATTAATCAATGTATTTCCACGGTCCAATTTTCGGTTCTTGTCAATGGCTCCCCTACGCAAACTTTCATTCCTAAATGTGGCCTTCGCCAAGGAGACCCCCTCTCTCCTTTATTGTTCGCCATTTGCACTGAAGCTCTCTCAGCCTCTCTGATCTCACAGCAAAATAATAATAACCTTAAAGGTATATCTATAGCTCGAAATGGTCCAGAACTTAGTCATCTTCTATTTGCAGATGACAGTTACTTCTTCCTTCAATTGAATGATAAGAGTATTACTACTTTCTGTTCCATCTTGAAAGATTTCTGCTCAGATTCTGGACAAATCATCAATCTTAACAAATCCTCTATCACGTTTAGCCCCTCCACTCCAGCCCACTCTAAAAAAAAATTCACAGATACTTTAGGAATTCTAGAATCTGACAAATTTGGAGATTATCTTGGCATTTCCATTGACCCCCATCGAAATCATAGAAATATTTTCTTCAACAAAATAATTGACAAAATCAAAAATAAAATCATCAGCTGGAAAACAAAATTCCTTAATTTAGCTGGTAGAACGACACTGATTAAATCAGTGTTAACTTCAATTCTTGTCTATCCGATGGGTATCTACAAGTTCCCACTCTCCAAACTTAGGGAAATTGACAAAATCCTGGCCAATTTCTTATGGTGCGGAAACAAGGATAATGCAATCCATTGGATTAATTGGGACTTTCTTCAATTAGGAAAAAAGGAAGGGGGTTTGGGGTTCAAAAATCTTCATCATTTTAATCTCGCTCTCTTAGCCAGAAATGGGTGGAGGCTTATCAATAACGATACTACCCCGCTCAACAAAATCTTTAAATCAAAGTACTACCCTTCTTCCTCCCCTGAAGAAATTGCTGGGAAAAATATTAAAAAGAACAATCCGTCTTGGGCTTGGAGAGGATTACATACAGGGCTCCAACAGATCAATAAAAATAAAAGATGGATTGTCGGGAATGGAAACAAGATAAACATTTGGAATGACTCATGGATTCCTAATATACCTCCGGGTTCCAATCTTGCTCAACTAATTCCTGACTACAATAAACATAAACTATCTCATGTTAGCCAGCTCCTCACCAATGGAGACCATTGGAACTTCTCACTGATTAGGAAATTATTTCCTGCTGATATCTCCTCCAAAATACTACAAATTATCCCAACAAAGACGGAAGATCATTGGAATTGGACCAAAGATTCTTTCTCAACGAAAGAATTTTATCACTCAATCAATAATCACCCTATCGATCCCTCTATCCTCCCTACCAAATATAAAAATTACCCCCCAAACACTTGGACTAAGCTTTGGTCTCTCCCACTACCCCATAAAATCAAAATTTTCCTCTGGAGAATTCTTCTTAATAGACTTCCCGTCAAATATCTCCTCTCCAATAAATCTAAAATACACAGAAACAACTCTTGTCCCTTCTGTTTTAACAGAATTGAAACTAGCAATCATCTTTTCCTCCTTTGTCCTTTCGCTGCCTACTATTGGAAAGAATTCCACTTCAATTTTGATAGTAGATTTTTTGATATCGCCGACCTACTTTCACACATGATCCACACTTATAAAGATCCGACTATCATATATAAGTTCTGTGGTATTTTATGGACAATTTGGCTCACCAGGAATGAACTTATCTTTAAGAACACAATTCCGGAGCCGTATCTCTTTAGAAAAAGAACATTGGAGATTATGCAAAATTGGGAAAGGGCCTTTCCCAAGGGACAAAACAAAAATATCAACAGAATTCAAAGATCAGGTATCAAGAATAATAATAATCTTGACAATATTTTCAACTGTAGACATCACATCATCTCTAAAGATGGACACTCTAACTCTTGTCCGAAAAGAGATTCCAAAGTGTGCATTGGTATTTCCAACGATGATTGTCCCCTTTGGAACATCATCATTTATCACAAGGGAGTACGATCCACAATCAGAGGAAATAGCATCTACATAAAGGATGATCAAGGGAATATAGAGATTGATCACGAACAAACTATTCAAGCTATTATCACTGCTTTCCTCCTTTCTGAAAAAGGAAACTCTCATGCTATTTACTTCATTACTGATGCTTTCTTCTCACAGGTTTGGAATAGACATATCCATAGACTGCTATCATGTGACGAGGGAGTTTCTGTCTTGAAGAAAGCTTTGGAAAATTGTTGCAAGATCTTTTGGTACCCAACAAACGTGGGATGTCTTTTTAATTTACTTGATGTTTCTATCTATGAATTTAATGACGACTGCAATTCTATGAAGAGCTCTGCGAAGCTCACACCTTTTGTTTTACTCCCGGATGTAAACTTTATTGAATGATTATCATCTATGCATTGCTTTATCTATCAAAAAAAAAAGAATGAATATACTATCTAATCATTCTAGTTTGACTGAGAAGGAAGAAAAATAGTGAACGATTTATCTGAACTTAAAAGATTGTTAAATTGATAAAAGAGATGAAATGTAGAAGGCTCCATTTAAAAATTTAATATCAGCACCATGATAGACGTCAATTATTGTTATTATTGACACAAATCGTGAATCTCGAGCTAGTAAGTACGCTCTTTCAGTGTAATTTTATAACTTAAAGGTAGACGACGCTGCAGTACAAGCGGCATAACATATATCGGTTACAAACTGAGTTAAAACTTGTACTCAAATAATCACTATTATGACATCAAAATCGGCATTCATTTAAAAGGCAATGTTTAAGTGGATGCAGAGCAGCAGAGGAGAAAACAAACTAATCTTCGTCTACATCACGGCTAAGCAAATGCAGCGCAGCAGATAGTTAATACTCAACTGTGATAGCAATTCAATGAGCTACAGCAACGAGACTCAGCTGTGCGCCTTATTGTATTCTAAACAACCTATCATCTCATATATAAGCCTGTTGCAGGAAGTGCCTAAATATGCATTGGTCAACGAACTCATGTCAGATGGTGTTTTGCAACTATAAGAGAAGGTAAAGGGAATTAACAACCTGCGAGTAAGTACCTTACTAAAGCTTCTTGATAATTTCTTCAATTGCTCGTTTGTAATAAGTCATTCTCTGAATACAAGCAAGAGCTTTGTCATACTTTCTACTCTGGAAGGCATCAGCGAAAAATCTAGACCAATTCCCTAATTCCTTCTGCATCTGCATAAACACACACACCAATTTTGACTATACACCCTCAGATTTTAAAAACTAATTTACCATCATATAATACCACACGTTTAAGGTAGTCGCCTCCATAGTTAAAAGAAAAGGTTCATCACATATAGTAATACCAACAAAGAACGAACACATGCAGAGGTTGCTAATAACAATAAAGCATACATGTGTAATGTGTTTGGTTCAACCAAACATGAGGAAGTCAATTGCCATAACTAATTAAACATAGAAGACAACGATAACTGAAGCTGTTCTTCACATACATCCACTGATTAATTACAACCACAGATAGATTTCACAAAGTTGCATATCATAACTCATAATCAAAATGATTTTTTTTGCATACTATAGTCATACCTGTTCTTGGATTTGATTTAAAGTTTGACTGTCTCTTGCTTCTTCGACGGCTTCCCTAATTTCCATTATCTGCATAACACATTTACGATCAATATCCAAAGAACTTTGCAGCTCTCACAAGTACATCCAATATTAATTGACTAACGGGATATCTTATTCTATGAGTAATATTGGAGTCAACAATGTCATAACTACACTAGTACGGAGAGGCATGGAGCAGGAGACGAGTGGATCAGATAGATGAGGAATATAAGATACTTCATATTTTCATAAGTTCTTAGGTGATAATTTTTTCTTCTTCTCCTCATACCCCTTCCGAATTCTGAACTTCAACTTCAGAGCTTATAACATGAAACTAGTCAACGATATACATCTCAGCCTCATTGCCCCCACAACACCCCCTATTCTTCTTCTTCCACACTGAAACCGAGAAAGAGGGAACCAAAGACAGCCACGTATTCATAGACATTCACTCATCTGTAGGCTACTGAACTACAATACCAGTTAATCAAAAATATCAAAGTTATCACAGTTGGTAGACCACAAGGAAACCTTTCTAGTACTTCATATTATTTCATTATAGCCTATATAAGCAGCGATGGAACAAAAATAAAAGGTGGAACAGAAGATAATGATAAGCTGAAATAAAGGGAATAAAGAAAGTATTGATTAATATAAATACATACCTCAGAGAGTATCTCTGGGTCCGAAATTCTTTCTTCTTCATCTGCAACAACTCCTTCTAGCTTCAACTAGGAAGTCGAAGAAAATAAGGGCATGAAAAGGGACATCTTGGCATGTTGTCACACAAGCTCATTAGTAAAAGGAAATATATGGGTAATAATTACCTCTAAATAATTGAATTTTGTTTATCACTTCCAGAAATCAAAGAACTGAATGAATCAACCTAATTGGATTTACTGTTAGATGTTGGATATACGTAATTATTACCCATGCAACAAGAATCGGAATGGGATCAATACTAAGTTATTGTATAGTTGTTAAACGTGATTGGGTAACTTATAATCTATCATGTGCAGAAAACTTGACTCCCAGATTTCATGCTTATAAAAGCTCCTAAAAAAGATCTTAAAACACACACCCAAACCGCCTCATATCTATATACACCAGCGCTACATTTATTGAGTGAAAGAGTATTCTTTTTGGAAAATACGCATCGACATATTCATTCATATTGTATCCATAACATGCAGGAAAATAACAGATCAACAATGATATCAGTGGTACTATGTGAACATTACAGAAAATATTATAATAACATCAACATACTATGTATATGGCCCTTGCTATAGGATCTGAGAGTGTGCGGTATGCAGTAGTCACCCTAGCAGATTGTTCTGCAGCATACTCTCTTTCTTCCTAAAACGACAAGAGAAAATCAATGGTGATAAATATTAGAAAGGGCAAACAAGTTAAAGGAGCAGAAAAAGAATACTTCATATCCATAAACCTGGGATTTTGTATGAACAAGGTCAGGATGCAGCTTCTTCTGCCAGTCTTTGTACTTCCCCTCTAAGGTCCCTTCCTCAACATCATACTTCTTCTCCCTAATACAACAGTCTTAGTGACAGGCATTTTATCAGAGCATGCTTCCAAATTAACTACAAAAAACATCATTCTAATCCTAATCCTAACACCTAACTCGTTCTTTGCGCCTTCAATAATATAAAATGCAAATACATTCAATAACGAATTCTTTCCCAACTCATCTTCCAGAATGCAAACTCTTACTGCACAACATAAACGACTTAACTTTTATGAGGCTTAGCGAAGTTACCACATGTGGTTATACATCTTGATCTCCCTTTCCTCATTTTACGATACCTTTATGCTTATACTGTTTGATTTTTCACACAAACAATGTAAATCAAAAGCGAGCTACACACTAAATATACATCAACTATTCTATAAACACATTTAAATAATGACATACATTAGCTCAGCGTCAAATTTTCAGTCTTGCAAATACTCCCGATTCAAGATTTTATCTTAAACATTTATATAATTAGAACTACTCCTTAAAGGACCGTGTCAATGCTATACTAATCCATAACTACATTCGAACAAAGTTTCTAATAAACAATAACAATCCAAATTTTGCTCATTTACTTTGACTTTGTAATAATATCAAGTTCATAATTAACACTATCACTTATACTAACATTAACATTAACATGCCCCAACAAAGAAGCTCTCTTCTAAGCGGGTCAAGGGGTCAGGTAGTATGCAACATTGCAACCTCATGCATGTGATAACAACTAGGCTGTCTCCGAATTGACCCAACAGTCGTATTAACTTCATAACATTAACATTACCATTAACATACCCCTATGCTTCTGCTCCTGCCTAAGCGGGTTAAGGGGGTTTGATAATATGCAACCTACCCCTACGATAACAAGGAGGCTGTTTCCTAATCGACAAAAGAATACATTTTAACTTCAAGTACACAAAATTCGAAAGAAAACAGAGAACACTTACAATCCCAATATTTGGAAGTAATCGACAGATTGATCAACGGGCTGAACACTCCTGCAAGCTTCACAAAACAAAAATGCTGCAGCACCACAATTCCAACACCGAAATCCTCCAGAATCTGAACAAAAAGGACTAATGCTCTGAGCTGACAACGAATTCAACTGAATTCTAGGATTCTTAACACCCCAAATAAAAAAATCAGAACTTTTTTGCTTTATTTCAAGAAAAGATGAATTGTAAGTAGAAAATTGGGATACAAGAAGGGGGTAATCTTGATTGATATTAGAAGGAGGAGGTGGTGGTTGTGATGAGGTGGCGCCTCCACGGCGTAGTAGAGATGCTGAAGATTGAAGCTTCCTCTTCCACATTTTTCACAACTCTTTAAGTGGGCCTTGAAATAAACCCAAACACCGCTTTATATATTTATTTTATTATATACCCTCTATATTCTCTTTTTTTTCTTCAAGAATCTTGCTTAGAAAAAAATGGAGCACTCATAAGCTAAGTTAAAATACTCTAATGAAGTTTCAATCTTGATAAGTTCTCTTGATCAATTTATCTCAGATTTCTTGAACCAGGTTTTTGCTATCTTCATTTTTCTTTTTGGCTTATCATTTTTTTATACACATCTTATTATTCTTCCCGTTATTATCCCTCCATCCCAAAATCTAATGCACATCTCACAAATTGGTCAAAATAAGAATCAAATTGGGATTTCTATTGAAGAAAATCTCCAGTTAGATTTTGGGATGAAGGGAGTAGTAGATACTGTTTGTGATCAACTGTTGGTCAGTTCAAAAACAGACTCCACGTAGCTGTTGGGCTGCATACTATCCGACCCCCTTAACGCCGGTTAGGAGAGTATCTTTGTATGTATCTGGACATAGGTTGATGCATTCACTAATAAATAGTGGTTGTATATGTATAGATCAATATATAATTAAATTCCAATAATAGCATCAGCTTTATGGAATGTGACATTGTATTTCTTGATATCTAATGAGTTTAGATCAGTATAATAATAGTCATCAGTATACTTCAGCTATACATATTCGATTTTCATGTAATAGTCATCAGTATAATTCAGCATTTTAGCCATATATTCAAATTTCATAATTCCATGTCCTATGGAGTCAGAGATGTTATATTCTGTGGCTTAATAATTGTGAAGTTGTAGATAGTGATGGCACTTCTCTCTTGGGTCAATTTGGAAACACATCCGTGTTACCGCAGGATTAAGGGTGCATACTAACCCTCTATCCCCGCCCCCGCCCCTCCCTTTACTCCATTTCTAAAGTGTCAGCTTTTGAATATGTAGTTGGATTCACTATGCTTTTGAATACCTGCAATTAGGTGAGCTGTGATTTTATTTACTCTAATTGTTGCAATGTAACAGGTTTGTTCTTGAATAAAGACTTCAGCTTCGGTAATATAGAAGCATCTGAACTCTGATACAAACGTTTACTTCACAGTTTGGATTTTGTACTATGTCAGGTATGCTATTTATATGCAATAAGCGGCAAGTTCAAACATAATCAACTTTTTTTGTTTTGTTTTGTTTTTGCTTAAATTCTGAATAGTTATATGTATATATATAATTTTGCTTCTTGTTCAGTTCTGATTGTGTCTGATTACAGGGATAAGGTAGTACTAGATTTGGAATAAATTATTCCATGTAAAATGAGCTTCTATGCCCTGTATATGCCAGAAAACTTACTACTTTGCAAATTTACAGTACCTGCATATGCGATAAGAAAAGAAAATGAAAATGATGATAGTCCATCATCCTATTGATATAGTATTGGTGTATAGATGTACTGGATCACTAATTAGTAATTAGCAGAGCGAGTATGTTAAACAACTGTGAGGTTCTGCATACAAGCTATTCGTGCACAGTCTCGTCTCTTATCATAATTCCTTGTTTTATCTGTGTTTTAGTCCTCATCATCTGAATTATGGTAATTGCAGACTTATATCTCGTTATTGAACAATTCTTATTAGAATATCATTATTGTAGTATGATTGTATTTTCATTTTATTTGTGCTACTTTGTAAGTATATTTTAATGTTTTTTGTGATGGATCTCAAACTTGTAGGAGATACGCATACAGATTTGCCCCTTGATAAATTAGCAAAGAAGCTGATCAAGCAACATTCACATGCTGATTCGATGTAAGCCCATATTATTTATTTACATTCGCTCTTCACATTTAAGTTAAATTCATGTGCATTCCCTTTATGTAATAACTGATGTTATAGTTCAGAAACTTAAGAAAGAAGACTAAATATTTGAAGAAATAAAAAAAGATCGTAGCAATAAGGAACTGTTGACGCTAAAGTGATTCAATATGATAAAAACTAATTAGAATTTTTCTCAATGTCATTAGTCTATAGTCAATACAGTAGTATGTCGTTTAAATTACATCCCTATCATAATTCTCCAACCATTCTACAAGCATGAATGTTCTTTTATGTTTAAACAATCAACTATTCTTCGATATCTCTATTGCATGAATACCCCTTTACAAGTATACTATCTCCCAGGAAAAAGATATGTGTTCTAGTATCTACTGGAAGTTTTAACCCGCCCACATACATGCATCTGCGCTGTTTTGGTAAGCATTCTCCTACCACAATGTCATTCCTGAATGTTAATGTTAGAAACACTAGGCGATATAAGGAGTACTTTATTCCTTTTCACCTCTTGAAGGTTAAATTTTTCATCTTGATTTTGTCTTTCAGCTTTACACCAATCATATTATGAACTTTTAGAACTAATCTATTGAACCTTTTCTCTATGCTATATGTAATTTATCTTGCTAATGTGCTTAGAGCTTTCAAGGGATGCACTAAACTCAGAAGGGTTTTGCGTTGTTGGAGGATATATGTCACCTGTAAATGATGCATATAAGAAAAAGGTGCTTGAATTGTCTTTCCCTTACTCAGATTCAACCATCAGCATTTTTCCAATTACTTGTAAGACTGTTGTTCCAAGCTATGACTTTAGTTCAAAGTTCAAATTGACATCCTTCCATTGCTAGGTTATTTTGATATAGAAAGGAACTTATGCACAATGCTACTCGTTTTCTAGTAATATCATGTCTGTTTGATCAGCTTCCTAAAGTTATTGGAATAGCATACTAAATCAATTCTTTGACATGCTTTTCACCTATAGTATGCAAAAAAAAGCTTCACAAAAAATATTGTTAATAAAAAGGATATCATTTGGTATATTTTTACTCCCCAATGGTTTCCAGTCACTTTGTTTTTATGACTTCTTATTATACAAATCTGTTCCTTTTTATATATTAGCACAACTATTTAGTGATCCCTCATAGGGAAAATGGTTTAGTTTGATTCATGTAGCATTAGCACTCTCATTTTGCCTTGTCTTCTAAGGGAAGAACTATCTTTTATTGTTTTTTTTTTCTATGTCATTTTATTTTAGGGCCTCGTATCAGCCGAGCATCGTATTTCTATGTGTTCTTTGGCATGCAAGAGTTCTGACTTCATAATGGTGGATCCTTGGGAGGTATCTTTTGCATCATTGATTTATTGTTGGTATGCGGTCCTTAATTTTTTAGTTGAGATAATGATGTTTAACCTCTTATGCAACTGCTATAATTGTTGTCAATAGGCCAATCAAACAAGCTATCAACGAACATTGACGGTCTTGTCTAGAATAAGGACTTCACTCTGCGAGACAAAGTTGGTGTCAAGTGGTAAGAACATTTTGATGTGATTGGGTAATGTTGGTTCATTCTTGAATTTACTCTCTCAGAAATAACCACAAGTAATTCATTTTTGCCTTGATGGGTTGTCCTGGTCTACACTGTTTATTGAACTTCGCTACATATTAAAGATTTCTCTTCTTTGCCAGATGTCTAATACATTGAATCATGTTTAGGTGCAACTAGCCCTATCATTAAAATTCGCTGCTTTATTCTTTCTCTTTACAGAGTCATTGAAGGTGATGCTTGTTTGCGGCTCTGATCTTCTTGAATCTTTTAGCACACCTGGCGTTTGGATTCCTGATCAGGTAAAAAATTGTAATTGTAGTTATGAGGTTCATACCATCCCAAACTATTTTTTCAAAGAGGCAACTCTTTCACCCACCTCCTGTAGGTGTGAAAAGCTCTCACTAATTTATGTTGTCGGCCTATTTATAAGGCTTATTTTCATTTTGGACCCTGAACTATAATGAAAATTTCAAATTGGACCCTAATACTATCCTAAGCCTCATATTGGACCCTATACTATGGTTTGTCTCATTTTACCCCCTAAAACGCCAAATATAATGTAATTTCGTTTTAAAATAAGGGCAAAATTGAAATAACACATATATTAAACTTTTTGGCACAATTCACTAATAAAAAAACTTATTAAATTAAAAATAAATCTCATGCTTATTTTCATTTTGGACCCTGAACTATCACGTAAGTTTCAAATTGGACCCTGATACTATCATTAGTTATTTGTAAAAATGCCCCAAAAGTTTGATATATGTGATAATCTGAATTTGCCCTTCTTTTAAAACGAAATTCAATATAAAATTGGCATTTGAGGGGGCAAAATGAGACAAAACGTAGTATAAGGGGCAATTCGAGGCTTATGATAGTATCAGGGTCCAATTTGAAACTTACGTGATAGTTCAGGGTCCAAAATGAAAATAAGCCTATTTATAAATTAATTCAACTTGTTGGCCTGCTTATATTCAACTTATTTGTGTTCTCGAACTACTTAAGTGGTCGTTGTGATCATATTGCTGCTAATTATTGGTTTTATTTCTCGTGAATCTATGTTACTATTTGGATGAAATAACACAAGTCTTCAGCCTGAATAGGTAGATAAGCAGCAACTAAAGAAGCCCTTTCAATATTTGGTTGATAAATATGCCAGTAATTTGTGTCGTTACTCATTAGTTAACTATATCTGATGATTCTCATCTAAACCCCAATGTTACTTTCCCTCTTCACGTTTTTTTAAAAAGATCAAAATTTTCAGGTGAGAGCAATATGTAGAGACTTTGGGTTGGTCTGCATTCGCAGAGATGGTCAAGATGTTAATGGAATAGTCTTGAAAGATAATATTCTGAGCGAGTATAAGGTAATAGGTGCAAGTACTTTATATTGTCATATAAACTGCTCCATAATACATCGACAAATAACTTGTGGACTCGAGAACTTGTTGACTTGATGCATATTAATCTATTTGCGCCTTCACAAGAACCACTTACTATTTAGTGCCATATATTTCATACTACTTTCCAAAGTAAACGTGTTCTTTTTGGATAAAAGTCCAAATCATAGTGCCTTTCCTGTTTTCACTAATTCACCTCTGCTTAATTTCTTCATTTAGTCGAACATCAAAATTGTGGATGAAGTGGTACCCAATGGGATCAGCTCCACTGGACTAAGGTACCGTTTATTATTTTGACAAGGAATTTCAAATGAATATGATGAAGATAAATAAGTTTCTTGTTGGTTTTTTCCATCAGAAATTGTATATCGAAAGGGTTATCAATCAAATACTTGACAGCAGATGAAGTTATTGATTATATCAAGCAGAATCATTTGTATGAAGCACAAAACAACTAACAAGAACGGCATCTCGTCGCCCGATGCTACAAAGCTCTTTAGTTTAGGTGCCATCTGCCAAATTATTAGGTGTAGAACACAACTGTACTATCATACTTTACAGTTCTTCCGATAGATAGGACTCTTTTAATTAGGTGCTTCTGTATCTAATGATCTCAACACCAAGATAATCAAGTTGACCCTGGACCGCAACATGCACTCGGACAGCAGAGATCTGGGGAAACTTATTTAATGTGGTAGATGCAATGAGCTGAGCAACAGACTCGAGAAGATTTTGTGGCGTGCCCTCCACGACCTCTTTAACGATGCTGCCAATTTCAAGACTTTCAGACAAAAATGCAGAAACAAAAAAGTTTTTACCATAGAAGAACAAAGATTTGCTGATACAATTTGGTAAAACAATCAAACGAACATTTTCATTTCATGAACAAACTAAGATGGTACTAATAAAAGAGAATGTTGATTGAGCATATTAATTAAGAAATAGTATTGGCCAATTTTTATATTTTTGAACTCACCCATATATATCAGTATAGCTGACAGTATCTGATAGATTATCAGAAATTCCAGCAGGGTGAAGATTCATCCATACATCAACATCTATGACAAACTTCTGTCCAAGGCTCTTTTCTTCTGGTTTAACACCATGGAAACCATGGAACTTCAAGCCTCTAAGCACAAGCTTGTCTCCCTTCGGCAACTCTCCATATTCTCTACCTACTCGCAGACGAAAACATATTGAGTTTATACAAACACTTAACTACAAAATCAGACAAACATATTCAATGCAATCATGCTTTCTTTATTAAGGGAAAGGACGATGGACTCCCTCCACTCGCTCTGTGTCTCCTCAGCGGAGTGGAAGATACTTGTGTGAGAGATGCAACAATATCCAATTTCGAGAACAGACCTCCATAATATTTCATATAAATTATGCTTCACAAGGGGATGGAACCTGCATTGCTCGAAAACTTCTCCCCGCGTCATCACAAGCCTTACCAATTCGGTTGTGCCTCTGGGCACTATAACCACTACCATAATGAGTAAAAAGAATGTACATTGAATTAAAAAGCTAATATGTAAAACAGGAGAGGGGGTGGGGGGGGGGGGGGGGGAGATGGTGTTACCGGTATTGGTTGAGGCCATGAACGAATTTAGTTGGGCGGTGATGAATTGAATGGGAAGGTTACGATGGGGATGTGACCAACTATTTAGTTATCCATAGTAGACTAGAGAGTATTTTTGACTATTTTGTTTGGCAACGGCCTTTTTGACTTTTTAATTCACATAGTATATGCAATTATTATTACTCGCTATTATTTTCATTTTCAATTCGATGGTCAAACATGGACAATACTATTTTATGATAAACATTTTTCTGAATATTGATGTGACTATTTAAGTGTCAAATGTCAATGGCCGAAAATGATATAAATTTATATAGAAAGAACTATAAATTTAAGATTTTTTTTTCTGGCCCCTTGAATTATTATGACTTTTTTAAATAGTTCTTCGTACTGTTATTTTTTCAAATAACGCTTCATATTATTATTATTGATGTATCCATAATGAACATTTTCAGTACAATACATAAATTATCATCTTCAACATTACCTTATCCCCATCCGGCCATCCCTACCTCCTACCGTCATCCCTAACCCCTGCCCCGATATGCTCCCCATCCCAACCCCTATCCTACCCCACCACTTGTCGCCTACAACCTCCAAGCCACAACCCAGTATAGATTGAATACGCCATCTGGATTTACATTTGTACTCGCATGAAAAACTTCACCCAATTCACTACACTCGCAAACTTCCCATTTGGATAAGTTTTTCATTGAACTCAAAATCTCCTAGTCAAAAGGTTGCATCATATTCATCAACTATTGAGCGCACAATACCAACAACCTCGCATCTTCATGCAACCACCATCAACAATCCCCCCGTATTTGCACCCCCCTCACCCACCAACCTTCAGCCATAATCTACAACCCCTAGCACACCGATATGGACGCCCTCCCATGAAATCAGCTGCTCCCCTCCCTCAAAATTGGAACCACCACCCTGTATTATGGGGGGTGGGATATGTACATGTATAGGGGTAAAGGCGGGTGTATATAGGTGTTATCAGAGGGGGCTAAAATGTGTTGGGTGTTGGGGGGGGTGAGGGTGGGTGTGGGATGACGTAAGGTTGAAGATGGTAGTTTATGTGTGTTACCAAAATTGTCCTCATGAATAGCATAAGGGGATGTTTGAAAAGATAATAGCATGAGATGATGTTTGAAAAGATAATAATATGAGAGGTTGTTCGATTTGATAACAATAGTTGAGGGTTTCATAGGCAAATAAACTGCCTTAATTAGTGTTAGTACAGAGATAATAAGGATAATTACTTAACTGGATAATAGGATGATATGTTACAACTTACAAGTTTATAAAAAAAATGAAATTCTAATTATAACAATTTCTACACACCTTTCCCTAATGTACAAAAAAAATAAATCACAAAACGTGTTTAATTGATACTATCATTCTCTTAAATAAACACTCCCCTATAATTAGGAGTAAGAAAAAACTCAGCCGAAAATATGGGGTATATATAATTCCAAGGCCCTACTTTCCAAGGCCCCAACGAACCAGTGAATCTAAGGTTGGATATTCATTCCAACCAATGAATTCAAGGTTGGAATGAATATCCAACCTTAGATTCACTGGTTCGCTATATAATAATGAAAAATTGAATTGTTGTTTAGAACCGAACCAATGAATCTGAGGTTGGATATTCATTCCAACCTTGAATTCATTGGTTGGAATGAATATCCAACATTAGATTCACTGGTTCGTTGGGCCTTAGAAAGTAGGGCCTTGGAATTAGTTTTTACCGAAAATATGGCATCTATGGATAACTCCCCCAGATAAACACCAAATATTAATTACATCTCAAACCCATAATTTACTCCTATTAAAAACCAACGGCATATTCCCCCCTCCCATCTCTCTTGTTTGTCATCCTTTTATTATACTCAAGTATCTTACAATTTTCCTCAGAAGAAATCTATTGGAATTGAATCTCTCCATTGTTTTCTCACTTTCTGCCAACAATTTGCCCAAATATCCATATCCAGATCCCTTTCTACACACACTATTTCACCTACACAACACACACTACTCCTAGTTCCCATAGAAAAGGACTTTTTTCTGGCAAAAAACAATTTTTTTTACAAATAAGCTTTCTGGGTATCAATGGAAAATCAATAGTTTGAGAAAAAATCCAATCCTTTTTAGCAAAAATATTATATTTTTTTAACAAAATTCCAACCTTTTTGTTCATTACAATTTTGGGTTTCAGTAAGAATTCAATATTTTTTCACAAAAGTCCAATCTTTGTACTGATTATCTTTCTGGGTTCCTATAAATATTCAACCTTTTTTCCTGAAAAATTCCAATCTTTTTACATATAACCTTTTGGGTTTCAATAAAAATCCAAGCTTTTTACTCTTTGTGGGTTTCAATAGAATCGTATTTTTCACAATGGTGGTGAAGATGATGAGATGGAGGCCATGGCCACCAATAATATCAAGAAAATTTGATGTAAAGCTGACTATCTTGAAGCTAGAAGGGGGAGGGGATTGGCTGCATGAAGGTGCAGGAGGTCTTGCAGTGGAGATCAAATGGAAGGGTCCGAAGATCTCTTTGAGCTCATTTAGGAGAACAACTTTGAGGAGAAATTGCACAAGAGAGGAAAGTGTTTTGGACAAAAATGGTAGTGTTTCATGGGATGAAGAGTTCCAAAGTGTTGTTAATCTTTCTGCTATCAGAGACAATGTGTTTCATCCTTGGGAGGTTGCCTTCACTGTGTTTTCTAATGTAAGTAATCAAACCTAAGACACCAGTCATTTTTTTTTATTGTAAATTAGCGATGAAATTATAAATACAATAGTATTACAAATACTAACTAATACATTTAGAATACATATCTCGTGGTCACTGCGGTAATCGTAGTTGTTTTCTCATCTATTGTAAGTCAAAATTGTTATTTGACCCTTGTTTGACTTTGGATTAAAGACCCTTTTGGATTTTGTTATTTCTTTTAGATAATGATGTCCTTTTCAGTTTTATTTTCTCTTTGTGAATATGATTTACATTGTGTATATTAATTTGTTTTTATTTATTTAACACCAGTAATTTTTAGTCGAATCATATTACTGTCTCTGGTGACTTTTTGTTGTTGTAAATTTATATTATTGATCTGGTGTTTTGTTTATATTGGATGTCTTTTTTAACTCCATGGATTTACTGTACATTTCCAGTAGACTTATTCCTATTGAGCTTTCTTTCAACTTCAATTCCATACATTAAATAAAGATCCCCTAAAGGGAATTGCTAGTTATGGATTGTACCTACTAGCAATTGTTGTGATAAGCTTGTTCAAATTAAAGTTTGATTTAAAATGGTAGATTTCGTGCTTAATTGAGTAAGATTTTGGTTATGTTATGGGATAAGGATTGTGGATGTTCATATGATGAATGATCATGTAATGGTTAATGTTACTGGGTCTGTTTCTGCATCATTGTTGAGCCATGATTAAGATTTCCGAACGTCCAAATAGGATTGCGTCTTGTTGTCTCGTACATCATTAATTGTGTATGATCATACCTCTTACAGTCCTTCAATTGTGGGATATGTTACACTAAATCTTTGTGTGGGCGTTTCATTCAAGCAGAAATATTGATTTGGATTCTCGACTTATTTGGAGATATGACATAGAAAAGTAAAAGGGCAGGGCGGAGTTTATAGGGTTATTAGGGAGAGAAGTTCGAGATTCTCTCATTTCTGTTTGGGCAGGAAGTTCACTTATAAGAGGTTGTTTTTTGTATAATGCCCATTCAGTCGCCCTTTATCATGATTGGGTGTTATGATTTTGTTCTTTTAGTGCTGCAATCTCTGAACTATGCATATAATTGAATAAATTTACTTTGTTGTTGTTGACATTTCCAGGATTATCTGTGCCGTAGCACATTCCATTTAATTCTCTTTCCTTTTCCTGGTAAGCACCTCACATTTTATTCTGTCAGGTGTTGAACCAAGGTGCAAAAAGAAAGATTTCCCTGGTTGGCACTGCAACTTTGAACCTTGCTGAGCTTGCTGCTAAGAAAGAAGAAAAAGAGTTTCAGCTTGACATTCCGCTTTCACATTCAAGCGGGGCAACTGAATCACGATTGTCACTCAGCGTACGTAAGAAAAAACAACTAGGTGGAATAGCTTTGCTTATATTTTTTAAGTTGATAAAATCTTATGTTGTCTCTGTTCTGCAGATATCTATCAACTTGGTGGAACTTATATCTGCACAAGAATCATCCGCGTCCATACAGAGGCTTGCGGTCACCTCTCCATCACCATCAGCCTTTGGGGGAACTCCTCCTGCAGAGAAGGATGAATTTTCAGCAATAAAAGCTGGGTTGAGAAAAGTTAAAATCCTAACTGAATATGTATCAAACCAGCGAGCTAAAAAAGAATGTCGAGAGGAAGAGAGTAGTGAAAGCCGGTTCTCGACCAGGAGTGAGGAGGGCGAGTATGCTTATTCCTTCGATTCAGATTCTCATGAAGAATTTGGAGGGGAATCAGAAGAGAGCAAGGAAGATTCTACAGTCAGAAATTCTTTCAGCTATGGCACTTTGGCTTATGCTAATTGTGTAGGAGGCGCATTTCAGTCTAGCACAAGGGTCAATGCTCAGGACGAGAGTTGGATTTACTACAGTCATCGAAAGTCTGACGTCTGTTGCTCACATGTAGAGGAGTCTATTTCCAGTTCCTCTGAGCCATCAACATTGCAGAACTCAAAGCGTAGTATATTGCCATGGAGAAAGAGGAAAATGAGCTTCCGATCGCCGAAAACCAAAGGGGAACCTTTATTGAAAAAAGCTAATGAAGAAGAGGGCGGGGATGATATTGATTATGATCGTCGACAGCTTAGTTCAGATGAATCTTTGGCTTTTTGGGTGAGCCTGCTTTTTCTTTTCTTTTTACACAATGGTGAATTTATTGTTCACTTTGGCTAAGACCTTTTGCCAATCAGATCCTAAGTATTTACTTGTTGAATAATATATGATGATGGCAGTGTTCTCTTTTCATACTTAACCTTCATACTCTCTGCAGTGGCAAAAGACAGATGAAGACTCCAGCGCTCATCGTTCGTCTATATCTGAGTTTGGCGATGACAACTTCGCTGTAGGTAGTTGGGAACAGAAAGAAATAACTAGTCGTGATGGGCAGATGAAACTTCAGACGGAGGTATTCTTTGCCACTATTGATCAGCGAAGTGAACGAGCAGCCGGCGGAAGTGCCTGTACAGCTCTTGTTGCTGTAGTTGCTGATTGGTTGCAAAGTAACAATGGTCTCATGCCTATTAAGTCACAATTTGACAGTCTGATACGGGAAGGCTCTTCGGAATGGAGAAAACTTTGTGAAAATGAGGAATATAGAAGACGTTTTCCTGACAAACACTTCGATCTAGAAACTATTCTGCAGGCCAAGATACGCTCCATCTCTGTAGTTCCTGGAAAGTCGTTCATCGGGTTCTTCCATGCCCATGTAATGGATGAGGGCAATGAGGGCAATCTGGACTTCCTTCATGGAGCCATGTCATTTGACAGTATATGGGATGAGATTAGTGGGGCAGAATCAGAGTGTTTGTGCAGTAATGAACCTCAAGTATATATTGTTAGCTGGAATGACCATTTTTTTGTCCTCAAAGTTGAACCTAAGGCCTACTACATTATTGACACGTTAGGTGAGAGACTTCACGAGGGATGCAATCAGGCTTATGTACTGAAATTTGACCGAGAGACAACCATCTCGAAGCTGCCAAGTGAGGCTCAATCTCAACAAGAGAAACCTGATACCGAGCAGCAGATCCCTGCTGCTGGAGGGGAATCTAAAATCATAGATACCGAAGTGAGCCCAAAGGACTCTTCTGCTATTGCACACGCAGCGACAGGAAGTGATGTCAAAATGCAGAGCGGAGATGAAGAGGTCATATGTCAAGGCAAAGAATGCTGCAAAGAGTACATCAAGAGCTTCTTAGCTGCCATCCCTATCAGAGAGTTGCAGGAAGATATCAAGAGAGGATTAATAACAACATCTACCCCAGTTCATCACAGACTGCAGATTGAGTTCCATTTCACTCAGTCACAGGAGCCAGCAGTCATCATGCCAGCTATTGAAGCCGCCTCAGTCGAACCTCGAACAGCTGAAGTCGAAGTTGCTGCCGCATAGAAGTGACCTAACTCCAAAGTAAAAATGTGATTAGTGCTAACCTATATTTTGCTGTGTTTTGCTTACTCAATAGTATGTTTTGTTAATGTCACAAAATAGAGTATCTAGTGAGAGTTAGTGCAGCAAGTGACAAGTTGTTACCTTTTTTTTTTCTGTTTGACCTTTTCTTAGAAAGGACTTATAACTTTGTATATATTTCATTGTTTAATGTTCATTCAAAATAATTGCAATATTGTGTTTCGAAGTCATTTAGTGGAAAGCGACTTCCACATTGAAAAGTCGGTTGTCTCAGAACCTTATATTTTAGATGTGGGAATGATGAAAATGGTTCCACCAAAAATTGGTTGCTCTAGAACCTTATATTTGCATGCTGAAATGATGAAAAAGGTTTCCTCTTAGATCAACTTTTTATTTATTGTTTTAGCTGTAAAGACCATATTTTTCTTGTTTAGGGACTAGGGAGTGCGTTGTTATCAAGAGAATCTTTTTTAAAATTTTTATTGTGGAGTCATGAGTTGTAACGTCCCTAGGGAAATCCCTCGAGTAAATCAAGCGTCTTCCATTATTTATACTAGAGGGGCCGATAATCAATCGAATAGTCTAGTGAAAAAGAGATTTATTAGTGACTAAAATATTTCAGGTTTGAGACTCATCTCATATTTGATTACTCAAAAGGAAAGCTAGATTTACTTATAATATTTGGCTGCTTTCGTTCAGACTATGGTTGAATAACGATGTCTTCTTTACCTTAGGTGGTAATTATGGTTAGCTCATCTATATGCTCAATAATGGTCTACGAACGCTTTCATTATTGTCGTGTAAAGGTGATTATACTCAGGGACGGAACCGGGGGTAAGGTGGGCCTGTGCCCCCTCGTTTTCTAAAATTTTAAAATGAAAAGATAAAATGATAAAAGAAGGAGAGTGTAATTCAAGTCTACAACTAGAATAGTTGGCAAAATCCATTGATTTCACAAGTTAGGACATGGTTCGAATCCCTCTAGGCTCATATTTTTTGTATTACACTCTTCTTCTTTTATCATTTTATCTTTTAAATTGTACCCTTACTTAATTATTTTAAACTTTGTCCCCCTTAAATTTCATCCTGCTCTGTCCCTGATTATACATTTATACTATTAACGAATAATGCCATAACTTTTGTCTGGAATTTGGGATGAATACGGATCGTTTCTTAATGGGCTCCCATAACCCAACAAGACAGATCCATTACTTACTGTTGGATCTTTCATAGCTACACCCGGAGCCAGAAACCACAAAATGATGTAAGAAAAAGATGCCATATATGATATATACAGTACAGGATCACACAAACTATTCCAACTAATATCACAACTTTACAAACGCTTACATAAATGGTTCATCATCTGAAAAACAATTACCAAAGGTGGTGCCATAACGAGGTATGTACATCTCGTTTTGTCATTTTCAATGATATCATTTTAATCGCGAAAAAATGGTTCTATCTAATGGCTAATGGAACAACCTCAGCAAGAGGTGTGGAGAGGGGCGTTGGCAAGGGAGATGTCCTACAAAGTGGACAAGTTGGATGCATTCTCAACCAAGTATCAATACACTTTGCATGATATAGATGTCCACATTCAGGCAGCCCTCTTAAGACATCACTATTCTTGTAATCTCCCAAACATATCGAGCAACATGTACTCGTTCTCATTGAATCCTCGACCTCTATCCTTTTAGCCTCTGAGTATAAGTACTTCGGGTAACTCTTTATTGTTTCTTCGTCGATCCCCATGTCCACCACGACGTAGTCTTGATTCTGTAGTTGGTGGTGAGGGTGATGATGAGGAGGGGGTGTTAAAGGTGCTTGGTTTCTTGCGCAATAGTATGAAGCTAAGGTTATGGTTGTGATTAGGAAGAGGATCCCGATGGAGACACCGATGCTGTATCCGAAGCCTCCCACGTGGTCGAATCCTTCGGGGCTTGACGATGAGTTGTCCATGGCGGATTGATGTTATTGAGCCATAGGAAAAATTAGTTTGGGAAGGATTTGATGAGTTGAAGGAAGATGAAGATGATGAAGAAGAAGTAGCTCAATTGGGTTGAATAGTTAATGGCATGGCCCTTTGGCTGGTGTGCATATAAGTTACTAGCTACTTGCCTATAAATACTCTTGCTACTCATTTTAAAATCAAGGCATATTAGAAAAATACTTTACTATTGATCAAGCCTGTTATACGAAATTGTCTAATATAATTTACCTAGCGTGAGATTCATCCAATGTAGATACGACGAATATTTCCTCTCAATAATAGTTATTATAAAGCTAAAATCTATATACAATTATGTATGTTCTTATTGTTACCACTTGTCACTCTTGATTAATTAGGAATTTGAATTAACATCACCAAAATATAATTGTCATTTTATATAATCAAATATTATATGGTATGGATGATTAAAAATTCAAATAACATCAATTAAATTAAATTAGGTGAAGTGTCAAGTAGTAAAAGACATTATCCCATCCTCCGATTTATGCAATGTAATTAACAACTTGAATGAAAAGTATTTTTTTCGTATAAATAGGTATACCGTATACATCACTTGTATAACGAGCATATTTTGTCAATATCGCAATATATTTAACATGTAGTTTATTTGCTGTCCCTTTTATCACGCTTGTACTATGCGAGCTAATGTTGCCTTCCATGCAACCAATTTTTTAAAAAATATTTATATATTTTTCTTGTAGTATATAACCATGCATATAATTTCCTCCAATTTTTTTAATTGTCATTCTAACTAGCTCTTTTCACGTCAATAAAAAGATAGTTTACACATATGTTTTTAATTAATGAATAAATCAATAATTATATTCATGTATTAATATTATATTTATTGCATTTTGAATACATACATCAAATTGGTAGTTAAGAGGAAATACCCATCGAATATTACTTTAATATAAAACGTTAACTAAAAAAATAAAAATTTAAAAACATCAACTGAAAAAACGAGAGAGTATCATTTAACTGAGCTTACAATAATATCACACGAGGACATGTAGAAGAATATCATTATGTCACTACTTCAAAAAGTTGAACTTATTACAAATATATATTTATAATTATATATATATATATATTGTTTGTATTATTTGTGTAGAAAGATAGGTAGTATTCGTTAATTTATTAATTATGCCAAATGGTAAGAGTTGAGTTGTCTTTTAATTTATGGTTGAGACGAACAAGAAATGGATGGAGTTGGACGCAAGGTGTTTTGGCATCCTACCTGTAAATTCAAGTTATATATTGGTATATTCTTTTATGGTATTACAATCAACAGAATAGTCTATGTAATAAGATATTCTTGCTCATATTATCATGCAAAGAATATTTTAGGTCCTAATTTTATTTTTTATTGTGAATACATTTGTAACCAATTTTGATAATATGTTGACTAAAAAACCTGAGAATAATCATTAAATTATAGCCAACCTGAGAATCATTATTAAGATATAGAAGTATCCTAATGTATGTTGGTGTCTTGTGACATTAGCTAGACTCTTGAATAAAAAACTTTGATGTATTATAAGGTTTTAGTCATAAACTCATAATCACTCCATCACACTTATTGAACTAAGAAAAACATTTTATCATTGTTAGATTATGTAAAGATATCAATTGTGATTATACTCAATTTAAGTCTAGTTAATTATATTAGACAATTTCGGTTTTAGATGTTGAGAGATAAAATTATGGTAAGTGTTATGATTTAATGATATAAAAAATCGAACTCACCATTCACAAATAAAATTTCAAACTCACCTGATTTACTAATTTTGTCCCATAAAATTACTATAAAAATTGATCCTCAATTTAAAGACGTCGAGAAATAAAACTAGG
The DNA here is from genome assembly GCA_003412495.2 of Echium plantagineum. NCBI lineage: Eukaryota > Viridiplantae > Streptophyta > Magnoliopsida > Boraginales > Boraginaceae > Echium > Echium plantagineum. The sequence continues at coordinate 4,888,439 of CM016566.1, read as the reverse complement.
GTAAATGGCTGCTGACATCACTAACGTTTACAAAAAATGCCAGTTCGATCACTCTCGTTTCAGACCCATTAAGTATGATCACTAACGTTACAATAGTCACCCAAATTGGTCATTCCGTCCTTTTTTTCACCAAAATCGTTGATCCCGATAGTTTTAAGAAGGGTATTTTGGTCAATTCATCTTTTTAAAACCCAAAACCCCTAAAACATAACATAATGACCCACAACTTATTTTTTAAAACATTTTTGCCCCACCCTCTTCTAAAACCCGTACCCTTACCCAAAAAATTTGGATGTCGAAACAATTGGCCGTCGATACAATTGTCGTCGAAACCTTTATTAATGTCAAATGTGTCTTTTCGGAAACTACAATGTTACTGCTTCATTCTAATGATTTGTTTCTCATTCAATTCATATTCTTATTCAAATTACAGTGATCTAAACACATACAAATGCTCAAAGGATGTCAACTCCATTACTCATTACCATGGCAACTTCATTGTAAACTCATACAATTCAATCTACACAACTACATCCATATTACACCAACCCAATTCATTATATAGACTGAAAACTACTTAATACACTAAACAAATGAAAAAAATTAATCCAAATACAAATACTATCCCATAAAGACATTTCTTCAAACACCTTGCATTCAACTTCTCCTTCAATACTTCATCTTTCAACTTTCCAACAAGATGTTCATTTTCAACAAACACCTTGCAAGATATTAAATTGAAGAACTTACTCGGTTGCTTGGGCAACAAAATTATTGAGATGTAAAATTACAAAATTTCGAATTCATTTATCTTACTCGGTTAGTTGGACAATAATAAAACACACGACCGGGATTTGAAGAGCTTCGCGAAACCTGCTTAATGCATCTTTTCGCACAATATTTGCAAAAGATAAGCTTCCCATCACTTTTCATTATGCACACAGAGAAGAAATAGAGATGGAGGGAAAAGTTATTGCACTCCAAATTTTTTTTGGTAAGGGTACGGGTTTTAAGGGGAAAGAGGGTGGGGCAAAAATGTTTAAAAAAAAATATTGTGGGTCATTATCTTATGTTTTAGGGGTTTTGGGTAATTAAAAAGATGAATTGACCAAAATACCCTTCTTAAAACTATCGGGATCAACGATTTTGGTGAAAAAAGGACGAAATGACCAATTTGGGTGACTATTGTAACGTTAGTGATCATACTTAATGGGTCTGAAACGAGAGTGATCGAACTGACATTTTTTGTAAACGTTACTGATGTCAGCAGCCATTTACCCATAAAATTATGGCAAGTGTTATGATTTATGAGAAAAAGCTACCTTGATACCTTATCCCCTCCTATCCAAAACAAAACCTCCCAAAATCCCTTCCAATTTCAATGGAGCCAAAGAAAACACAGAAATAGCATACACATTCTTGATTGAAGATCATTCACTATGTCTGTACTTTCAGCAAACCCTTCATCATCATCCTCTTCATCTTCACCTTCACTTGCTAACCTCTCATCACACCATGTTTCTCCCAAAATAATCAACTTCTCCTTCATACCCATCTCCATAAAACCTCCAAAACTCAGAACCCAATTATTAAAGATTCAATCTTTATGTCACTTTTCAAGGTTTCACAGGGTTTCTGCATCAACCCTTGCATTTGCTGAAGGTTTTGAAGAAACCCAAAATGTACAACAATCAGAAGCAGAGGAAGAAGAAGTAGAAGAAGAAGATGAGGGTGTTGGTGGTTTTGAAGAAATCCAAAATGTACAACAATCAGAAGCAGAGGAAGAGGAGGAAGAAGATGAGGAAGAAGAAGAAGAAGAAGAAGAAGAAGAAGAGGGTAGTGTTGGTTTTGGTGATGACGAAGGAGTGGTGTCACAAGAAGCTGAGGCGAGGAGGCTCTATGTCGGGAATTTGCCATATTCAATGACATCGAAGCAATTAGCTGATATTTTTGCTCAAGCTGGCAATGTTATCACTGTTGAGGTATCATATTAAGTTCTTGATTATATGGCATATTATATGATTATTTATAATATCTAGTACTCACTTGTATGAATATAATTGATTGTTTAGTTTTAAAGAATGCTATTTAGAACTTATAATATATATGGCATATTATATTGATTATTTATAATTTTCTTTGGTCCTCCTTATTATCACAAGCTACGGCTTGTTATGACAGGGAGTAAGGTTGCAAACAACTGGAGCACCTTACCTCGCTTGGGCAGGAGCTTCATTAGGGCATTTTAATGTTAACGTTAATGTTATTGTTAATGTTAATGTTAATCATTACAGTTTAAGATGAGAAATGTAATGTTATAGGGACAAAAGTGTAGAGATCACTTATAAACAATCAAATATTTTGAGACAAGACTTTTAGTCTAAACAGTTACTTATATTGCTATTGACTGTTCTTATTAGAGCAAGAACAGCTATGACTATGAGAACTGAATGAACAAACTTGTGAAGATAAGTCAGAAATAGATGTTGGAAGGTCAATGTTGTTTGGTGCAATTTTATACAACGATGTCATCTAGTTGTGTATGCGTTCTGTTAGAGAAATTGTTACTGTCTTTAGTGTTTTGATTCAGTCGAATTGTGATCTAACCAAATTTATAGATGTAAATTGTTAATGCTTGAACTTAATATGTCGCATCACTCTTGTTTTAGGTGTGTTCTCTTAGCTAAAATCACAGAGGTTGTACATAATTTTGCTATTTGACATTTGAGTATTTAACTAATTGAATGTATTTCGATACTCAGATGAGCACTCTCACCTTTTTGACATATCAATCAAGCACACATGCTAATTTTATGCATAGTTACTTGCTTGATAGTTGACAGTGCATGGCTATGTAAATTCCTTCTTTTGTGATTGTATATCTGCAAGTGTCTTAATTGCAGCCCTCTACAATCATAAATTACAATAAAATGTATTAATGGTTACTTTTGGCATTGTGATCAAAGGACTCTAATTTTGTATTTACATTTTTCAGATTATATATGATAGAGTTACTGATAGGAGCAGGGGTTTTGCGTTTGTTACAATGAAGACTGTTGAAGAAGCAAATGTGGCAATCCGAATGTTTGAGGGATCAGTAAGTAATCCAGTCCTTCTCTAAAATGATTGCACCATCAACAGTTATTTGCTCCTTCTCTTACGTGCATCTTAAATTGTTATGTTCTGGAATAGTTCAATGGTAATTATTATTTTTCCCTATCTCTCCTTAATGCTTACTAGCAAATTGGAGGTCGCACTGTGAGAGTAAATATTCCAGAGGTTCCCAAAGGCGGTGAAAAAGAAGTGATGAAGGCAAAGATAAAAAGCAGCTACCAGGGATTTATAGACAGCCCTCATAAACTTTATGCTGGGAATCTTAGTTGGAACCTTACTTCTCAAGGGCTAAGAGAAGCTTTTTCCAGTCAGCCCGGGTTGGTGAGTGCAAAGGTCGTATACGAGAGAGACTCTGGAAGATCGAGAGGCTTTGGCTTTGTTACTTTTGGGTCTGCTGAAGAAGTTGAATCTGCCCTCAATGCCATGACTGGAGTGGTAAGATTGGCTCAACTTTCTGTTGGTTGCATCCAAATACAATGCTTTCAGTAATTGTGATTTTCCTTGTAGGAAGTGGAAGGAAGACCTTTGCGACTGAACTTAGCAGAGCAGAGAGGTCCCGTGTCTCCTCCAGTAGTAACCGAAAACAATCCTGAGGACTTGTTGAACAAAAGTGTAACCGACACTCATCCTGAAGAAGTCTTGAATGAAAGTGCAACCAACACCAATTCCGAGAACATTTTGACAGAAAATGAAGTGACATCAAATGTTAGTATATAGAAGAAAGCGGCGTAATGCGTGAGTTGTTGTATTTTGATGTGGTAGTACGTAGAAGAAGGCATAACGAGTGAGTTGTTGCATCATGCGTGTTGCTACACAAAGATACCAGAGGCAGATATGATATTAACACTATGAGAGGATGTAGATATGGCATCAATAAATTCTTGTAATCTGTCATTTAGAATCAATTATGTTTGAACCAAACAGTATGCATGTCTGTTAAAACGCTACACATCTCCATAGGTGCATACTATTGTAATTTATATAAATCATTTTTGTAACGGACAGTATGTGTAGATTTCTCTAAACGAGTATTAGCCACCCTGTTAATGCACTTTATGCATGTCTTATGGAGTCAAATATTTTAAATTTTTCCGATTTTTGGATATAAAGGAAGGAGTATGTACTAGTAGTAGATAAGGGTTGCACTTCATATATGAGTCGAAGAAACATCCTTTATGTTATTACACATGTTAGGTTGAGTACTATTTGATCCCCTCCTGAATCCGCTTAGACGAGATCCAGTTCAAAGACTTGGGGGAAGAATATATTACATGCTGATGTTGTTATTGAGGATTGTCTTTTTCATTTCAACTCAAGAATTGAAAAGTACTTCCCAAACGCGTTTTCTATTTACAATTTTTAAAGTTATTTTACCAACCTTAGCCCTTATCTTATACTCAAATAGGCAAACAAAAAGAGAGTATTATGACCATTTCTTCATGTCCACTTTCGATGATGTTTCCTCTTCCTAAATCCTAAAACTGTTCAAACATCAATTGACTTTTTCATTAAGACGACTTGAGTTGACGAGTCTTCTTACACAATCAACAGCCACCTTTCGAAGAACTCTCCTCCAGTTGTTTCATATCTACCCCCCTTTTATCCCCTCGAATCTCAACTGTATTTATTGTCCAAACAATTTATAAAGCTCTCCCTCAAATAACACTATATATATCATTTCTTGAATTACCATTTTGATCACTTGCATACCTTGAAGTTGTTCAATATGAATGATCTATTCTCAAACTCGTTTTCTCGCCTCGGCCGAGGAGATCAATCTCCTCCGCCTGCTTCCCACACCATTGAGATGACAAACACTACTAGCGGAGTCAATTTAGACAAGTTCTTTGAAGATGTGGAAGCAGTCAAGGATGAGCTGAGGGAGCTGGAGACCATTTATGGCCAGCTTCAATCTGCAAACGAGAAGAGCAAGACGCTCCACAACGCTAAGTCTGTGAAAGATCTTCGTGCCAAGATGGACAACGACGTTGCTTCTGCATTGAAGAAGGCCAAGTTCATCAAGGTCCGCCTCGAAGCACTTGATCGATCCAATGCCTCGAACCGAAACGTTCCAGGATGTGGCCCTGGAAGCTCATCAGACAGAACCAGGACATCAGTTGTCAATGGTTTAAGGAAAAAACTTCAAGAATCAATGAACCAATTCAATGAACTCCGCCAGAAAATGGCATTCGAGTATCGCGAAACGGTCCAAAGGCGATACTACACAGTCACAGGGGAGAACCCTGATGAGTCCCTTCTTGATAACTTAATATCCACAGGACAAAGTGAAACATTCTTGCAAAAGGCTATTCAAGAACAAGGGAGAGGCCAAGTTATGGATACCATTATGGAGATTCAAGAAAGGCATGATGCTGTTAAAGAAATCGAAAAGAACTTGAAGGAATTGCATCAAATTTTCATGGACATGGCTGTTTTAGTTGAAAAACAGGGAGAGCAATTGGATGATATTGAAAACCAAGTTTTAAGAGCCAATTCATATGTAAGGGGAGGAGCAAATGAGCTTCAAGTAGCCAGGAAACATCAGAAAAATACAAGAAAGTGGACATGCTTTGGTATCATATTGTTGTTGATCATCATCTTGATTATTGTCCTCTCCATTCAGCCATGGAAGTAATCAAGAGAAGTCAATCTTATGAATAGTAATTGGTGTGCATACTTCTTAGATTATTGTAATCCCACTTGTTTGTGATATTGTTTTTTACTTCTATTTTATTATAATTTTCACATTCAACTGCATGTTATACAACTCACTAGAACGCCCTTGTTGACGATCTTTTACTGCGACAACCTCTCTGGTTTCTCGAACAGTGTGATATCTCACATCTGGTAAATCCTGAATCCTTCTCCCGTCTAAGCCTCTTACTATAACTATAGAACATATTTGAAAATGTTCACCATTTAATCATACATTTTCCAAAATAGTATTCCGTCACATGTTTTAAATTATAGTACCTGTTTTTGATAATTTATCGTCAAAAGTCAAATTTCATGCTCAATAATTTAAATACTAAGTGATATTTTTTCTGAAACTTAAGTGATCGAAAAGATCATTTTCAAACATGATTTGGACATTATGAACGTGTCATTAACATTATTTTTCATGTCTCCAATGCCTCTATATTGAGAAGTGCAATTATATTCAAACAAGCAATCTTAAACTACGACCTTTTATTATTATCCTCTATGCCATCACATTTCCTCTATTCCTAAAACATTTTTACATTTATCGACTACTCTCACCTACAAAGTGCAAACCAACATTTCAACAAAGCTTCATATCTCCCTTTCAAGAACACTCCCTCTTGAATAATTCTTTTGTTCAACCAATAAAATAGAGCACTATCAAATTAATCTTCATATATACATAAGTTTCTTGAAATGCCATTTGATCACTTACATACCATCGACAAACTAAACCACATCCCTTGAAGTAGTTGAATATGGATGCTGTTCA